>JAZKJV010006374.1:1200000-1660532 GCA_037367405.1 Ottelia alismoides
AAATGGCTCTACCCCTTTTGCATTACTATATCCAAATGAATCACCCTTCCCTCTACCTCTGAGAATTTTTTGATGTGCAACATTTGTACATAATTTTCACACTACTGATAAATTGTCTCCTCGTGCGATTAAATGTGTCTTTCTTGGCTATTCTCGTACAGTGAAGGGTTACAAGTGCTATGATCCTGTTGTTCATCGATATTTTATCTTTGCAGATGTAATTTTTTTGAACAAACTAGCTTCTTTACTCATTCTATCACGGATATTCCTTTGGATCGTCCTCCTCAACCTATTGTGTATAAACATAAACATACTTCTACACCAGCACTCGTTCCATTACATGTCCCTTTGTTGCAGGATGATATGCCATCTTCAAGTACCCCCACCGCTATTGTCCCGGATGATCCTCAAGAGCTTCTCATCGCTCTTCGCAGAACTAAGAGGCAATGTACTTTTCATCACATGTCTCACTTCACTTCTATTGCTAGCTTATCATGTACTAACAGAAGATATGCAGATGCTCTCATGACTATTTCTGTTCCCAAAGACTATCATAGTGCCCTTGTAGATGGGTCTTCACAACTAAGCAGTCACCAGACAGGTCCATCGACAGATTGAAAGCACTTCTTGTGCCTAAAGGCTTTATAGTGACATATGGGGGACTTTCTTTTTAGGTATTAAATGAGGAAAGTTGTCATAATCCTTCTCAAGAAAAAGATCTCCAGCTTTTTCTTTCAAATTCTCAGCATATGAGCAACATTAGCTTTTGTTTGTCTCTCAAGCATTTTGTTGAACACCTTGGATGCACCTTCATCTCCGATTTCCACTGAACAATCCTCTCTCCCTACAATTCACAGAACACCTACAAAACACGAGCCAAAAAACACCCAAACAAGCAACACTCAAAGGCAAATGCCCATGCACACGTTGCTTCACCCAAGTAACAAGGAATAAGCCTTCGCAACACTGCAACATACCCTCCTCGTTGGAAAATAAAATCCCCATGAGTAGCCCCTTCACACACTCATCAACAACCCTTGACAAACGTGCCTTAAGATCTCACTCTTCACTGGTCGACGGGCTTCGACATTTAGACATCGCCATCAACCAGCGACTGGAGGAAACATAACAACACAACCCATAATAGAGCTAGAACTGAGGCACATAAATAATCCACACAACTACTTTGAGATATTTTCTCTCGTTGCATGGATACGGACTATTTTTTCAATGGCAACAAACAAGGGTTGGCCTATCTTTCATATGCTAGTTCACGAAAGTCTTCTTCAAGCAGCCAAGCACAGTCGAATTTGAAAAAGGAGCATGGTGTAGTGTCCTCTCCAGAGTCAAACGAGAGGGGAGTGGTCTGACATGGATCTCAGGCAAGAGGAAACAAAGATACCAAGAAGTGATCCAACCTCGAACGCAATGAAGTACCTCCAACTGTAAATCTCCGACCAACTCAACAAAAGCATCTAACCCGGATCATGCCCCCCCACCCCCCCCCCCACCCCAACCCCCAAACCTAGTCTATCAGACGAGAATAATGTTATGTTAAAATCACCAGCTACAATCCAGTCGGTATCAAGGTAGGCATCCCTCAAGTAGTTGTTTGCATATTAGGATAAATACAAACTAATGTGACACAGTAAGTAGTTGTTTGTATATTAAGATACATACAAACTAATGTCATTTTCCAGCAGGTACTTAAGTCGTGAAGAAATCCATGCAATTGAGAAATTTTATGCACAACTGCACGTTCTCTTCAAGTGAGAGGTGATTAAAATTTATCATGCATCAGTACTTTTTAGTAATAACTAGTTTCTCAGATAAAATTCTACCAGGGGTCTGAACCCCACTTCATGCAATTTCTTCAGCAAACCCGTGGTCATCTTACTACGAGTCTATGACATAAGCACCAAAGGGGCTAAAATTCGAACTTTTTTATTTGATTTTTGGCATGGTGCAAGTTCTTTTAACTTTTTATCCCCTGGAACATGAACCGAACAGTTAAGGAGGCACACCTCTATTCAAAATCATAATTTGGAAGATATATCTTGTTTTTAGACTCCGGAGCCATCATATAGCTACCAAGATCTTAATATTAGCAGGCTAATAATACCACATGCCTCTGCTTGCAAAAGAGGATTGCAGAAAGTAAAGTCGGTCACTGTTATGATGATCGATATTTTTCATAGTAAAGGCCTTCGCCTTTAGGGTGGTCGATATCCATTAATCCACCCCCCCCCCCCACACACACACAAATTCCCTTGTGTCGACGTTGGAAACCAATTCACAACAAGATGAAAAGATAAATATGCAGTATTATAATATACGAACTCATCCATGGCCCCTCTCATCAGTAGATGGATCAATTAAGCCGCAAAATATTTATGCCATTTGTTCTATGCACTTCCTATCACTCATCTTGCAAAAGGTCCACTATACCAAGGAGCCAATAAGAATGCATAAAACATTACATGAGATTAAAGTAGACCATTGGCCAACAGATTGCCATTAGCAATGTGTTATCAACCAGGAAGAGATGCCAGAAATCAAACCTTTATTCGGATTTAAGTGTGCTCGGTTGCAAGATCAAGCTTTCACAGAAAAAACATACTAAGCAAACTGCATAACTATCAGTAATAAGTAATGAGCAATAGCAAACAATATATTCTAATCGGTAAGGCGATGAATGATCCACTATAAACAAGCACCTCATCCAGCATACCATTCTTTCCTTTCAATTAAGCAAAACATCATATGGCTAACGAGCGACAAGCAATAACTTGATTTATCCTCAAATCCAGTAACAATCCAAACAAAGATATCATCTTTTAGGATGCATGTATACTCACATGAGCTTGGTATTGAGAGTGAAGTGGAACTTCTCCAGAGTACTCCTGAACAGTTCTACATCTGCGACAACTTCATCATAAGAAGCGAGCGCTGCCGGATACTGAATGATACCGTTCTCGTCAGCCAGTGCAGCAGCCATAGAAGCAGCAAGAGCCCCCCTCTTCTTCACACGAAAAAAAAAAACAGAACACGGAGACATTGGTAATGCTAACTTGGGTAATACAAAGAAACATACAATCGAAACAGAAGTGGGAAAACAAATGGGACAACACATTCCAAAGAGACAGCAACATATGCTTCAAAGACAACAACAAGATAAGAAGAAGAAGAACCAACAAAAACTCTGCATATTCCCTGTTTTCATCAAAACTATTTTATTGGTAGTGGAGATTGAGATTTTACCTTCAGAATTGGGTTTCCTCGGCGGAGAAAAAAAACGAGGGGATCGTTGGAAGGGAGAAGAGGGCGCGCGCGGAGGGGTTTGTCCAAATGGGTTTCCTGTGGAAGGAAAGTGGTGTGTGGTGGCAACAAAATCCAACTCTTTTGGGTCCCTATCGATTGCATTCCTAAACTAATAAAAAATATCAAAAAATTTGTATCCTTTACATTAAAGATCCAAGTTCGAATCTTGTATATTATACACGTATTTATATGGGAAAAATGGCTCATTTTTCGTAAAAAATTTTTATTTTTTGGAAAAATATCACAATATATATTCATCTCTATATCCCTCATATATGTCATTCGAATTTCTTCAGAAATAAAGACTTCTACGACATATGTCATTTTCCCCATATAGAGGTTGATGGGGCGGCAACATGGCTGCCCCACCTCATTTTTTGTCAATTTTTTTTATTTTTTTGAAAAATGTCACCATGTATATACATCAATATATCCCTCCTATATGACATTCGAATTTCGTCAAAAACTGAGGCTCTTACGTCCTCCATCCAGACATGACGAATATTTTTCAAAAAAATAAAAAAAAATTGACAAAAAATTAGATGCTGGCTGCCCTCAAGAGGCAACCCCATCAACCCCTATTTATATTTATATATTCATATAAAGTTGGGGAAAATTCATATACAGATCTCCTTGGGTTGCTTACCAAAATCAAGCATGTAATTTTGACATGAAAGATCTAGATTTGAGCCTCACGAATGCACCTAGAGAAACAGTCGCGAAGGGCAAGGTTCGATCAAGTCGAGGACGTCGACTTGTACCTTCAACGGGTTAGACTCGGGTTCAAGCCTTACGGTTATACGCTCAAGTTTTCTTGGGTTATCAGAAGAGACGATGATGACGACGACGACGATGAATCGTATACAAAAGGACAGTGGAGGTTCGATCCAGGTGGGGGAAAAAACAGAAAAAAAAAGTTCCTGCTTGTCTCGATGAGAATATATTATTTAGATACGTAGATAAATACAATTTATTTAATGAAAAATAATTAACTGGAGTCGAGATATACATACCTTCCTTCTGGAGGAATACGAAGTTCTCATGTCTGGATGTTGAAGATGACGGACCCAACCTTAGTCCTGCGTATGTTTTAGTACCGGCCTCGGATATTTGAAAAGGAAAATATCGTCATGATTCACATTGGTATCCAGTTGGTATTATTATTGGATGGGAATTCTACTAATTGTTCGCGATAATGATGTTACTAATTTTATTAATATGTGATTATATATGTATTTTTCGTGGAGATTTCTTCCAAGGGGTTGTTTGAATGGGTCTCCGAGTTCCTACTTCGTGGTGCGATGAGATGTGGACCGTTCGATCTTCGCGATCCGATGGGAAACTATAGGATGTCTTCTTGGCCGTTGCTATTTTTGGTTCCTTTCTGATATAATTTGCAGGGACTGCTGCATTACTTTCCCTAATAATCTCTTCGATTCAATTACGACTTGTGTAAATTGCACGGCACCCCAAGTTCTTAGTAACTTATGCCCCACAGTCCTTGGATAGGGGCATCTTTGCTAAATAAAGAATTGTAGGGGTTGGGGTGTAGTTATAAAGAGAATAGGGGTGACGTTGTGATTGAGAAAGTTTTAAGGGTTGTGCTGTAAAAATTGCTTTTTTTTTACATTTTTTCCTTTTATTCATGTTCCGTATATTATGAATCTAGACTTAAGTTGAATATAAATTATTCATTTCACACGAACATATTTATATTTCCCGAGGATAATAAGTAGAATAAAATATTCCTTTGAAATGTTGCAATATCAGTTACGTCCCTTTATTTTTTTGAATATCAATTGTAAATATGACTTCTTGCTCCGTTATCACTCGTGTCCTATTAGATTGTCTACCAAAAAACTGAAGCAAACCATGATTTATTCAAACGATAAGGCATAATGGTAAAAACTATAACAAAGCTCTAGTTTTTACGAGTTTTTAAAGTTAAAAGTGTATTTTCGTAAATTACAGAAAGATCCCTATGAATGACCCGTCTCTTGTGAAATGTGCTTCTCCCCAAAGGACTTTTCTGCAAATATATTATCTTCAAAATTATTTTGCAATTCCCTTATTACTGCTTATTCCCGAGCCGAACGTTCCTTGCATAATTAGCTAAGTGCAATATTACTCTATTTGGCATGCGGATATGGATATAACTGTACCCATCCGCCATCGTATCCATTTTATAATAGATATGTATATGTATTTTTTTTTGATGGATATGAATACATATTAAAATACAAGTTTTTATATTTATGTAGATATAGCTATAAATATAGATATAGTTGTTATTTTTTGAGAATATGGATACAGTTACATTTTTTCACACATATATGGATATCTATATTACTGAATATAGGTGTGCCTATGGTATATACATTTATTGTCATGTGTACATACATATATCTAAATATGTTATAGGGTTACATGTAATATATTGCATTTTGGACTCGTTCAAATGCAAAAAGAAAAATACATATCTTTATAGTATTTTTTATTTTTTAAATGGTAATTATTGTATTATTTGTTATACAAGTTATTTGATTTAACACGTCACTTTTATTATATTCGTATTTTGTTATACCGTAGTTTATGTTATTTTAACTTAATCAAGTACTACGATCAACTTTACAAAAATATTTTTTCTGACTTTTATGTGTTATGAGGTATTTTATAACTATCTGTAACATAATCCGAATTGTGATTATTTGAAGAATATGATTTGCGACTTTCAATATGGTAAAATATTAGTTATATATATATATATAGGAAACTTATCCAATGCGCACAGGGCCCATTTGAGTTTCGGTGCGCACCATTTGTTGGCCACACACATGTATTACCAATTTAGTGGTTACCTATTTCGAAGGATGTTGTTTTTGGAAGGAGATTAATATGCAAAGCGATGTAACAATGATATTCTAATTATATCGCGTCCTAAAAAATAGGAAGATCGTTTTGGAAAGAAAACATTCGAATCGATTATTTCTTGCTGAAAATCGAGATCCAAATGCTCATGTCAGTAATATATATATATATATAATAGTCAAGTAAATGATTGTTGCGAGATCAGTAATATCCAAAACAACGGTTAGTAATATACATTCATTGTATTACATGGTGCAGAATTCGGTAATATATATACAATGGACAAGTAAGTGCTTGTTGTGATGTCAGTAAAACCATAACCAATGGTCAGTAATTTCTATATGTATTACTACTTTGAATAGAAGTCAGTAATTTCGACACAATACTCACGTAAATGGTTGTTGTGAGATCAGTAATATCCAAATAACAGTCAGTAATTTACATAACCAATGGTCAGTAATAGCTACTACGAGATCAGTAATAACAAAGTTATGGTCAGTAAGTCATGGGCATTGCTCAAGTAAGTCATGGGCATATCCAATGGTCAGTAATAGCTACTATGAGATCAGTAATAACAAAGTTATGGTCAGTAAGTCATGGGCATTGCTCAAGTAAGTGCTTGTTGTGATGTCAGTAAAACCATAACCAATTGTCAGTAATAGCTACTATGAGATCAGTAATATCAAAAAAATGATCAGTAATTTACATTTATTACTATCATAGTGTTTGGATCATTAATCATCCGCGTGGAATCATTTATTTGAATTGTTTCTTTCCAAAACCGTCTTCCAATTTTTAAGGACGTTGTATAATAGGAAATATAGGATTTTTTTAAACTCGTCGTAGCCTATAATTAGAAATATAGTTATGGTTAATACACGTGTAAGGCCTAAAATGAGTGCTCATTGAAACGCTAATGAGCCCTGTGCGCAGTGGATAAGCCCTCTATATATATATATATATAATGGATAGAGATATGGTAACACTAAGGGCCCGTTCGGTAGGAGAATAAGCAGGAATAAGGATGGAGAATAAGGGGAATAAGGGTCTATTCTCCGTTCGGCTGGAGGATAAGAATAAGGAGAATAAGGTGAAATAAAGGTAGGTAAGGTGGGATAAAGATAGGAATAAGGGTGAAATAAGATGAAATAATGGGGAATAGTCGTACCACGGGGAAGCGTGTTGGGGGCTTATTCCCCTTATTCCATTCCACCTTATACCCCAAACGAACAGGGCCTAATAGTTGTATGCATCCGCTTGCATCTCTAGCTCGTAAGATTACACGGATTTTAGAAAGGTTAGTCATACAAATACACATATTTTAAGGGTGCAGTGTAAAAAAGCCCATAAAGTATGGATAGGTTAAGTTTCAGATTAGGATTTAGATTATTCTGCAGAATCTGCACTAATCTTATTCCACAGTCCATTCAAAGATCAGGTCGGGTCGGATCGGTCCGGCCCACCGGGCCCAATTGGATCCTTGTCGGGCCGATTCGTGGGCCTTCATCATGACCCGGACGCGGCTCATTTATTGAAAAAAAAAAACAAGTCAGCTGTATTTTATAGCAAAAAGAAAAAACAAATTAAATATTCATATTAATTTCACAAAATAATACAACACAATATCCGTTCATGTAGTTTAGTGGTGGATCCAAATAACACCAAACTTATGGAGTTAAAAATATATATTGAAAATTTAAAAAAAAAATAGAGAATGTAATATGTATAATGTCGTCATCTTGAATCTGACCAGTCAAGTTGGTCGTAGATAGACCTGGCCAAATTGTCGATTGGGTTGGGCCATGGGCCAGGATGAACGGGTCGGATTCTAAAACCCCCGTCCAGGGCTTGGCGTCAAGGCTTTGTACCGATCCAGGTTTGGACTGGGCCGACTTATGATTCGAATGTTGAGTTTTTTTCTTAATTTTATCTAATTTTTAGAAATAAGTAATTTTTTTAGCATCATCTGAACATTCTAAATCTAAGTAACCATAATCTAAATGTAAATTGTAAATTATGATGTAATATTGACAATGCAAAACAAAAACTTGAAGTGTATTGTATTAAATGTATGTGAAATGTAACTTTTAATGCATATTTCCATATTCGCGAGTCGAGTCGGGCTAGATTTTGGGGCACATGTCCACGACCTGCTCAATTGATGGGTAGACAAATAGCAGGTTGACTCAAGGTTTTAAAAATCAAATCGGACGTCAAACCGAGCATGTATCGGTTTTTATTTTTATGGTCAGACCAATAGGACCGACCGGTCGAGCCGGTGATGATGTCAGCAATTCATAAAAACAGAAAAAGATCGAACCGTTGTATTGTTGGTTTGGTTCGTATGATTCAATTGGATCGAACCGAGTTAGACTAGTATATTATATAAATAAATACGAAAAACACTACATCATATCTTTTGAGGATTTGTTTACTCTTGTCCTTCCCAGTATTTTCCAATAATCCTTATACCCTTATTTTTAATACAATTGTATGTGTCCCCTATTTTTTACAAAATCAATAGTAGTAACCTTTTATTAGTACACTTTGTACGCCTATTTTATACCAATATTAGGGTGATTATGAATTTTTTAAGAAAATATATGAGCACAAATGAAATTGCTTAAAAGTTAGGGGTATAATGTCTTAAAAAACTCAAAAGGGCATAATAATCATATTTCGTAAAATTTATATAAAGACATATATGTGTTGTAAAGAATTAATAATTTTAAAAGTATTTAAACTCTAATTAATGACAAGTGTTGTTAATTTATTGCTTCTCATAGTATGACTATGACAACGTCTTCTTCGTTTGTTATTGTTATAAGTGGGCAACCTCATACATAATGTGGGAAGAGATAGGCGATGATCATATGACAGGAACGGACAAGCGATAATGAGTCACTGATACATGTGAAGGAGAACTAATAAAGGGGTACTTTACTATGGGTTAGAATGAGACTATATTATGAATATTTTTGAATAAGTTTGTATTCTGTTAAGTTATTAGAAATTATTTTTGTCAAAAAATGGATGGTTGAATCGATGGTTTGGTTCAATTGGTTCACTCGGGTTTAAACGGTCCAACCGGGTTGTGATCGGTTTTTATTTTCTGAATAAAAACCGAGTGGTTGGACCATTTTTCCTCCGGTTCTTAGTTTAACCGGTTCAACCAGCCTATTCGGTTCGATTTTTAAACCCCTGGACCGACTCATTCAAGAAATTTCTTGGTTCAAGCCCGAACCATAAGCGGGCTAAGCAGGTGGACCCAGGCCCACTGGCCTGCTCTAGTCATAGATGATTGAAAACCAAACCCATTCCCTCAAAAGGTTTAGTGGAAGACCACACAACCTCTGTCGGCATCTTCAATCTTTAAAGGATCTTTGCAACCTAGCTTAATATTTCGTTCTAGTCACCTTAGGGGCGGATATCGATTAGGGATGCCCGTCGTCAGTGTTGAAGAACCAGTCATGCACATGTAAACCAATATTATCGAGAAAAATCGATCTTGACAACTTATTGAGTGAGTACATGTAAACCAATATTATCGGAAAAATCGATCTTAACAACTGATTGGATTTCCGTTTAATTGTTATGTTTATCCGAAGGATTCGTATTTTTATCCAAGAGTGAATTTGGTTTTTTCCGCTTAAATAAATAGTTCTAACTTAAACTTCACAAGTAGGAACCCGTGCGTTGCACGGGACATGATGTTTTAAATTACAGAAAGTCTCATGGGTACATTTTCGAAAATACAATCGATAATGAGAAATATTATATCTAATTTCAATTACATAAAGCCCACACTATAGCTTATAAAATCCATAGATGATAAAACCAACTATAACGGTATCCAAGCTCAAGCGAAGGTCGTGATGGTACACCAATTAGCAATAACTTATAAGGCAAGGAGAATTGAAATTCAAATTAAATAAAGATTGAGAAAAAAAGATAGTGGGTGAGTTAGACCGATAGTATTTGTATATTAAAGAGATAGTAAACGACCACTACTTGATGATCGATTATCACACATCCTCTCAAGGTTTTTGAATCTCATCGATTGTGTTCACATGGATGTTTTCTTTCAATTTAGTAATTAAAATAGATTATATAGGAAAATTTCTCATACTGTTTACATCTTTGGTATTGGCATTTCATATATTAGTTTATATCATATATTTGCACAATGTTTCTTAAATCCCATGGTCTTGGAAACCAAGTATATGCAGGAAGTGTATGTAAAGCATTCCACCCTCTTTGAAGCGTCTGATCGTTTAACAATTTTAAACAAAGATAGTTGATGTCATGTTTAGTTAGTTATTGTACATATTAACTAATTGAAACAAAATCAATAGTAGTGACCTTTTATTAGTACACTTTGTACTCCTATTTTATACCAATATAAGGGTGATTATGAATTTTTTAAGAAAATATATGAGCACAAATGAAATTGCTTAAAAGTTAGGGGTATGATGCCTTAAAAAACTCAAAAGGGCATAATAATCATATTTCGTAAAATTTATATAAAGACATATATGTGCTGTAAAGAATTAATAATTTTAAAAGTATTTAAACTCTAATTAATGACAAGTGTTGTTAATTTATTGCTTCTCATAGTATGACTATGACAACGTCTTCTTCGTTTGTTATTGTTATAAGTGGACAACCTCATACATAATGTGGGAAGAGATAGGCGATGATCATATGACAGGAACGGACAAGCGCTAATGAGTCACTGATACATGTGAAGGAGAACAAATAAAGGGGTACTCTACTATGGGTTAGAATGAGACTAGATTATGAATATTTTTGAATAAGTTTGTATTTTGTTAAGTTATTAGAAATTATTTTTGTCAAAAAAATGGATGGTTGAACCGATGGTTTGGTTCAATTGGTTCACTCGAGTTTAAGCGGTCCAACCGGGTTGTGATCGGTTTTTATTTTCTGAATAAAAACCGAGTGGTTGGACCGTTTTTCCTCCGGTTCTTGGTTTAACCGGTTCAACCAGCCGATTCGGTTCGATTTTTAAACCCCTGGGCCGACTCATTCATGAAATTTCTTGGTTCAAGCCCAAGCCATAAGCGGGCTAAGCAGGTGGACCCAACCCACTGGCCTGCTCTAGTCATAGATGATTGAAAACCAAACCCATTCCCTCAAAAGGTTTAGTGGAAGACCACACAACCTCTGTCGACATCTTCAATCTTTGAAAGGATCTTTGCAACCTAGCTTAATATTTTGTTCTAGTCACCTTAAGGGCGGATATCGATTAGGGATGCCCATCGTCAGTGTTGGAGAACCAGTCATGCACATGTAAACCAATATTATCGAGAAAAATCGATCTTGACAACTTATTGAGTGTGTACATGTAAACCAATATTATCGGAAAAATCGATCTTAACAACTGATTGGATTTCCGTTTAATTGTTATGTTTGTCCGAAGGATTCGTATTTTTATCCAAGAGTGAATTTGGTTTTTTCCGCTTAAATAAATAGTTCTAACTTAAACTTCACTAGTAGGGAACCCGTGCGCTGCACGGGACATGATGTTTTAAATTACAGAAAGTCTCATGGGTACATTTTCGAAAATACAAACCGATAATGAGAAATATTATATCTAATTTCAATTATATAAAGCCCACACTATAGCTTACAAAATCCATAGATGATAAAACCAACTATAACTGTATCCAAACTCAAGCGAAGGTCGTGATGGTACACCAGTTAGCAATTACTTATAAGGCATTGCAAGGAGAATTGAAATTCAAATTAAATAAAGATCGAGAAAAAAAAGATAGAAGAAAATACTGTGGGTGAGTTAGACCGATAGTATTTGTATATTAAAGAGATAGTAAATGACCACTACTTGATGATCGATTATCACGCATCCTCTCAAGGTTTTTGAATCTCATAGATTGTGTTCACATGGAGGTTTTCTTTCAATTTAGTAATTAAAATAGATTATATAGGAAAATTTCTCATACTGTTTACATCTTTGGTATTGGTATTTCGTATATTAGTTTATATCATATATTTGCACAACGTTTCTTAAATCACATGGTCTTAGAAAACCAAGTATATGCAGGAAGTGTATGTAAAGCATTCCACCCTCTTTGAAGCATTTGATCGTTTACAATTTTAAACAAAGATAGTTGATGTCATGTTTAGTTAGTTATTGTACATATTAACTAAATGAGACAAAATCAATAGTAGTGACCTTTTATTAGTACACTTTGTACTCCTATTTTATACCAATATAAGGGTGATTATGAATTTTTTAAGAAAATATATGAGCACAAATGAAATTGCTTAAAAGTTAGGGGTATAATGTCTTAAAAAACTCAAAAGGGCGTAATAATCATATTTCGTAAAATTTATATAAAGACATATATGTGCTGTAAAGAATTAATAATTTTAAAAGTATTTAAACTCTAATTAATGACACGTGTTGTTAATTTATTGCTTCTCATAGTATGACTATGACAATGTCTTCTTCATTTGTTATTGTTATAAGTGGACAACCTCATACATAATGTGGGAAGAGATAGGCGGTGATCATATGACAGGAACGGACAAGCGATAATGAGTCACTGATACATGTGAAGGAGAACAAATAAAGGGGTACTCTACTATGGGTTGGAACGAGACTAGATTATGAATATTTTTGAATAAGTTTGTATTTTGTTAAATTATTAGAAATTATTTTTGTCAAAAAAATGGATGGTTGAACCGATGGTTTGGTTCAATTGGTTCACTCGGGTTTAAGCAGTCCAACCGGGTTGTGATCGGTTTTTATTTCTGAATAAAAACCGAGTGGTTGGACCGTTTTTCCTCCGGTTCTTGGTTTAACCGGTTCAACCAGCCAATTCGATTCGATTTTTAAACCCCTGGGCCGACTCATTCATGAAATTTCTTGGTTCAAGCGCCATTAGCGGGCTAAGTAGGTTGACCCAGCCCACTGGCCTGCTCTAGTCATAGATGATTGAAAACCAAACCCATTCCCTCAAAAGGTTTAGTGGAAGACCACACAACCTCTGTCAGCATCTTCAATCTTTGAAAAGATCTTTGCAACCTAGCTTAATATTTCGTTCTAGTCACCTTAAGGGCGGATATCGATTAGGGATGCCCATCGTCGGTGTTGAAGAACCAGTCATGCACATGTAAACCAATATTATCGAGAAAAATCGATCTTGACAACTTATTGAGTGTGTACATTGATGAACGAGAAGTTCGCCTCTTTAATAATGTGAAATAAGTCGTAGTATAGGAGGCGAATTCGGTTCAACAAAAACCACGAACTTTGAATGTCGTGGAGTATTTTTAACTTGGCAAGTCTACCAAGGTCGAACACAGGGACACAGCTACCTAATATGTTTATCGAATTTCGATTCATGATGGCACAATGTGAATTAGTTCCGATTTTAGGTCCACATGCAAATTATGCAAATTATAAAGCAATGCAAAGATGCATGCATTTTTTATCGATTTTTATGCAATTATAAAGTGATGCATGAGCGAGTATGCAAGAGAATATGCATGCTAAATAAAGCCTACAATTATACCCTAAAAATACGAGCAACAAAATATAAATTGAAGTCAGAGTCAATTTAATCCATCATTGAAAACGATCAACCAATCATAGCAAGCATGAGTAGAACAGGATCTCAATTACCACATAAAAATTCACTTTAATTAAAACAGGAGCAAATAAGACAATTAAGCATGCTAAAATGTAGAGGACAAAAAAAGGATCAAAACGACACTAAAATCATGCAATTTGGACCTACGATGCTCAAGTTATGCTAAAAACAATGCAAGGGCATAATTGTAATAAAAATGCAATAAAATAAAGGGATAAATATTGCATTTAGGTCCCTGGAAGGACCTAAATGCAATTACCAAAAACCACCTGGGCCTTTATGTAATTTTTCCATATAAGTGGGGCATTTCTGCAATATCTAAAACCTTGGAGGGGCTCCCTGTAAAATACCCAGTCACGCACGTGAGGCACGTTCCTGGGGACCAAAATGTAAATAGCATTTCTTCTCGGGTCTTTCATGCAATTTACCCAACACCTCACGTGCGCTGCACGTGAGGGGCCAGGCTCGGGACAGTCCTGCAGGTTCGGGCCACGTGGACGCTTCTGGAGGTTCGGCGTGAGGTTCGGTCCACCCGAGCCTATAGGTTCAGAGTGGAGGCTTGGGTAACATCTGGAGTCGCCACGTGGCATCATCATCACCGTCTGATCCTGATGATCGGACGATGCCTGTGCCTTCTTCCTCTGCCTTGGCCCACCGGAGAAGGCGGGTCTCCGGCGATGCCTGAATTCCTCCTCCGAGCTCCAGAGGGTGTTCTGACAGTCGGGGAAGGGAGCTGGAGGTCGGGCGGAGATCCTTGAGCCGGTGCAGAGCTCAGTTATCGTCTAAAGATGCCCTTCGGAGTATGGTTGTCAGAGATAAATGTCGAGATCGGCGAGGTGATGCGAGCTCCGACCATTGAGTTCCTGCAGGGGTTAGATGTAGCCGAAGCGAGCTGGTTCTTGAATGAGGGTGAGTAGGAGGTGAGCGGAGGTCCAGTGGAGCGAGGGAGCGGAGGACATGGTCTTCATCTCCGGTGAACCACAGGGAAGTTTGGAGCGAGGTGGTAGGGGGTATGGAGAAGGGAGGAGTGGTCCGCGAGGGTGACTGGTGGTAGGCGAAGCTCGGAGGGTGGCCGGATGGAGGTGAGGATGAGTGTAGGAAGCGGAATAAATAGGAGAAAACACAAGGAAAAGAAGGAGGAAGAAGACCTCGTCGGGGAGGGGAACCCTGATGGAGGAGGAGCTTGGGATTAGGCTCGGAAGAACCTAGGGGTCGTCGCCCAGCTGGTCAGCCAACCAGCGAGCTCGGTGGTGGTTGGAGCCACCAGGACACGGCGGAGCATCGCCGTGGGTCGACACCGAGCTAAGCCCATCTTTGCCTCAACATTCTGCCCCTCCGCTGTCACTGGAGGGGCGGAGGAGGCTAGGGCATAGCCCAATAATGGTGGACGAATGATGAATCCACATTTCATCATCTTTATTCTATCATTTTGGCCTCAAAAACCCTAGTAAATGCCTGTAAAAGCATTAAATAGAGCATATTAGCATTCATGCATGTACATGTAAATAGTGTATAAAATATTGTAATTAAAGCCAAAATTATAGAATAAATACAAGACAAGAAAAAGAATAAAATATTGTAAATATTTTATGACCCGAAACCCCGAGACTTAGGCATCTTGATGAATAGGTCGACAAGGAATAAAGTAGGGGAGATAAGGGTCAAGTACAGTCAAATACCTATACTTTTTAATTCATTCTTTATTTTCTTTGGGACCTATTTTTGGTTCCACTTTTTATACTTTTAATAAAGAAACTTTGTACATGAAAGTTGTAGATAATTTTATAAAGAAAAATACAAAATTTATTTCACTGAAAAATAATGTACAGATAAAAAGTAATCGTCTGAACAAAATTCCAGAATCCCAACTTCCCAGACCCGTATCTCACAACTGAAAACTCCAAATGCAGCAAACTCACTTTAATTGTATATAGAATAAAATAAGCTATTTAATGGTGGTGGTTTCGCATTTGGCGGAGCTACGGTTTGAAAGTTGAGTTTTGGACCCTTGTTGTAAACTTGTACAGATTAAAATAATCAATTTATTATTTATTTATTATTTTTGTATATTTATATTTTTATAATTTTGTAAATATTATTTATAATAATTATGTACATTAAAACATGAATAAAAACTCAAATAAAATACAAAATAAAAATATATGTATATACAATACATAGGTATCAGACCTATACTTATACCTATATAAAGTATACTTTTATTTTATTAAATATACAAACTACATCAGAAAATTAAAATAAAAATACAATTAAGTGTATAAAAGTACAATATGATTTTATAAAATACTAATAAAAATAATAAAATAAAATACACAAAATAAAATAAAAGAATACATTATATAGGTAATATACCTATAAGGGGTATAAAAGTAAAGTTCTAAAAATATATCTCATAAAAATAATTAAAAATCAGAATAAAATACTATATAAAATATTTATTTTTTATTTAATAACCTAAATTTATTTCGACCATTTACTATTTTAAAATAAATTAATAAAACTATTTTCCAGGGTTTTTCCTGGTTGGTCCACGTGGACCAACCAGGTGCAAACCCTAGTTGACCCCGGTCAACTAGGTGCCCTAGCCCCTGTAGCTTCTGACAGATCGCGTTTTGACCCCTTTTTCAACCATTTATCGAGATCGAATCTTCCACTCTTTCGTATCGGAGTCTGAGGCATTTTTGCTCCTCGATTCTCAGCGATTCACACCCAAGGGAAACCTAGGGCTGTGGATCGTTGCGCGAGGCGTTCTTCCTTGGTCTTTGGAGTGCCTTGGTCATCTGGTCAAACCACATATATGGAACCCCTGCCTTTCGATTTGAATTGGAGTCCCTTCGGTCCACCCCTCCTCGCTTCTTTCGTGCTCCACGCATAGCTGGAGGTGACAACTCCAGCTTCGTGCCATCAGCCAAGGCGAAGGAGGTCGGATGCGTCTCCATCACCTCCCCCAACTCCGGCGGTCGAGGTAACTTCCCTTCGGTCATTGACTGTTGAGGCAGCCATTTTCCCCTCTCATTTTTAGTGCATTTCATTTGCCTTAGTCTTAGGAGTAAAAGCCCTCAAGAAATTCTCGATTCCATCCATCCAATCTCCCAATTTGATCACCTCGCCGGAGCGCACCTCCGATCGAGAGCCCAACCGTCGTTTCTCGCCACCTTCTCACCACCGCGAGACCCAGGCAATTTGCCCTGGGTCCTCTCACGTTTTGTTGCAGGTGTTTGGACTTTATCACGCGCCTGGGGGCCATTTTGGCCTTCGCTGGAGCCGCTCAAGCCCTCCCAGCTCCGCCCGTCTCTTCGGTGAACCTCGGCCACCGCCGAGGCTTTTTGGGCCACCAGCACCTAGAGGACACCGCCAGGAGGCCGCCGCTCCATTTTGACGCCCAGAAGCCACCGGAGCTAGGAGATCAGCCACGGGGAAGTTCGCCTCGCCGACGTTCTTCCCCGTTCTTCCTCCCCGCTTCACAACCATTGGATCGAGTCGCGCCTCCAGAAGCTACAACCACCGTTCGATCCGGTCATGCTCCAGCCGTCCGATCATCATCATCAAGTCTAATCTCCACCGTCGGAGGCCGAAGCGGCATCGTGCATCGAGGGCACGCCACGCGTCAAGTGAACAGCCCACAGCCGTTCGATCTCGCCCAGCGTGGGAATTTTGCAAGTATACCCGTGCCCCTTTTGTAATTTGCTTTTAGTCCAGAAACTTTTAAGTGGTAGTTTAAAATATTTTGTAACTTTTATAATTAAGCCCTCGGACTTTAAGTATTTGTATCTAGGTCCTTTGCCACGTCACCTCACGTGACCTGTTCACGTGAGACGCTGGGCTTTTTGCAGCGAGGCCCTCGACCCTTTGTCTATTTCGTTTTAGTACTAAAAGTTTGAGTTTAAATGTAAAAGTTTTTGGAACATTTGCATGTGAGCCCCTTGGGGCTTTTAAAATTACATTTGAGTCCTTCCCAAGCACGTGCAAGTCACGCGCCTTGGTGGATATTTTGCACCTGTACCCTTGTGGGTTTGAATATTTGTGATTGGTCCATAAAATTAAACATTCAGTGTTATATTTTGTGGTAAATTGCAACTATGCCCTGGATGTTTTAGATATTTGCATATATACCCCTGTCAGGCTGAATTATTTTTTCTTGCTTGCTCTATTTATTTAAGGCGTCATTATAATTCGAAAAATTCTCAAAATTCAACTTAAGCTCCTGTCAACTTGCACTTTCACGCCCTATTTTTGTATTTGCATTTTATTGCATTTTTATATTTAATAAAAATAAAAAACATACATTTTAGCTACTAACTAGTTTAGAAAATACCCAAAAAATATTAAAACACTTTGAAATATTCCAAAAAAATTACATATTGTGTATTTTAGCCTATTCTAGTGTCAGTTCAAAAATCACTAAAAATTTCAAGAGAAAAACCTTAAAAATTCGAAAATACCTAAAAACTTCCAAAAAATCTAGAAAATTCTAGAAAATTCAAAAAATTATAAATCCAGGTCCTGTAGGCTCTATATTTTATTCTCTTTGTTTTAAAATTAACTTGGGAAATCTTTGAGATCATTTGATATTTTTCCTTCCCATTTTAAGTTCGGTCAGTGACTTATTCCCTGTTTTCTTTTGTTTTCATTTTTAAAAATACCAAAAAGATTCTGAAAAATACCCAAAAATCACAAAAACAGTAAAAATTCATAAAAAGACCAAAAATATTTTATTTCTGAATTTTTGAGCATTTTTTCATATTTTTATAAATATTTTATCACCTCTTTTATTATATAGTTCATATATTCCAATATTCAAAAAAAGAAAATAAAAAAATATAAAATATAAAATAATATAAAATCAGAAAATTAAAAATCAAAATACAAAAATAAAAATTAAATAAAAAAATTAAAAATCTAAAATCCACTAAAATATTTGCATTTGCATAGTGTAGACATACACATCACTTTCTCTCTCTCTCTCTCTCTCACACACACACACACACACACACACCTGTTTGATCTACCCTGCCTTGCGCCCTGTGTTCAAACTCTCTATGTACTTGCTTCTATACATCATTTATGTAGAGTTAAAAATAAATTTTAACTTCACATTTGCTTGTCATTGCTTGATTGTTTGAGTGTGGGTTAATTGTTGATTAAATACGAGGGTCATTGGGGGTCGCCGCAGTGACACAGTTGTCACCGCCTTGTGTGAGATAATTAGACCCCATGAATTTCGTGTTTATCAAATGGCGCCGTTGTCGAGGAGCAACAACGAGTAGATCAGTTTTGATTGATTGTGATTAGTTGTCTACCATTGCTTGTTTTATCTCTCTTATTTTTGATAGATATTGTTGAGCTTTTCTGACCATCTCTTTTTGTCTTCTTGCGAGGGACCACGGAGCGAGGCGGATTGCCTAGGGGATCCGGAATAACCTTGGGAAGCGGAGCCGGCTTTTCTTAAGCCAAGCTGGCAGGAGAGAGCGAGAGACTTGAGAGAGAGTGATTAGATTAGCTTTTATTTTATTTGGTGAAAGAGTGATTATTAACTTGTAATAATACAAGACTTGGACACTCAGACACTTCAGGCCTAATTTCCGGGTGTTTGTTCACCCGGGGGCTCACCGCGGATTTTGTCGTGTTTTCCGCTGTCATTTTCCGGTTTTATTTTCATTTTTCATTTTTTTGTGGATTGAGCCCTTAGATTTTAGGCATTGCTTGATCGATTAGATTATGTCCAAACACCTTAATAAGAATTGCATGTACCTATAGCTCGTACTTGGACTTAGTTTAATTAAACAGTTAGTCATTAGTCTTCGATCCGCCGCGCCGCGAGCTCATCCCGCCAAGCGCTTCTCCTGAACTCGATGTGTCGAGAGGAGGAGGGGTGAGCCTAGACCGGACTTTAGGATTGGAGGTTGGTGGTTGACTCGTGGTTCTTCACGTAGCAATTGCCTGCTTAGGATGATTTTCGCTTGCATACCGGCATATAGCTTAGGTTTACAAATTTCTGCTTTGCATCCCGCATGGAGAGAGCTGGGATTCACTGTAAGTCCTCTATCTTTGCATCCATCATTTAAGCACAAAGGTGAGATTTCTATCTTGGTGCCGATTTGCATTGGCTTTTACGACTCTTTTATCCCTCTGTTTTTGGACAAAGTAGGAAACACCCTCACTTGTTTTCAGGTTGCATGGGAAGGTCTCCTTCCAAGTGAGTTGAGTGCTTCGTAAGAATTAGAGCCAAAAACCCAGCTTGTGGCTGCCTTGTGTATCGCCTGGATTTCCGAAGTATTGGCGCTACTATCGTACGTAGGCGAGTAGGACTTGGTCGCCATTGATGACTCACTATTGTGTGAGCATCGACCTTGTCCGAAGTACCGAGCATAGGCCACGCCTTCACGGGTGTGTCTGTCTCATCGTTTGCGTCCGAGTAGGATCTTGCATGCTCACGGGTGATTCCGTTGCGAGCGAGATCCGAAGTATCAGTTTCACCTATCGTCTTCCTCCCTCTTCTTCTTTGGCTGAGTAGGGATCCAGGAAGGGTTAAAAGGACCTCAAAAAGCGCAAGCTACAGGTTACACATGAGGAGGACAAGTACGTGAATACTTTTCCGGCAGTACTCTCTCTCCTTTAGGCGTAGCGCTTTAAGGACTCGTTCAAAGATAAATTCCTGAATTCAAGCTAAAATTGACAAGATAAAATCCGAACCTTCACGGCTTTACGTGTTGAGTTGGTGAATCCCCTTGATTTGTGTTTGATTGCTCGTTTATTTTAGGTCAAGATAAAAAACACTGCACGCTTGTGCACAATTTTGCCTTCTTTCTTCTTCTGCGTTCACGTTGCTCTTCTCAATAATCAAGATGATGGGACGGAGGTCTCTTAGGCCTACTCTGTTGGTGCCGCTATCCAGCACTCCTCCTCATTCATCTAGGACGACCTCGGAGAGCCCGCTCTCCGAGCCTGAGTTCACTTCCACCCTGTTCCCCCTCGACCACCCTTCTCATTCTCCTTCCATCAGTCCAAGAGTTTCAGAATTTAGTGCATCACAGAGCTCAGAACATTTGACAGCACCTGAGATGGGTTCTTTTGCTATTTCAGAGAATCCATACATGGCTGACAGAGGAGAGCACCCAGATGATCATGAGCACTGATGAATATGTGATTCATCACTCTAAAAGTTGAAAATAGAGCTTTATTCCCGAGTAAATAGCAGCATATTTCCACTTATATTGCATAAATAGCATTCATGCATGCAAGCATAATATATGCATTTTAGCATTCATATTTGCATTAAATAAGAAGCCAATTTCACTTGTAAATATCCACCTGTATATTAGATAAAATACCTTATTTGTATATATTTTATACTAACTCCAAAACTAATAAAACGAACTCTATAGTGTATATATTACTAACACTAATTAAAGAAAAATATCTAAAAAATACTAACTTGCAAAATTGACCAATAAAATCCCAATCCAAGTTTGAGACTAGGAACCTTAAAACACGCATATCTCTCTCATATAGCCTCCGAATTAGGTCTACTCACTTTTAAAGTAATAAAAATTCAAAGACCTTCGAAACAAGACCAATTTCATTTAAATCGGAGCTCGTATGCAAAACTTGGGTTTTGGGCCCCTTTTGTACATTGTACATAATGACCGTTTTACCCCTGTATTTTATCTTTTTATTTTCCTAATTATTAAAAATCCAAAAAAATTAGATTAAGTTGTAAATATTCTCCTCATATTTTTTCTATTTTTATTTTGATTTTTCTCTCTTTTAAAAATGACAAAAAATGTAAAAGATAAAATGCAGTATTTTATACCTATAAGGTACCGCCCAAAAATATGCTATTGTACAGATGATCTCGTTTGATTTTCGGACCTTCACGAAAGTTGTAGATCTCGTCGAGATGAGTAACTTTCATGTTGACCACTTTTGATTTAACCCCTTTTATTATGTCTTTTTGATTTTTCTTTCCATTTAGCTTTGGATTTTTCTGAGAGCGACACGTGGTGGCTCCGGAAGCCGCCACATGTCAATCCCTTGGTTTTTGGCTACTAATTAAATAAATACCACATGGCCGCACCCTAGAGCGCCAAGTGGCATCATCTCTCTCCTCTCTACCCATTCCTCCCCACTCTCCCTTAACTTAAGGGAGATGCCTCTTCGACACCTCCCATCCCATCCCATCTTCTCCACTCCTTCTTCCATCTCTCCCACTCTCTCCATGCCCTCTCCAACCTCCACCTTCTCCTCTTTATATTCTCCTCTACTCTTCCATTCACCCCTATCCGCCATTTTCATAGTGAGGGAGAAGAGAGCTCCTATCATCCTTAGGTGACAGCTAGGGAGTTTCATAGTTGAGCAACGACCCACCTTCTTCGCAGGCGAGATCCGGTGATCTCATCACCGTCATAGCCACCTAACCGGAGCTACTAAGCTCAGCCTAGACGTGGCTTCGAGCGACGACCACGGCCAAGCCTTGTCTCAGCCATTCACAGGCAACCAATCATCTACAGGTATTTCTTCTTATCTTCATTTCTCTTCCATTTTCTCTCTCCTCTATTTCATCATCTTCCATCCACTCAATCACCAAACCGATTGCACTTCTACAGATAAATCATACGTTGCGAACGCAACGGTCATTTTTCTTGAATTTTTCGACGCAATTTCATGAACCGATTAATCATTTATTTACACCCACTTAAACAAATGCATGAGCAACAGGGGAGGTGGTGAAACTCCCTTGTTCTCCTTTCTTTTCTCTCCCCACCTCATCTTCTTCCACTCGGTCCACGCCTCCGCTGCCCCAACGTCCCTTGGCCGTGTGTCTGCCGTCCCCCTCGTCGTCAACGACACTGCGGTCCTCCTCCTACGCGCGCCAGCCAATTCCAGCCACCTCGCCGCTGTGCGCGCGTAGCCGCACGTGGTCCTGTGCATAGCCATCCCGTCTGCACCTCCCTCTCCGTCCACGAGCACCGCGGCCACGCCATCTCATCCCACCGTCGACGTCCACCGCACACGGAGCAGCCATCACACCACCAATCACCGCCGTACGACCGCCCTCCAACGTCCGCTAGTGCGTCTACGTCCCTGACTACAGCAGCATCCTCCTTGCACCTCCGCCCGCACCCAGTCATCGTGAGCCCCGCGCTCCCCGCGCCCGTGCCTCACGCCGCTCAACACGCGCTGCCACGCGCGTGCGTCCCAGCAAGCCACCGGGAGATCTCCACGCAGCCGCGCGCTCCTCGCGCGTGGCCTAGGCCGTTGTGCAGCTACAGCCACCTCAAGTGGGAGCATTTTCGACCTCCAACCAAGGCCGTGCGCTCCACCGTCCGCGCACCAACTCATCGCCGACCCCAGGAGCACCACGCGCACGTCAGTCCCCCTTCGCCGGCCACCGCATCGTCCCTGCGCCTCCCTCCTTGCTGCGCACAGCCACCACCCTCCTCGCCGACCGCGGTGGACCGCACCTGACCGTGAAGGTCCTCCTCCATGCTCCCCTGTTTCATCTCCATAAACAGGGGAGAATTATCGCACAATAAAGAAGTGGGCATTTGCAAAGGGGACACTTGACACCCTTTGCAAGTTATCAAAGAAATTTCAAGTTTTTGGAAATTGCATGTAAGTCCTTGTTCTCATTTCAGCTCATATTTCTTTTCTCTGTATTGCATTCATACCCCTGTATTTATATGTTTATTTAGTTATCATTTTGTCATCCATTTTTAATTCCAAAAGTTGCATTGTGTAGTATACTTCTTGTTCTACCATCATAGCATTTATTTGTATTTTTCTGATTTGCAGAATATTATTGGAAATTAATTTGGTGAAAATTGCAATGTTTTACCTATTTTGATTGATTAATTTATTGCGCACTGTCTGCTTATCGAAAAATCTCTGAAAAATCATCATTGGTAGATCTACGTCTATGCTACAACATATCCAAAAATCATCCCATTTGCACATATAGTTTGTCCTAGAAAAATCATTTAGTGAAAACCTTAATCAATTTTTAATTAATCAACCGTGAAGTTTTTAAGGAAATTAAAATTGATTTGGATAGCTCTTAATTAGATCTATTTGTATTAATTTTGTTTCTGAGAAATATCATTGTTTGGTAATTATTAAAATTGGTTTAGTCATTTTCACTAAAGTCTGCATTTTTTATTATCCTTGCATCACAAAATTCTAAAAAAATTAGGGTAGCTTAATTTCATCACATTTCATAATCTGGCCAAGTTTCATAATTTTTGGACATCAGTTGATATCTTAATTGAATTAACTTTGAATTGGCTTGATTCCTGCATGTGTCTTGCATAGAAATTTAAAAAAGAAAAAAAATAATTCCCTGAAAATCCAACACTTGATCCTTGCTAAAATTTACCTAAGGAGACAGATGCCTCCCTGAGTTCGACCTTGGACTTCCACCAAGTAAAAAAAAATTGCCGCTTAAAATTGACTTGAATCTAATTAAAGTGGTTTTTGATTAGCCCTCTCGTATCCGACTGCAATGAAAACTGATAATTAATTTGGACATTAACTTGACCGAGTTAACATAGGGTGCGGGAGTGGTTATCAAAATGGCGCCGTTGCCGGGGAGGCACGGCTTAGATTAATTTTTAGTGATATTCTCTGTGTTTGATTTTCTTTCCCCGGGTAGTCTGACCCCCGGTTTTCTTGTAATTATTCTCTCTATTTTATTTCTTTGCATTTATTTTTGTGTGTCACTCTCTGACCTCAATTTGTTTTTGTGCGAGGAACGCGAGGAGTCGACGACGCTTCGAGGATCTAGCATTTTAATTTTATTGAGTGAAAGAGAGGCTTCGTAATTTACATTAGGATGGAAGCACGGTTCCCATTTGGGTTCTCGCGCGTGTAAGTATAGTGGAACTGTGTCACCGTGTGCTGTGTGGATGAATGTAACTTAGCTTGCACTAGCGGCTCCCCGAGCCAATTTAGGAATTGCTTGTGCTCGTAATCATTAGGGCCACACAACTCACTTAAAAGACGCACTTAGACTGCAGGACTTAGCCAAAATAACTTGTTCTTCACGCTAATAGAACTGCTTGTCTAGGAGTGGATTTCATCGCCTGCATTTGCATTTAGATAAAGTTTTCAATTCTGTTTTGCATCCTGCATAAAAAAGCGAAGGGATCACTGTAAGTCTCCTGAACTCAGCATAGCACCATTATTTTAACTTGCATCGGCTTTTCTCGATTTCTCCCTCTGATTTTCACATTTAATTAAACGGAAATTGGGACTGTCCGATAGGCGTGCTGTGTGGTTGACTTAATCAGTGAGAACTTAGCTTAAAATCGGGACTGCTAAACATTATTGACCAAAAAAAGGAATAAAATTTGAAAATTGTTTGCGGGAGATTAATCCCCGACCTTGTTTTCAGGCTGAGTGAGGGTATTTGAGTGTGTGTGAACACCTTAAGGCAGAGCCCAAATCCCCGCCTTCCATATCATGTTCTGACTGATCCTAGCAAATATCACAAGTCGAATAATTTCAGATTCATTGACTAGTACCAAGTAGCCTCCGCCTATCTCAGGTAGATAGGGGCGAAATTACGGTACTTTGCGACAAGTTGCCGGTAACCCCCCGGGGTGAAGTTCCGGCCTTGTCAGCCTCTGCCTGCTTGCAGGTAGATAGGGGTGTGGTCATTGAATCCATCGACTTGGGATAGGAGCGAAGAAAGGAAGGACCGGTGGTATCTTAGGCGACAGGTTAAACAGGGAAGACGCATCCGGCTCTGAGCCGACTTCCCTATAGGTCGCGTAATCCTTGCTATTTTTGCTTGAAAACCACACTTAAAAACCACAAGATTAATTGGACTCGATTTTGAGTCCTTCACTGTGTTGAGTGTGAACTCAGGGTCTTAGATTGATTGTTTGCTTCAGGTAGGAGTAAAATCCTATCTTCTTCTCGCCATATCAAGATGAGCAACTGGGGAGATCTCGACTCTTTATTCACCGATCTCTCTATGAGTCCCCCAAGTAACTCATCTTCATCGGCCCAAGCGTACCTTGGACCACCCAGGACTCATGACCCTCTTGAGTCCTGGTTCCCTATCACCCAGGGTGGTTACTCTCAAACCAACCCTTTCATCTCCTCTGAGATTACCGAGGAAGACTATTGCCTCGGTAATCCCTTCCTTGATTTGTCCTTTGACACCGGTCTTATTTCCCACCCAGGACTAGAGGACAAAATGCCGCCTAAAATGCCACCGGATGAGGAACAGATGCGACAGATTCTTGCTCGCCTTGCTGAAGCCGAACAGAAAAATGCAGATCTCACGGCGCGGATGGGACAGATCATAGTAGAAGGAGGAATCGACCGACCAATGGTCGATACCTACAACCCGGCGGAGAACGAGATTCAGAATTGGTTAGCACCAGCGGTTCCCGCCCAAGCATTTGAGCTGAAGCCCCACTTCCTTAGTCTGCTTCCGAAGTTCAACGGAAACATAAATGAAGAACCGTACACTTTCCTCCGTGACTTCGAGCTGGTGTGCAACAATCTTAGCCATCCCAATGTTGGCCAAGATTATATTCGACTGAAGGCCACCCCTTTTGCCTTAGGAGATAAGGCTGCTCATTGGCTGAAGAACTTAGGGGTGATATGTACTACCTGGATGCAGTTCAAGGACCTCTCCCTGAAAAAGTTCTACCCTCTCAGTAGAACTAACCAAATGAGAACGAAGATCGCCAGCTTCTCCCAAGGACCGAGTGAACCTTTCCATGATGCCTAGGATAGGTTCAATGACTTAGTGCAGAAATGCCCCTGCCACGGCATTTCGAAGGCGATCTTAGTCCAGACCTTGTTCTGTGGTCTAACCCCGGAGATGCAGGGGTTAGTCAGTGCCGCCTGTGGAGGAAGCTATCTGAACAAGAACGAGCATGCCGTATGGAAGATCCTGTAGCAGATGGCGGAAACCGGCAGGTCGCAGGCCACCAGGGCCTATCAGTTGTCTCCCTCAATCCTATCCAATGAGACAACCCGAAGGACTATAGCGGATCTGACCGAGGACCTCATTCCCAGCATGGGGATGATTGCTGACAAGCTTACCATGGTCGAGCAGATCCACAAGAGGGTCACTGACCTTGAGTCTCTCTCGTGTCTACCGAAGCAAGTGGAGGAACTCACTGAGAAGGTAGCCAAGATGAAGCTACCTGCCCCTTCTGCTCCACCTGCACCTGTGCATCGAGTCCATCTTGTGCAGGAGCAAGCACCGGGACCTCATAGTGGCTGGGTGGAGGATCAGACTTACACCCAGCAGGACCAGCATGCAACCCCACAAGCAGAGACCGGATATGAGGAGCTTCCGCAGGTGTTCGAGATCAACGGGCTGTGGTACAGCCGTGACCCCGTCAGTAGACAGCCGGGGATGGGGAATGGTCAGCCTCACCGACCTTCCCCAGCTTACCAAGCAACCAGCTCCGTCCCCGCACCGTGCTTTCAGTCCAGGCCAGAACAAGTGTACCAGCCTCAGCAGCACCAGCAGCATCAGCGCACATATCAGCAGGGCCCAGCACCGTCCCACCTGCAGCAGCAGTATCTGCATGGCCAGCAGGGCCAATACCGAACCTCGTCCGCACCGCAGCATGCCCAGCCCACTGAATTGGAGTCTCTTACCATGGCGATCCAGACCCTGTCTGATAGGGTCCAACAGATGCAGAATGATTACCTGGACATGAGAACTGATATCAATCGGGTCTCTCATACCCAGGACCAACAGATGGCGCCAAAGACCCCAATTCCCGCACAGGTTCAGGCCAACCCGAACAGCTTACATCATGGCCAGAACCGACCTCGAGATCAGGTATATTATTTAGACAATTATTTATCTGAACATGAGATCCTTTCGTACGATAATGTAAATCATATGTCCCTCAGGAGCGGAAGGACCGTGACCATACCTGATCGGGCACGGGCACAGAAGGAAGGAGCCTCCGAGACTCTACCTAAGGAGAACTTGGAGGAAGAAGAGGAGGAGCATCACCACCTCCATCGCCGGCAGAAGAAGAGGACATCTGAGTCCTTGAAGCAGCATTCTCACATCCACATGGAGTCCGATGAAACCGATGAAGAGCCCGCACCTCCATCTGAGGAGGATCGTCTAGCAGTCGCGGAAGAAGCATCACCGGTTTTGCCTCAGCATTTTCATTTCAGTCAGAGTCAGAGTCCTACTTTGTTTCAGAGTCAGAGTCATGTAAAGAACTCAGTTCCCGAAGTTAATGAAAATCTTTCAGTTTCTGAACATGAGTTGGAGTCAATAATCCCTTTCCCCGAGCTCTCAAGGGTGGAAAGAAGAAAACCAAAAAAATCCAAAAAGATGACCCTGAGATGGCAGAGTTCTGCAATAAACACATCAAGGTCACAATCCCCTTTGACAAGTACATGGAGATGACCCCTGCATTTCAAAAATAACTTAAGGTAAGATGCACACCTACTAGGGTTAGCAGGAAGACCAAAAGCCGTGTTGAGAAACACGTTCTATCAGTAGCCACGACTTGTGCAATAAAGAACTCATTTCCAAGGAAACGAAGAGACATGGGTGCACATTATGTAGTGAGTCGTGTTGATGACATTGCGTTTGCACGCACTCTCCTGGACAATGGTTCCTCCATCAATCTGATGCCTACAGCCCTCTATGAGCAGCTTAATCTCGGACCTCTTAGGAAATCTAGATCCCTTCTACAGTTTGCTGATAAATCAACCAAGAGGTCCCAAGGAGAATTGAGGAACATTGTGATCAAAGTCGAGGGGCAAGAATACATGGTGGACTTCACTGTCCTGGATATGGGACCCCTCGTAATTGGAGAGACCCCCAGATCATTTTAGGTAGGCCCTTCCTCAGAACAGCAGGGGCCTTATTTAATTATAAGATCGGGAAGATTCAATTCCAAACTCCAGGCGGAGATGAGGAACTCGAAATGAAGCAGACAAGATGGCAGAGACCGGATTCAGAATCCAGCACCGAGTACTCTTTTACCGGAACAGACTGCGATCATGTAGACACAGTTGGGCCATGGAGACAGAACCCAACCAGCACCGATGAGTCCCCTCCCCTCCGGAGATGATCCAGTGCATGAATCAGTTTGCAAGGTCCTCAGAGACGAGTACAGCTCAGAACCTGCATCGCCCTACATCTTCGATGACGTAGAGGCCCAGTTGGGACTGTCTGTCCTCCCCTCTTTAGGACAATCGGAAGATGAGGATGACGAGTCGGACGTAGCTTTTGCCGATTGCATGGAGACTTTGACGATCCGACTCCTGAGCTGAACAACTTGGTGGCAGCTATCACAGAGAAAGATCCGGCCACTTCCAACACCGAGCCGAATCAGATTGAGCCGGACTTCTTAGACGATCACACTATTCCTGAGCTCAAACCCTTACCCACAACCTTAAAATACGCCTTCCTTGCGGGACAGGACAAGAAATTTCCGGTCATCATCAGTTCGCGATTGACCGAGGAGCAGGAATCTCACTTGCTAGAGATCCTGGAGAAAAACCGCAAGGCGATAGGCTAGAGCATTTCCGATCTCCACGGGATAAATCCTGCTCTGTGTTCGCACCATATTTACTTGGAGAATGGATCCAAACCCTCTCTTGAATTCCAACGTCGTTTGAATCCAAATTTACGAGAGGTTGTGAAGAAGGAGATAGAAAAATGGTGCAACGCGGGTTTCATTTACCCAATCTCCGACTCTAAGTGGGTGGCCCCAATCCATGTTATCCCGAAAAAGTCGGGAATTCAGACGACCACCAACGAGGACGGAGAGGAGATCGTGACACGAGTACCCACGTCGTGGTGCGTCTGTGTGGATTACAGACGCCTGAATGCTGCGACGAAGAAGGATCATTTCCCTTACCATTCATTGATCAGATCTTAGAGCGACTAGCGGGGAAAGAGTTCTTCTGCTTCTTAGATGGGTTCTCGGGCTACAATCAAGTAGCCATAGCTCCAGAGGACTAGGAAAAGACCATATTCACATGCCCCTTTGGTACCTATGCTTTCAGGCGCATGCCTTTTGGGTTATGCAATGCTCTAGGTACCTTCCAAAGATGCATGATTGCTGTATTTGCCGAAATGGTCGGCGAATTCCTGGAAGTCTTCATGGATGACTTCTCGGTCCACGGCGATTCCTTCGATTCCTGTCTTAAGAATCTGGACCGAGTCCTCAAAAGATGTTGTGAGGTTAATCTGGTGCTCTCCTGGGAGAAAAGTCACTTCATGGTAACGAAGGGCATAGTGTTGGGGCATGTCATCTCCAAGAGAGGAATGGAGGTTGACCCTGCCAAGGTGGATGTGATCAGACGACTCCAGCCACCAACCAACGTCAAACAGTTGCGGTCGTTCCTCGGGCATGTTGGATTTTATCAGAGATTCATTAAGGATTTTTCAAAAATTGCCCGACCGCTAACTGAGCTTCTAGGTAAAGACATGGAGTTTATTGTTGATCACAAATGTCTTGAGGCCTTTAAGCTATTGCAGGGAATGATAATGGACACACCCATCCTACAAGCCTCAGATTGGTCTCTACCTTTTGAGATCATGACGGATGCCTCAGACTATGTTGTTGGGGCTGTGTTAGGACAAAGAAGAGATGGCGTCCCGTTTGCAATTCACTGCGCAAGCAAAGTGCTTGACACCGCTCAGCGTAACTATACAGTTACGAAAAAGGAAATGCTTGCGGTAGTGTTTGCCTTGGATAAATTCAGATCTCACCTAATTAGATCTAAGGTAACTGTGTTCATTGACCATACGGCACTACGGTACTTGATGGAGAAGAAGGACGCGAAGGCGCGTCTTCTTCGATGGATTTTACTTATCCAGGAGTTTGACTTGGACATCATTTGATATCTTAATTGAATTAACTTTGAATTGGCTTGATTCCTGCATGTGTCTTGCATAGAAATTAAAAAAAGAAAAAAAATAATTCTCTGAAAATCCAACACTTGATCCTCGCTAAAATTTACCTAAGGAGACAGATGCCTCCCTGAGTTTGACCTTGGACTTCCACCAAGTAAAAAAAATTGCCGCGTAAAATTGACTTGAATCTAATTAAAGTGGTTTTTGATTAGCCCTCTCGTATCCGACTGCAACGAAAACTGATAATTAATTTGGACATTAACTTGATCGAGTTAACATAGAGTGCGGAAGCGGTTATCAAGCACCCGCTATTCTTCATTGATCAAGACGCCATCAACAATTCACTTCTAGCATCCCTGAAGACCATGCAAAGGCAAATCCGAGACCAGGGAGTCTTTATGGGTGATCTCATGAGAGAAATAGCACAGATGCGAGAGAACCGACCTGGGGGCGGTGGCGGTGGCGGTGGAGGTGATATACCTGTTGTAGAGAACCAGGGAGGAGATCTCAATGCTGAGAGACCGCCACAGACTATCATGAGGGAATTGCATAATCCCGCAGCATCCCTCACTCATCATCGGATCCGACTTCCTCTTATCCATAGAGATTTCGAGCTTCAGCCTCACACTATTCAGCTTCTGCCCAAATTCCATGGGTTGCCGACCGAAGAGCCTCACCTCCACCTCCAAGAATTTGAAATGATCTGCAACACAATCCATGATAGGCTGATGACCGAGGACACTATCAAGATGATCGCCTTCCCTTTCTCCTTGGTTGACAGAGTCGCATACTGGCTCAAACATTTGGGGCGATTCATCGACACTTGGGCAGATCTCCGGACCGCGTATTTGAAGAAGTACTATCCTCTCAGCCGGACGAATGCAACTAGAGCCATGATCAGCAACTTCGTCATGATCCCGAATGAACAATTCCATGAAGCCTAGGATCAATTCAGAGAGCTCATCAACCGGTGTCCCCACCATGACATATCAAAGACCAATCTAGTGCAGAGTTTCTTTTGTGGGCTGACACCGGAGCTGCAGGGGCTTGTAAACGCCTCTTGAGGTGGGTCCTACTTTTCCAAGGGTGAAGACGATGTTTGGGCCATCTATGAAGGCATGGCAGAGAACTCAACCTTCATGGCCCAAGCCCGCATCTACACACAACAAAAGCCCCCGCAAGGAGCGGGATCATTCCAGAGGATCGCCCGCATCGATGCCGGTTGATGAATCTCGTATTCATCACTCTAAATCTCATTTATTAAGCTCAAATCCCTAAAAATCAACAGCATTCTTGCATCTATTCTGCATAATTAGCATTAGTGCATGTTTCCATAAGAATGGCATTTTAGCACAAAATTCTGCATAAAATAAGAGGCCAAAAATCCAAGCCAAAATGACCTCTAAATAGCCTAACTTCTCAGTTTTTTAACTCATTCATGCTAACTCCGACTGACTCAAAACCACTTCCACTGTGTACATATCACTAACAAGAATAAAGGAAAAATACAAAAAAAATAACTAACACAAATAAATGGACCAAAAACACAAACCCTAATTTCAGGATTTTCGGACTAAAAGTCTCATATCTCCCTCATCCAGTGTCCGATTTAATCCTACTCACTTTTGAACTAATGTACATTCAATTACCTTCAAAACAAGACCAAGTTCAAGTGAATAGGAGCTCATATGTGAAAGTTGGGTTTTGGGCCTCTTTTGTATATTGTATATTTTAGCTGTTTTTGACTTAATAGTTTATGTACATATTTTATCAATTAATAAAAATCCAAAAAAATTAGATTAAGGTGTCTTTATTTACTCTTTATTTTACCATATTTTTGCGGATTTTTATCTTGTTTAAAAATGACAAAAAAATATACAAATCCCCAAAATCAAGGTGTTCTATGTATATGGGATACCCCAAAAAAATCACTTTGTGTAAATGATAGATTTTGGCTTTGATATCTTCATGAAAGTTGTAGATCTCATCGAGATGAGCAACTTTCGTGAAGAAACTTTTTCGATCCGAGGTCGTTTACTATTTTTTATCGATTTTACAAAATGTTTTATTTTCGAATTTTGCGGTGCTGACACGTGGCAGCACCTGGTGCCGCCACGTGTCAGCCATTTTGGCTTTATTTATAATTCATTTTATATAAAAAAATTAAATTAAAAACCACGCACGTGCGAGGCACGTGCCACCCAGGCACGTGCTCCGCACGTGCGCCCTCCCTCCTTTCGCCTCCACTTGCCACGTGTCCAAACATGGACCGTCCGATCTCGGCCGATCGGACGGTCCACAGTCATCTTCTCCAGGCCTCCCTTCCCAATTGGGAACTCCGCCGCCCCGTGCCGTGAATCTCGCGCTACCGCCTCGTCATATCCCGCTCCGACCGCCGCGGATCCCCTTCCCCACGAATCCCTCGGCTGATCCCCCAAATCTCACGCCGCCCCGCGATCACCCCCTCGACGATTTCACCCATCGCCACCTTCCATCTCCGCACCCTCGTCAAATCCATCGCCGATCCCCCAAATCGCCCCCGATCTCCTTCCATCTCCGACACCATCCGACACCCTATTTAAAGAACCGCTTCGCCGACGAGCCTCTCCATCCGCCGATCTTCGTCGAGTCCCTCTTCTCCGGTAGTGACAACCAGTGAGCAAGCCCCCTCGCCGACGTGATCCGAGGGTTTCAACCCCTCGTCGCAGCTCCGCCCTGAGCCGCTGCCCCGCTCCGGCCACTCGCCGTCGAGCCCGACCCCTCCAGGTTATCTCCCTCTCCCTCTCTCTCTTTCTCTCTCTCTTCTTCCGCCTCGAGTTATTCGCTTCGCCGACCTCGCCTTCGACAACGCTTCGCCGTCACCGACTCCAAGCACCCAGCCATCTGCTCCGGTCTTCATCGACAACCGCCGTCGCCCACCAACTCCGCCACGCAGCTATTACCTCAACCCCCCACGGCCGTGTGTCGGCCACACCACCAGCTACTTCGCCGACGACAGCCAGCCAACACCTCCGCCGTGACTTCGACCTACGCCATCAACGTTCCACTTCTTCCCCGACGACCGCCGGCCGTGTGTCGGCCATTGCCTCGCATCCGCCGGCCCACGCTCCTACGCCCAGCAACCGCCAGGAGCATCACCCACCACCTCTGCGAAGACCGTCTTCTTCACCAGCAGCTGGAGCCTTCCACCGGAGGCTCTCCACTGCCACAGCCTCATCGTGCCGGCGAACCATCCACCAGCCGCCTCGAAGATCGCCGGCACCTCTGCCTGGAGCGGCCCTCCGCCGCTATCGCCCCGGTCCCCAGGGCCGAGACCCTCCTCACGTGCTTAGCACGTGAGCGAGGGGACGTATTGCGTCGACTCCCTTGGAATCCCTCTCCGTTTCGCAGAAGCCCAAAGGTCACGTGCACAGCACGTGACCATTTGGTAATTTTACAGTAGGACCCCAGAAGACTCTCATATTACGCAACAACCCCTGCCGCCCAAGGGTCACATGTCACGCACGTGACCCCTTGGCAATTTTGCACTTCTGCCCCCAGTCTATTGGTAATTGCTCTTAAGTCCCCCCTGCTCATTTACTTATTTTATTTATATTGCACTTATACCCCTGTGTTTCTCCCCTGTTTTGGACCTCTTTATTGCAGCATTTCATTAATCTAAAAATAGCATGATGTTTGTTAATTGACTCTTTACACTTTGACATGTTGTGGGTATTTTTCTGATTGATGATTAATTAATAAATAATTGTTTTGCAGAAATTTGCATATTTTTCCCATCTCTTGCTCTAAAATTCATAGTTGATTAATCATTGCTCTAAAAATCCCCGAAAAATCACACATTGTAGAGTTAATTGTGTTTAACATTGTGCCCAAAAAGATTTGCATTTGCATGCATATTTTGTTCTGTAAAATTCATTTTGCATATTGTAGTATTTAATTTTTAATAGGTATTAAACCCCACATTTTCGAGGGTTATGATTTTTCTAAGATCCGTCACCTATGATAGATCTTAGATAATTTTATTTCTTAGAAATAAGTAGGTTTAATATTTATTAAAATTAAATATTGAAAATCATTCTATTTGCATTTAAAAATCCATAAAAAATCATATTGTATCCAAAAAAAATTACAGTGCGCTTATTTCATCATATTCTACACCTTGACCAAGTTTCGTATTTTTCGGACATCATTAACATAATTCACATTTTAGTCCATAAAGTAGGCCGAATTTGCATATTGCACCCTCTATTGCATTGAAAATTCTAAAAAAAGGCCGCCTCGAAAACCGAACACGAACTTTGATAGACTTAACTCTAGGTTGTTCCTTTGCCTCCTTGTGATCGATCTTGGGACTTGCCCACGTAAAATAAACATAAAACCACGAGATTGAAACTTGAATAATTTATTTGTGCTTATTTTCTTGACTGATTCCGATTGCCGCCTACAACGCACGACTAATCATTTTAAGCACGAACGATAAAAACACTTCTTAAACGCTGCATTTTCGGATTAATCAGATGGTGCCGTTGTCGGGGAGGCAAACAACTTAGTTTTTTTTGTCTTGAAAATTTTTGTTCGGTTTTCCGCATTCGGGTAGTCTGACCCCCGAATTTTTCATTGTAAATCCCATTTATTTTCAGCATTTATTTTTTTGTCTATTTTATCATTTTTTGAGTCACTCTCTTACATTATCTCTCTTATTTTTCTTACGAGGTACACGGCATACGTGGAGCGGTTTTTCAAGGAACCGAGGCATCTTCTCCGACCTCCTAAAATCCGCAATTAATTTAAGATCGAGTCGAGTCGTGAGAGAGCGTAGAGTCTATATTTTTAATTCCTGCAATTTTTAAATTTTTTGTAATTAATTGCTTATTTATAACGGTGTCCGTTTGGACGCTCGCATGTGTAACAAGACCTCTAACTTTATTCTGTGGTTTGTCGTGGCCTGTTTCACTCTCCGGAGAGGGTGGGGCCCGACTTGAGTGGCGAATAGGATAGACCTGCACATACGGCTCTCAGAGCAATTTAATTTTTGATTGTGCTCGTAGGATTAAGCCACACTGCTCTATTAATTGAGACGCACATAGATCGTTCAACTTAGCCAAATTTAACTCAATTCATTCCCGCTAATAGAACTTTCTGCTTAGGTGCGGTTTTCATCGGCTTGCATTCCATATAGAATAAATTTAAATTTCTGTCTAGCATCCTACATGAAGATTGCGAGGATTCACTGTAAGTCTTCTAACTGAGCATTCATCATAGTTTTCCGCATGCATCGGCTTTTCCCGACTTTCTCCCTCTTGTTTTATCATATAATTCTAAAGGAAATTGGGACTGGACGGTAGACGTGTTATTTTGCTCACTTAATTCTTCAGTAATCACCTAATTAAAATTGTGACTGCTAAATATAGCCGATCTTAAGAACCCATAAAATCAAGAATTCTTGCGGGAGAACAACCCCGACATTGTTTGATTTTATCTTGCAGCGAGGAGAGAGACGCACACTAGGATAGAGCCAAAGCCAGGATTTTCATACTGACTACTGATTCTACCAAAAGCGATTAGCTACTTCTCAGTGAGGATCTACGGGTAGCCGGTAAACGGTCCGGATTTCCTTAGCAGAGTGGGTGGTTTAGAGGACACTGTGTAAGGCTCCGTCTTCAAGTAAAGGGTAGTCGTTCTACGGTCCTTACTTACTCCCATACTGGCTGAAAGTAGGTGCAACTAGTCGTAAGAATTCGGGACAGTTGGTCGGGAAATACAGGCACCTAACAGCTCGTTTAAACGGCTTGTAAGATTTGAATTCTCACCAATTAAAACTGATAAGATAATTGGCCGAACTCTCACGGCCTTCACTGAGTGAGTTGGTGAAACAAACTTTGAATTGTTTTTGATTTGTGCGTAAAACTTAGTTGATCATCGAATACCGCACACTTGTGCCTAGATCATGAATCGTACACCTCTTGATAAACTTTTGGATTCGAGAATGGAAGATTGTGATAATTTCTGTTCGGACTCTGCGAACCCCTTTCTGACCACCACAAACTTGCCAATCTCAACCGTTCTGAGCCACTCTTACTCAGAACCACCTTGGATTCAGGGACACCTTCCCCTTGAAACCTCGTCTTATAATCCTTTCCAAAATATTGACTCCAATTTTTCACAATCTGAAGGTGAAAAGAAGTACTCACGAAAGATGCCTCCAAAGAAGAGCAATCAGGAAGAGGAACTCATTGAAGACCCAATGCAGATGGTTCTAGCAAGACTAGCCGCGTCTGAGCAACAACAAAATTTGATAAGGGAACAGCTAGAACGGTTGAATGCAGAGGAAGAACCACCAATGGAAGCCGCATACAATCCCGGGCAATATAGAGTCAGAAATTACTTGCAGCCACCTCAGCCTGAGGTTCACCATGAACTGAAGCCACACTTCCTGAGTCAATTACCACAATTTCATGGTAATGCAGATGAAGAACCATACGAATTTTTGCGTGATTTGGAGCTAGTATGTTCTAATCAGAGGCACCCACAAGTCAGCCAGGACTACATTCGTCTCATTGCATTACCTTTCGCCTTGAAAGGTAAAGCAGATTACTGGGTGAAAAATTTGGGAGTGACGGTGACCACTTATGATAGGTTTAAGAACCTATTCTTGAAGAAATTTTACCCTCTAAGTCGAACCAATCAAATGAGGACTCGCATCACTAGCTTCTCTCAGATGCCTAATGAACCACTTTGTGATGCATGTGATAGATTTAAAGATCTGCTGCAGAAATGTCCTTGTCATGACCTAGATAATAACATCCTTATCCAATCTCTCTATTCTGGCCTTAACCACGGGACTCAGGGTTTAGTCAGCGCTGCTTGTGGAGGAAATTACACATCCCGAGGAGCTGATACCGTCTGGAAAATACTGGAGCAAATGGTGGAGACTAGCCGTTCACAAATTGCTAGTAGAGCTTACACTGATTCACTGAACACTTATCAAGCCAAAGGAGGGAAACAAACTGTCGCAGAAATAGCAGAAGACTTGATTCCCAACATGAACATCATCACAGATAAATTAACAGTTGTGGATCACATTAATAAAAGGGTGAACGACATCGACAACCGGCTCTCCCAGTTTCCAAAGCAAATGGAGGAACTTACTGAGAAGGTATCCAAGATAGGAATACCTACTGCACCTGCGATCTCGATTTATCATGTGCATCATGTCCAGGAGCAGCCAGGGTCAGGACAACCGCAACCGTGGGCTCAGGGCCAATCCTATGCCCAACCTTCCCATCAGTCACCTCCACCAGCCGAGACAGTCGTAGAAGCCCCGCCTCTGACATTCGAGATAAACGACATATGGTACACACAGGATAATACCCGACAGGGTAATACGGGGGACCGTCAGCAATATCAACGTCCAACCACCTTCTGTAATGCCGCATTTCCCACAGCTCCACAACAAACTCAACCGTCGAAGCAGCAGCCATACAACTGTCAGAACCAACCTCAACAACATCGTCAGTAGTATCAAGCTCCAAATCAAGCATCTCAATCATCCAAGCCTCCAGAAGACCCGGTAGATATCCAGAAACAAATGCTGGAGGAAATTCGCAGCTTCCGGAATGAACTGTACGATCTACGGGTAGATGTTAATCGTCTATCCCATTAGAAGGAAGAACAGACAACCCCAACCACAACCATTCCCGCCCAAGTTCAAGCTAACCCCAATAGCTTGAACAAATCTCAGTCATCTCAATACAATAATCAGGTATACTATTCAGATTTTTCCACATATGAACACGAGATCCTTTCGTTTGACAATATCAATGCCATGTCACTCAGGAGCGGAAGGACCGTGGTCGTACCTGACCGGGCAAGGGAAGTTGACCATCAAGACTCAGAAGATCAACCGGAGGATGCTTCTGAAGATGAAGAAGAAGGACATCCGAAGATTTCAGCACGAGATAAAGGAAAGGCATCTATGGAGACCGCAGAGGACCTTGAACCTCTAGTTGCTGCGAAATTACCTTTGTCGCCATTTCAGCAACATAATTATTATGATTGTAATAAGAACTCCAAATCTAATAAAGATGCTCGTATTTATGATTCTGGCTCTCTTTCTCCTGTCTATGCTTCCATTCCTTTCCCCCATGCTCTAAAGAAAGGAAAACAAAAGAAAACCATTCAAAATGACCCAGTAATGGAAAGATTCTGCCAACAGAATATCACAGTCAAAGTACCCTTTGATCAGTATGTGGCCAGTAATCCATCATTTCAGAAATACTTGAAAATGAAATGTACTCCCACCAGGACTCGTACAAAGAAAACAAACCAGTTCGTGGAGACTCATATCCTGACAGTGGCCACTACCAAATGTGTCAGAAATCAGAATTTACCAAGGAAGAAAAGGGACCTGGGTGCTCATTATGTGGAAAGCTGCATTGGCGGTATTGCATTCGCACGCACACTTCTCGACAATGGTTCTTCCATCAATCTTCTTCCCTTAGCCTTATATTACAGATTGGAGTTAGGTCCTCTCCAGAAATCATTATCTTTACTCCAATTCGCTGACAAATCCACTAAAAGGTCTAAGGGAGAAGTGAAAATGTTATCATTATGGTCGAGGGTACGGAATACAAAGTTGACTTCATTGTCCTTGATATGGAGACTCCGAACCACTAGAAAGAATTACAAATCATTCTTGGAAGACCCTTCTTAAGAACCGCCAAGGCTGTATTTGATTACGGCACCGGAATGATGAAATTCCGCTCCCTAGATGGAGAAGTTGATCTAAAAATGAAACAAACAAAGTAGCAAAGACCAGATTCTGAATCAACCACTGAAGATGCCGAAACATCCGAGTGTAATCTCATCAGCACTACTGGACCGTGGGACCAACTGCCGGACCTTCAGATTGCCAACATCCCCGCAGAAGAAGAAACAATGCACCAGTCAGTATGCGAGATATTGTCAGACAAATCCAAACACCCGGATGTTTATAATCTTGATGACACAGAAATCCTTTCGGATTTGTCAATCCTATCTTCTTCAGGAAAATCAAGAAAAATAGATGATGAGTCGGACGCGGCTTTGGCCGAATTACCACACTACTTTTGCGATCTGACTCACATTCCTTCAGGATTAGTGGCTAATATATCACAGAATGATCCATCACCAACAAGCACAGAGCCAGACTTAAAAGACCTTCAACCAGATTTGATTGATGATTCAAATTTGCCAAAGCTGAAACCTCTCCCTCCCACACTGAAGTATTCATTTCTCAATGGACCCAAAGATAAATTCCCTGTGATCATTAGCTCATCATTAACCATGGATCAAGAATCCAAGCTTCTAGAAGTCCTTAAGCGAAATCGAAAAGCCATCGGTTGGATTGTGTCGGATCTCGTAGGAATCAACCCTGCTCTCTGCTCGCACAAAATTTATGTTGAGGATAATGCAAGGCCTTCCCGTGAATTTCAGAGAAGATTAAACCCCAATCTTCGGGAAGTGGTTAAGAAAGAGATAGAGAAATGGTGCAAAGCAGGTTTTATATACCCCATTTCTGACTCCAAGTGGGTGGCCCCCCTTCATGTCGTCCCGAAGAAGTCGGGAATCCAGATGGTCACCAATGAGGAGGGGGTAGAGATCGCGACCCGAGTACCCACGTCGTGCCGTGTCTGTGTCGATTACAGGCGCCTGAATGCTGCGACCAAGAAAGATTACTTTCCACTGCCATTTATTGATCAAATCTTGGAGAGACTTGCAGGGAAGGCATTCTTCTATTTTCTTGATGGGTACTCTGGCTACAATCAAGTAGCTATCGCTCCCGAGGATCAGGAAAAAACCACATTTACATGTCCCTTCGGTACCTACGCATTCAAGCGCATGCCATTTGGGCTTTGTAATGCCCCAGACACATTTCAGCGGTGCATGATTGCCGTGTTTGCCGAAATGGTGGGTGATTTCCTGGAAGTCTTCATAGATGACTTCTCGGTCCATGGTGATTCATTTGATACATGTTTAGCGCACTTGGACTGAGTCCTCACGAGATACAGAGAAATTAATTTGGTACTCTCCTGGGAGAAGAGTCACTTTATGGTGACTGAGGGTATCGTGTTGGGGCATGTCATCTCCAAAAAGGGTATGGAGGTCGACCCTGCCAAGGTGGATGTGATCAAGAAAATTGAGCCACCAACCAACGTCAAGTCAGTGCGGTCTTTTCTAGGGAATGTTGGATTTTACCGAAGGTTTATCCCTGATTTTTCAAAGATCGCCCGCCCACTGACTGATCTCTTAGGAAAAGACACCGAGTTTATTGTCAATCACAAGTGTCTTGAGGCCTTCGAGCTCCTGAAAAAGAAAATATGTGAATCACTGATATTACAAGCTCCCGACTGGTCTCTTCCCTTTGAGATCATGACTGATGCATCGGATTTCGCTGTCGGAGCTGTGCTTGGACAAAGACGGGATGGAATCCCTTATGCGATTCACTACGCGAGCAAAGTATTGGATCCTGCACAGAAAAATTATACAGTGACTGAAAAGGAAATGCTCGCGGTTGTTTGGGCCCTTGAAAAATTCAGATCATATATATTGGGCTCCAAGGTGACAATTTTCACTGATCATACGGCAATTAGATACCTCATGGAAAAAAAAGATGCCAAGGCACAGCTTTTGAGGTGGATCTTGTTAATCCAGGAATTTAATTTGGAGATCAAAGATAAACCTGGAATAAAGAATGTTGTTGCTGATCACCTTTCCCGACTTGAGAAAGATGATTATCCTGACACTGGACCTATTAAGGAGACTTTTCCAGACGAATCTGTTTGCGCTATTGATTCAACCCCATGGTATTCCAACATCGTGAACTATCTTGTCTCCAAGAAGGTTCCCTTTGGTTGGACCAAGAGAATGATTGATAAACTGAAGTCGGATTCAAGAAAATACCATTGGGATGATCCTTTCCTTTTTTATGAAAGAGCGGATTGTGTCTGGAGAAGATGTATTCCCCAGGAAGAATACCAGAGTGTCCTCACACATTGTCATACTCTCGAGGATGGAGGGCACCATTCGGGAAAAAGAACCGCACACAAGGTACTCCAATATGGATTTTACTGGCAGACCTTATTTCATGATGCTAATGAATTTGTACGGTCTTGCCCGATTTGTCAAAGGATGGGAGGGACTTTTGGATATAGAGATGAAATGCCCATGCAACCAATGATTTTCTGTGATGTTTTCGATGCATGGGGGATTGATTTTATGGGTCCCTTTCCCAATAGCAATGGATTTGAGTACATCTTGTTAGCGGTTGATTATTTGTCTAGATGGGTAGAGGCTATTCCAACCCGAACCGCAGATAGCAAAACCGTCTGTAAGTTTATCAAGGATAATATCATTGCAAGGTTCGGAATACCAAAAGTTTTGATTTCTGATGGAGGTAGCCACTTTGTGAATAAGGAGATGAGATCTTTGGCTAAAGAGTATAAATTTGAGCATAGAATAGCCAACCCATATCATCCACAATCTAATGGCATGGCAGAGGTTTCTAATAGAGAGGTGAAGGGTATTCTTCAAAAATTTGTTCGTCCAGATAGGAAGGACTGGTCAAAACTATTGGACCAGGTTCTGTGGGCCTATAGGACAGCCTATAAGACTCCACTCGGTACTTCACCTTTTAGGATGATCTATGGCAAGCCATGCCATCTACCTGCAGAATTGATTCACAAATCGGAATGGGCGATCAAAAAGTTGAATTGGAGTTGTCACCTTGGGAAATTATGTCGAGACTTGAATTTAAATGAGCTAATTGAAATCCGAAATCGAGCATATGACAACAGTGTAATATATAAGGACAAGGTCAAGAGATGGCATGATAGACACATTTGAGATAAAACCTTTGTCCCTGGGCAGAAAGTACGGTTGTTTAATGCTTGGTTAATGATTTTTTATGGGAAACTGAAATCAAAATAGACGGGTCCCTATGTTATCATCGATGTGCATACCAATGGAAGTGTGGATATTGCCGAACTCAAAGATAATGCACAACCTTTCTCATTGAATGGACAATTACTGAAGCCATACATAGAATCATCCAAAGAGCATACAGTGCAAGTTGAGGTCATCTACTTCACGCAGAGCGAGGACATTGAAGATTTATCAGATCAATCCCACCCTCCCTTCCGACCACATCAGTCTCCTTGTACAGCTTCTTCCTCTACTTAGGCCAAGACCTAAGTATAGGGGGGACCGATGCCATCTATATATACCATCACACTCCATCTCCAGATCGACTCGCCTCCACCCTTCTTTTATACTTAGGCTGACCAAAGCCTAAGTATAGGGGGAACCGACACCCACCTGTATATACTCTCCTCGTTCACATACCCTGACCGCTTCATTTTTCTTTCTTTTCCGCTCTTCTTCTATAGTTAGACTATTCACAGTCTAGTATAGGGGGGCGATTCTGTAAATCTTGTTCTTTTTCTTTTTTTTTCACTCTCTTACGCTTAGCTTGAGCTATGTCTTCTTTACGCTTCTTGTGCTCTGAGGACACAGCACTCGCTAAGTATAGGGGGGTCTGTCTATATATTTTGTATATATTTTAGCCATACCTCGTACTTGCATGTAAGTCTATATGTATTTATGGGGTGGGTAATCTTACAAAAAAAACAACAAAAAAACAAAAAAGAAGAAGAAAAAAAAACGTTTTGCCACTAACACTGACTGTACCCAAAATTTTTGAAAAAATGACTTCTTATTCATTTTTTGCAAAAAAAAGAAAAAAAAATTGTGTCTGCATTTCACACACCTGCACTTCATCCAGCATCGCATTCATTTACATATGTGAAAAGACTTTGGGTTCTGAACTGAGTTATGAGCCGAAACCAAGAGTGGTCTGGACTTGACCTTAATCCACCTAATTTTCAGAGGAACTTCACTGAGAAATGGGATTTTAAAGTCTTCATGTCTTTGACTTAATTCTTTGAGTTCCACATGACAATGTACAACATTTGACTCTTAGTGTCTAACCTGGTCTCTTCATTCTGGGTACAACTCTGGAATAGGGAATTAATTTGTACTCTCGCATTATGCACTTAGCTCAACTCAGACGGGATGTTGGAAGACTGTGTGAGTTTCTTTTCTGGTAGTGTGGAAATCTAAAGACCGGAGTACAAGTTGAAATAAAACTTCGGAAAAGGGATGGACGGCTGGGCACAATTTTTTCTAAGACCCCAAAAAATGTACGGAATAAAAAGATTCTATATCCGTAGGGGCAAAACAAGATCCAAGCAGAACCACCAAAAATTCCAAATACAAAGAAGCAATTACCAAATAAAATCTAACCAAAAAGGTCCAAGCTTCAAGAAATCTGCAGATCTTGGTGGAGACTCGGCTACACTGGCCATCTTCACAAGGAGAGGTGACTACACTGGCCACCCTCCGGTTCTTTTCTCATTCTTCTATCTTCTCCCCCCAATTCGATTGTGAACACATCGCGACAGACCTTAGAAGGAAATACCTGACTCCCCAAGGACGAGTTACTGGAGAGGAGGTTTGCACGGTAGTCCGGCATTCTGGATGGGAAGAGCTAAAACCATTCACACACATGAGTCAGTTGTTCAATGTTCATAGGGTATACTTTGGGAAGAGGATCGATCTAAGATGACTTCTGAGCCGAAGCTGTAGCAATGATGTGTAGAACTCGAGGGCTGTTGATTTTAAAATTCTAAGTCTCACAGAAGTTCCGACACACAAATAATCCAAAGGTTCAGTTTAGGTTCACTTTCACCTTCAGCTCATGGTCTTGGTATGGAATCCAATCTCATTTCACCTCATGGCATTTCTTTTTGATGCTCAGGGACGAGCATGAGTATAGGGGGATGATGAATCTCGTATTCATCACTCTAAATCTCATTTATTAAGCTCAAATCCCTAAAAATCAACAGCATTCTTGCATCTATTCTGCATAATTAGCATTAGTGCATGTTTCCATAAGAATGGCATTTTAGCACAAAATTCTGCATAAAATAAGAGGCCAAAAATCCAAGCCAAAATGACCTGTAAATAGCCTAACTTCTCAGTTTTTTAACTCATTCATGCTAACTCCGAATGACTCAAAACCACTTCCACTATGTACATATCACTAACAAGAATAAAGGAAAAATACAAAAAATAACTAACCCAAATAAATGGACCAAAAACCCAAACCCTAATTTCAGGATTTTCGGACTAAAAGCCTCATATCTCCCTCATCCAGTGTCCGATTTAATCCTACTCACTTTTGAACTAATGTACATTCAATTACCTTCAAAAAAGACCAAGTTCAAGTGAATCGGAGCTCATATGTGAAAGTTGGGTTTTGGGCCTCTTTTGTATATTGTATATTTTAGCTGTTTTTGACCTAATAGTTTATGTACATATTTTATCAATTAATAAAAATCCAAAAAAATTAGATTAAGGTGTCTTTATTTACTCTTGATTTTACCATATTTTTGCGGATTTTTATCTTGTTTTAAAATGACAAAAAAAATATACAAAACCCCAAAATCAAGGTGTTCTATGTATATGGGATACCCCAAAAAAACCACTTTGTGTAAATGATCGATTTTGGCTTTGATGTCTTCATGAAAGTTGTAGATCTCATCAAGACGAGAAACTTTCGTGAAGAAACTTTTTCGATCCGAGGTCGTTTACTATTTTTTATCGATTTTACAAAATGTTTTATTTTCGAATTTTGTTGTGCTGACACGTGGCAGCACCTGGTGCCGCCACGTGTCAGCCATTTTTGGCCTTATTTATAATTCATTTTATATAAAAAAATAATTAAATTAAAAACCACGCACGTGCGAGGCACGTGCCACCCAGGCACGTGCTCCGCACGTGCGCCCTCCCTCCTTTCGCCTCCACTTGCCACGTGTCCAAACATGGACCGTTCGATCTCGGCCGATCGGACGGTCCATAGTCATCTTCTCCAGGCCTCCCTTCCCAATTGGGAACTCCGCCGCCCCGCGCCGCGAATCTCGCGCCGTCGCCTCGTCATATCCCGCTCCGACCGCCGCGGATCCTCTTCCCCACGAATCCCTCGGCTGATCCCCCAAATCTCGCGCCGCCCCGCGATCACCCCCTCGACGATTTCACCCATCGCCACCTTCCATCTCCGCACCCTCGTCAAATCCATCACCGATCCCCCAAATCGCCCCCGATCTCCTTCCATCTCCGACACCATCCGACACCCTATTTAAAGAACTGCTCCACCGACGAGCCTCTCCATCCGCCGATCTTCGTCGAGTCCTTCGTCTCCGGTAGTGACAACCAGTGAGCAAGCCCCCTCGCCGGCGTGATCCGAGGGTTTCAACCCCTCGTCGCAGCTCCGCCCCGAGCCGCTGCCCCGCTCCGGCCACTCGCCGTTGAGCCCGACCCCTCCAGGTTATCTCTCTCTCCCTCTCTCTCTCTTTCTCTTTCTCTCTTCTTCCGCCTCGAGTTATTCGCTTCGCCGACCTCGCCTTCGACAATGCTTCGCCGTCACCGACTCCAAGCCACCAGCCATCTGCTCCGGTCTTCATCGACAACCGCCGTCGCCCACCAACTCCGCCACGCAGTTACTACCTCGACGCCCCACGGCCGTGTGTCGGCCACACCACCAGCTACTTCGCCGACGACAGCCAGCCAACACCTCCGTCGTGACTTCGACCTACGCCATCAACGTTCCACTTCTTCCCCGACGACCGCCGGCCGTGTGTCGGCCATTGGCTCGCATCCGCCGACCCACGTTCCTACGCCCAGCAACCGCTAGGAGCATCACCCACCACCTCTGCGAAGACCGTCTTCTTCACCAGCAGCTGGAGCCTTCCACCGGAGGCTCTCCACTGCCACAGCCTCATCGTGCCGGCGAACCATCCACCAGCCGCCTCGAAGATCGCCGGCACCTCTGCCTGGAGCGGCCCTCCGCCGCTATCGCCCCGGTCCGCAGGGCCGAGACCCTCCTCACGTGCTTAGCACGTGAGCGAGGGGACGTATTGCGTCGACGCCCTTGGAATCCCTCTCCGTTTCACGAAGCCCAAAGGTCACGTGCACATCACGTGACCATTTGGTAATTTTACAGTAGGACCCCAGAAGACTCTCATATTACGCAACAACCCCTGCCGCCCAAGGGTCACGTGTCACGCACGTGACCCCTTGGCAATTTTGCACTTCTACCCCCAGTCTATTGGTAATTGCTCTTAAGTCCCCCCTACTCATTTACTTATTTTATTTATATTGCACTTATACCCCTGTGTTTCCCCCCTGTTTTGGACCTCTTTATTGCAGCATTTCATTAATCTAAAAATAGCACGATGTTTGTTAATTAACTCTTTACACTTTGACATGTTGTGGGTATTTTTCTGATTGATGATTAATTAATAAATAATTGTTTTGCAGAAATTTTCATATTTTGCCCATCTCTTGCTCTGAAATTCATAGTTGATTAACCATTGCTCTAAAAATCCCCGAAAAATCATACATTGTAGAGTTAATTGTGTTTAACATTGTGCCCAAAAAGATTTGCATTTGCATGCATATTTTGTTCTGTAAAAATCATTTTGCATATTGTAGTATTTAATTTTTAATAGGTATTAAACCCCACATTTTCGAGGGTTAGGATTTTTCTAAGATCCGTCACCTAGTGATAGATCTTTGATAATTTTATTTATTGGAAATAAGTAGGTTTAATATTTATTAAAATTAAATATTGAAAATCATTCTGTTTGCATTTAAAAATCCATAAAAAAATCATATTGTATCCAAAAATTCCAAAAAAATTACAGTACACTTATTTCATCATATTTTACACCTCGGCCAAGTTTCGTATTTTTCGGACATCATTTGAACGTAATTCACATTTTAGTCCATAAAGTAGGCCGGATTTGCATATTGCACCCTCTATTGCATTGAAAATTCTAAAAAAAGACCGCCTCGAAAACCGAACACGAACTTTGATAGACTTAACTCTAAGTTGTTCCTTTGCCTCCTTGTGATCGACCTTGGGACTTGCCCAAGTAAAATAAACATAAAACCACGAGATTGAAACTTGAATAATTTATTTGTGGTTATTTTCTTGACTGATTCCGATTACCGCCTACAACGCACGACTAATCATTTTAAGCACGAACGATAAAAATACTTCTTAAACATTGCATTTTCGGATTAATCACTGGTCCTAACACTTCGTCGGCAGCCGCAGCCCAAGCCGAATCAGCCGCAGCCGACATGGGCATCATCAGTGAGAAATTGGACCGTCTCGAGATCCTCGAGAAGAAGCAAATGCAAGGCATGGCCCAGATGGACCAGATTGCCAAGATGATGAGTGATCTGAAGACACAGATCCTTTGCGTACAGGAGGCACAGACTTCTTCCCAGCAGTCTCCCAGGTCACGGGCTGACCCCAGCAGTAGCAGCTCCAACCAACCCTCTGCCTCGTACCGCCAGGTTAACCACATTCAGGCAGAGCCGGTCCCGTTGCTACAATACTACCCAGCGCAACCGCCATCTCAGGACACTCTGATGGTGGTCTACCAGTCGGAGCAACCACTGGCAGTTCTTCCTCCACCATCCTTTGAGCATGAGCCATTGATGGAAATCAATGGGATTTGGTACGACCGGTACCCTCATCCCGGGATTCGTCGCGATCACCCCGGATTCCGTTGGGGCAACGGTGGCTCCTCATCTCAGCAGTAGCCTCCAGCTCAAGGACAACAGAGCAGCCAACAGCCACATCAGCAGCAGCCCCAGTATTCCCAGCAGCAACAATATCAGCAAGGTCCTCGTCCCGCCTATCAGGGACAACAGTGGAGGCAATGTCAGCAGCCTCAGCAGTCTTATTCCCATCCTTCCCAGAACTATCCATACCAGCAGCAGCAGCAACATCCTCATTTCCCGCAAGGGAACCCATCCGGTTCTCAGGCCCCTGCTTTTGAGAACCCAGCTTTAGATGTTCTTGCCCTCTTGCTCTCCGAACAGCGAGCATCCTTCAGGCAAGAAATGGATGAGTTCTGACAGGAGATGAGGGAGATCATCAAAGGCAAGGCCGCCATACCAGCTCAGATTGAACCAAATCCGAACAATCTGAAAAGGAAGTCTGAGCAGGTAGAGTTTACAGAGGATACCTCTCCTAGTGACTATTTGAGTGACATGTCTCTTTCTTTGTATGATGCTGATTTTGTGACTACTAGGAGCGGTAGGATGCCAGCCGGCGGTGCCTCATCTGAGCGACAGCCACAAGCCGAATCAGGAGCGCCAGACGAGCCAGGTAGCAGTGCTGATGCCGCTAATGATGATGTTGAAGATGGTGGTGCTGATGCCACCCATGATGGAGAGCCAGACGACGGTACTGAGGCCGTCGTGTTACCAGATGCAGACGGTGGTGCTGATGCCACCATTGATGTAGAGCCAGAGCGCAGTGCTGATGCCACGAAGACATGTGTCGGTGGTGGTACTGAGGCCACCACATCTACTTTTGTTGAGCTTCCTTCTGTGGTGTTACCACCTTTTGTATCTATAGACTGTGGTAACAACAAAAAGCACAAAAATATGAATAAAGGAAAGGTTTCTGTTCAAATTGCGGATCTATATGTGTTGAATGATGATGATTGTATGGATTCAATTCCTTCACAGGCATAGGGACCTATTCCTAGTCCTCCATCTGAGGAGGCCCCTAGTATCCCCTTCCCAGAAGTACTCCGCCGGGTGAAGGGGAACAAAAGAGAAAATCCCAAAAAAGATCAACAATCAGATGATAGACAGATTCCACATTCAGCTGACTCTACAGGAAGCACTTGAGCACATCCTCCTCTTCAAAAAGAACTTGAAAGAGAAGACTACCGTCCGCAAGAAGAGGAGGAATCACAGAGATCAGATCCATGTGCTCACTCATTCCACTTGCTGCACTATTCAGAACAAACTGCCAGCCAAGAGATCAGATGCAGGAGCTCCCTATGTCAGATGCGAGATTCAGGAGCAGCAATTTGATCGAACTCTGTTACACAGCGGCTCTTCAATTAACCTTCTTCCGGCAGCCTTACTCGACCGATTCGAGTTTGGTCCTCTTCTTAGGAGCAGGACAGTCCTTCAGTTTGCTAATAGGTCGACTAAGAGGCCGAAGGGGTTATTGAAAGACGTGGTCGTTACCATTCAGGACCTGAAATTCCCCATGGACTTCGTTGTGTTGGACATGGAGATCCCTGAGTCGGTAACCGATGCCCCCATCATACTCGGACGCCCATTCTTGGCCACAGCTAAGGCGGTGACCGATCATGATAGTGGGAAGGTATGTTTTCGCGTAGAGGGCGAAACCATACAAATAGAGACGATCGAGGAAACCAAAGCCAGAGAACTTGAATGCTTGGAGCAGTCCAGCGAAGCCACGCAGATGACAGAGGAAGAGCTAGACATCCACCAAGAGTGTGATTTTGTGATGACGGACGATGAATCTACCTGGACAGATCCTGTTGTACAGACCCTCTCTTTGCCTACAGATTCACCATCTTTAAAGCTTATGGCAGTCGAGAGCTTGGAGAGCACGCCCCTGGACGAGGATACACCTGATGCTGACAGTGTCGGGACGAGTGGTGCTGATGATTTTCAATCTTGTTCATCTTCTTCTGATCCCTCGGATTCAGACATTGATTGGGATGATTTTGATGAATATTTGTCGTGTTTGATTCCTTCTGAGCCAACAACCATGACAGAGTGTGAGCCAGTACAGTTTATTGATGATTCAGCAGGGCTCCCTTCGTCAGAGATTCATGCAGAGCGAGAGTTCTCACATGTAGACCTGGTCGCCTTCACACAGACATATCAGAAGCCAGATCTGCCATCTCCTAGTTGTCCAGAACTGAAGCCTCTGTCGCAGTCGCTGAAGTATAGATTCCTTGCGGGTGAGCCAGATATGCACCCAGTCATTATCTCAGCAGGTTTGACTGGAGAACAAGAATCTCGTCTGATGGAGGTTCTTGAAAGAAACCGCAGGGTGATAGGATGAAGTATAGCTGATCTCCAGGGGATTAGTCTGGCTCTGTGCTCCCACCACATCTATCTCGAGGACGAAGCTAGGTCGTCGCGTGAGTTCCAGTGACGGCTGAACCCGAATCTTCGAGACGTGGTCATGAAAGAAATATCGAAGTGGTGGAGCGCCGATTTTATCTACCCCATCTCCAACTCCAAGTGGGTTAGTCCATTACATGTGGTACCCAAGAAGACGGGTATCACTACAGTTGTGAATGAGTCTGGAGAGGAGATCGCTACCCGAGTGCCTACTTCTTGGAGGGTCTGTGTGGACTACAGACGATTGAATGAGGCCACCAAGAAGGATCATTTCCCGCTGCCATTCATTGATCAGATTATCGAACGGCTAGCTGGGAAGAGTCATTACTGCTTCGTTGACGGGTACTCCGGATATAATCAAGTGGCCATTGAGCCCGAAGACCAGAAGAAAACGACATTCACCTGTCCGTTTAGGACTTATGCTTTCAGACGGATGCCCTTTGGTCTATGTAATGCTCCGACGACATTCCAAAGGTGTATGTTGTCCATTTTCTCGGACATGGTGGGTGACTGTTTAGAGGTATTCATGGACGACTTCTCAGTCTATGGCGACGGGTTCAATGCTTGTCTTGACTGCCTAGACCATGTGCTTCAGCGCTGCATTGAGGTCAACCTTGTATTGTCTTGGGAGAAGAGTCACTTCATGGTGACCCAAGGGACGGTCCTTGGTCATATCATCTCCAACAGGGGCATGGAGGTCGATCCAGCCAAGGTGGATATCATTAGAAAACTCAATCCACCGTCCAATTTGCGTCAATTGCGGTCTTTTCTGGGGCATGTCGGTTTCTACCGACAGTTTATTCAGGACTTCAGTCGGATTGCCCGACCGCTTACTGATATGCTGATGAAAGACACCGAGTTCATTGTCAATGATAAGTGTCTTGCGTCTTTTGAGACTCTCAAAGGTATGGTTGTTTCGGCTCCTATCCTTCAGCCACCCGATTGGTCTCTCCCATTCGAGATCATGACGGACGCTTCAGATTTTGCTGTTGGGCCTGTGCTTGGACAGAGGAGGGATGGATTGCCGTTTGCCATTCACTACGCCAGCCGGACTTTAGATGCCGCTCAGCGGAATTATACCGTGACTGAGAAAGAGATGCTGGTCGTAGTCTTTGCTTTGGATAAGTATCGATCTTATATTCTCGGATCTAGAGTGACAATCTACACAGATCACACCGCCATCCGGTACTTAATGGCCAAGAAGGATGCCAAAGCACGTCTTACCAGATGGGTCCTTCTACTACAGGAGTTTGATATCGAGATTAAGGATAAGCCTGGAGTCAAAAATGTGGTGGCGAATCATCTCTCCCGATTGGATAACCTTGAGGAGTCTGAGCCCAACGCACCTATCACAGAGACGTTTCCAGATGAGGCGATCTTGGCTATCACCTCACTCCCATGGTACGCCGACATTGTGAACTATCTTGTTGCCAAGACGGTTCCACAAGGTTGGCCCACGCAGAAGCTCGAGACCTTCCTGGCGAAGGCCAAGCTTTACCATTGGGAGGATCCCGTCCTTTATCATGAAGGAGGGGACAACATCTGGAGGAGGTGCATTCCTCAAGAAGAGCAGCACATCGTCCTCACATACTGCCACAAGCTTGAGGCAGGAGGACATCATTATGGAAAAAGGACATCACAGAAGGTGCTTCAATCCGGCCTTTGGTGGCCTACTCTCTTCAAGGATTCAGATGAGTTCGTGAAGAGATGTACTGACTGTCAGAAGATGGGAACCTGCGGACAGAGAGACATGATGCCCATGCAACCCATTCACTTTTGTGAGGTTTTTGATGCATGGGGGATTGATTTCATGGTCCCATTTCCTAAGAGTCAGGGATTCGAGCATATTTTGCTTGCTGTAGATTATGTCAGCCGATGGGTTGAGGCCATCCCTGCCCGAGCCGCAGATGCTAAAACTGTGTGTAGTTTTTTGAGGAAAAATATCATTTTACGGGGTACCAAGAGTCTTGATTTTAGATGGGGGTCTCACTTCATCGATGACAAGATTAGGGCCCTTGCAGACGAGTTCGGTATTGACCATCGGGTTGCCACACCGTATCACCCTCAGACTAATGGTCTTGCCGAAGTATCGAACCGGGAGATAAAAACTATCTTACAGAAGGTTGTCTGCCCAGACCGAAAGGATTGGTCACAACTTTTAGGCTCGGTCTTGTGGGCCTATCGGACTTCCTTCAAGAATCCATTGGGACATCTCCCTTTCGACTCGTCTATGGCAAGCCGTGCCATTTGCCAGTGGAAATCAAGCATAAATCCTTTTGGGCAGTCACCGAGTTACTGTTAGATCCCGAGAGTATAGGAGAACAGAGGAGAGCAGAGTTGGCAGCCCTAGAGGAACTGAGAGATACATCCTTTTCTAGCAGCCTACAGTACAAAGAAAAAGTGAAGACATGGCACGATTCCCATATCAGCCATAAACAGTTTGAGCCAGATCAGCGCGTATGGTTGTTCGATTCCAGGCTGAAATTATTTCTAGGGAAACTACTGAGCAAGTGGAAAGGTCCCTATGTGGTCAGGAAAGTACATGACAATGGCAGCATTGATATATCAGAACCGTCATCTTCCTCTACCTTCCGTGTCAATGGTCAGCGCCTGAAACTGTATCTAGATCATGATCCGCCGACCATTGACGTTGCCTCCATTCTTCTGGTATGAGATGTGTTCTTTGACTCATATCATCTACATCTCATACATGGTGATCACCTCTATCTTCCGTTGTACAGATCATCTGTCTATATCATGCTTTCATCTATTAATTTCTTTTCTTCTTTTCTTCTTTTCCTTTTCTATTTTCTGTATCTATCAAAAAGGTGCCACTCTTGTAGACAGTTTTCCATACTTAGGACGTACTTTGTCCTAAGTATAGGGGGGTGTGCACCCCGAGTTTTCTATTCTTTGCGATCCTCTCCATTGTCTCCTCTTCTTGTCTATACTTAGGGATATCTTACCCTAAGTATAGGGGGAGACAATCTGAGTACGATCTGTTCATTCCCACCCTTGACCCTCCCTACGTTGTGTACAGTCTGCTATACTTAGGATTCTTTGATCCTAAATATAGGGGGGACGATCAACTTCTCATTCGCTGTTTCATTCATTTATTCTTTAGACTTGTCTATACTTAGTAAGAGTTATGTCTTCTCTTTTCTCTCCGATCTATGAGGACATAGCTCAAGCTAAGTATAGGGGGGTTGCATATACTACGTATCAGGTGGAAATGTTTTTTTGTAAAATGTTTGAAAAATAGTTTGATAATCTTTGTGAAAATCTTTTGAAAACTATTTTGAAAACGTTTTGTTACATGTTTTCAACCTTTGTAAAAATATTTGGGTTTGTAAAATTTATTTTCTTTGTGTGAAATAAAATGTTTGAAAAATGATTTGCAAATGGTTTGAAAAATGGTTGCAAAAATGTTTTGAAAAATCTATATATACTGTTTGAAAACCTTTGCAAAATGATTTTCAAATGTGTGTACATGTTTGTAAAATTGTTTGTAAAAAATATTTTGGACTATAGTTTTCAAAAATTCTTTGAAAAACATGTGTCAAATAAGTTTGAGGAATATATACATCACACCAAAATCCACTATATGTATATATCTATAAAAGTGATCACTTACCCCGTAAAATTCTTAAAATCCACTTCTTGTAAATATAAGAATCACTCCCGTGTAAATATTTTAACCTAGTTTTCAGCCAAAACCTTTTTGTTTTCAAAATTCCCAAAAACATTTGCAAAACTAAAATCCAAAAACATTTGAAAAATCTTTTTGAAAAATATAAAAAATGCATATGCATCATCATCTTTTCAAAAATCCATAAAAAGTTCAAAACCAGTGAAAATTGCATCACAAAAATATTTTTCTGCATTCTACATATCATTTGCATAGCATGAGCATTTTTCGGATTGAGTTTGATAGTTGAACAAGTCTAAGTAAAATCCGGAGATTGGAGCTTGATTGGACCTTAAAATTTACCTAATAACAGGAACCTTATAGGAACTGAGTTTGAGGTACTTCAGGTCTAGCTGACTTAATTCTTTGAGGATCACGTGACTTGGTTCAATGGATTCTTGACTGCCTAAGTAGAGTATTTCGGAGCACACGCACGACTCTTGTTGATAATAACCTAACTTGGACACCTGTACCTTTCACATGGCTCAACTCAGTTGGAGTGGTGAGGGGATTGGATTTGCCAGTATGAGAAGCACACAAGTGGAAACATCTGTCCTCCTCTACGGAGGGAAGTGCACCCCAACCCGTCCAGTGATGAGGAAGTCTAAAGACAGGAGGCTGTGGGTTGCAATAAAGCTTCAAAAGAGGGATAGTCTACTGGCTCAAGACGAAAAACTCCTTATGTAAATGCTGTTGTATATAGTATTCAAAAAAAATGTTCAGGCATGCACAAAAATAAAAAAGCCTGCAAAGTATGTACAAATGTGTAAAGCTAATAAGCAAGCATGAGTTCCAAAGTCAAATATGTGAGCCTGCAGCTGGATGACTTGACTACACTGGTCTTGCATCCTAGGATAGGTAGCTACATTGGCTACCGTCCATTCTTCTCTTCACCCCCTCCTCTTGAGCTGGTTGCCACTTGAACTTAGAAGGGAATACCCCGCTCCTTGAGGATGGAGTTGTTGGATTGGGGAATCATTGGGTTGTTGTACAGGAGAAGTCAGTTTCTTTGCCATTCTAGTTGGGGAGAGCCACTATCACTTACATTGTACGAGTCAGATTCATAGTCGTAAGGGTTTGCGTATGAGTTGAGATATTTCTGACCTGGCTATTGAGGAGACTTGAACATAGTTTTGGGATTCTCAAGGACTGTTGGATTTCAAATTCGATTCTCATTAAGGTTCCACCCGCACTAAAATTCCAAAGGTCCGACTTAAGCTCCAAACTTTGATTTTGTGAAGACAAGTTTGACAATCAAACTAAATCCAAATTCTTCTTTTTCTTTTCTTTCTTTTTCTTTTTGCACTTATTGCATAAGTGTTTGCTAGGGACTAGCAAAGGTAAAGTATAGGGGGATGTTGAATCCACATTTCATCATCTTTATTCTATCATTTTGGCCTCAAAAACCCTAGTAAATGCCTGTAAATAGCATTAAATAGAGCATATTAGCATTCATGCATGTACATGTAAATAGTGTATAAAATACTATAATTAAAGCCCAAATTATAGAATAAATAAAGAAAAGAAAAGGAATAAAATATTGTAAATATTTTATGGCCCGAAACCCCGAGACCTAGGCATCTTGATGAATAGGTCGACAAGGAATAAAGTAGGGGGAGATAAGGGTTGATAGAACGCGGGATCGAGAGCGGTTGTATTGACTCACAAGGCGAGTCAACAGTCGGTGTCTTAACCACTACAAAATCCCGGTTTAATCAACAAATAACCCACAAGCAAATCAAGCAATGAAAAACAGGTGTGAGTTAAAATTTATTTTTAACTCTACATAAAAGATGTATAGATGCAAGTACGTAGAGAGTTCGAACACAGGGAGCAAACAGGGTAATTCAAAAATTGTGCTCAAGTGAATGAGTGTGTGATGTGTCTACACTAAGCAGGCAAGCAACTACAATTTTTGTGGGTTTTTAATTTTTAAATTAATTTTTTTTATTTGATTTTTAATTTTGTATTTGATTTTTGATTTTCTGATTTTTATATTTTATATTTTATATATATATTTTTTTCTTTTTTTTTTTAAATATTGGAAAACAAGGGGATATAATACAAGGCAAGCTAAGATATTTATAAAAATGCACAAAAATGCTCCAAAATTCAGAAAATAAATGTTTTTGGTATTTTTAAGTTTTTTTTACTGTTTTTATGAATTTTGAGGATTTTTCAAGATGTTTTTGGTATTTTTAAAGTCTGAAATGAGGCAAACAGTGGAAATAAGGGCTGGCTGTGACAAAAATGCAAGTTAAAAATACCAACCAGTAGCAAAATTGTTTCACACTATTTTTCAAATAAAAGTAACAAAATAAGGGATAAACAGGAGCTGAGTTTATATTTTTTTGGATTTTTCTACTATTTTATATATTTTTTTGAAGTTTTTGAGTGTTTTTAGATTTTTAGTGTTTTTCTTTTGAGATTTTTAATGATTTTTGGACTGACACTAAAATATGATAAAATAGACACTAGGTAATTTTTTTGGAATTTTTAGAGGTGTTTTGATATTTTTTTGGATTTTTCTAAGGTAGACAGTACACGAAATGAGAGTTTTTGATTTTTAATAAATATGAAAATAAAATAAAATCAAAAACTAAATATAGGGCGTTAAAGTATATGCATCCAGTAGCTTAACCCTATTTTTGTGGAATTTTTGGAGTTGAAATGATATTTTAATTAATTAGAACAAGACTCCAATCATCAAACAGTGCTGGCAAGGGCATACATGCAAATAGTGAAACATCCAGGGGCACGTACGCAATTTTTCCACAAAATATTACTCTGAATCTTGCATTTTAAGGATTAAACATGAATATCCAAACCCGCAAGGGTAGATGTGCAACTTACCCACCAGGGCGCGTGACTGGCACGCACCTGGGAGGGGTATTTTTGCAATATTACAAAGCTCAGGGGGGTTCAATGCAATTTTTCCAAAATATTACAACTTAACAGAAATGTTCATGGACTTAAACGAAATACACAAACAACCGAGGGTATCCTTGCAAAATGCCCACCCCCTCACGTGTACAGGTCACGTGAGGTGACGTGGCGAGGGACAGGAATGCACATATGGAAAGTACGGGGGTGTTTATGCAAATATTACAAAATTATTACACTACGGACAAAAGTTTTAGTACTAAAATACAAATGCAAAATGCGCGAGGGTGGGGATGTAAAATACCCTCGGCGCGCGATCCAACGGCGATGAAGAGGCCACTTGACACGTGGCACGATCTGGACGGCCGATGACGCTTCGCTGTGGACGTCTGAGATTAGATCTCGGGCGAGATCGACGGTGGCTGAGTGCTGATGATCGGACGGCCCACGTTCTATCTGGAAGGTCTCCTCGATCGGACGGCGGTGGAGGCAGCTGGAAGAACGAGGCGGAGCTCCGACTGGGCGAAGTTCGTCGCGCTCCTCCGGCTAGCTCTGATGGCTGTTGAGCTCCAAAATGGACGAGGAGCCTCCTGCAGGTCTTCTCTAACGATCAGAGGCGTCAGAAAGCCTCGGCGTCGGCCGAGGTGCTCAGGCGAAGGTGGCGGAGCTGGGAGGTCCAGCCACGCTCCGGCGAGCTACAAAATCGCTCCCAGGTACGTTGACTGTGCTTTGACCTGCAAAACAAGGTGAGAGGGTCCAGGGCAAGTTGCCTGGACCCCGCGGTGGCGAAGAAATGGCGCGGAACGAAGGGGTGGAGTTCGGCCGGAGTTGCGCTCCGGCGAGGATGGTGGATCGGGCGCGATAGGCGATGGAACTTTGATTTTTTTTGGGGTTTTTAAAGCCTAAGCTAACAGGAACTAAATGCGATAAAGAAGTGGCGAGATGGAAGCCCTCGATGGCAGGAGCCAGAGGATGAAGGTTACCTCGACCGCCGGAGTTGCGGGAGGTGGTGGAGACGCCTCCGACTTCGCGCGCCTTGGCTGAAGGGCTGGCGGTGGAGCTGTCACCTCCACGGAGCTCAGGAGCACGGGAATGGCGCTGAAGGGTGGACCGAAGGTGTTCAACCGGAGGGAGGAAGAGGTGGGTCTGGTTAAGTAGATGGTGGAGTGCGTGACTTCGAGGGAAGATCACGAGCGAATCGAGCAAATCTGGGGAGATCTGAGGAGTCGGCGATGGAGGTGATTGATCGAGGAAGAGGTTTCGTGAAGGAAGCGGCCGCAGAGGATGAGCGGCGCACCCTCGAAAAAGGCGCGAAGACAGGGGGAAGATGACGCGCGCTACGGGCTGGGAGGAAGAAGACAGACTGTTGACCCGCCGGTCAACAGTCGCAAGCTCCTGGTTGGTCCACGTGGACCAACCAGGAGAAAGAGAATAAAAAATGTTTTATTAATTCATTTAAAAATAGAAATAAGTCGAATTAAATTAAAGTTATAAAATGAAAATTATTTGTTATTTTACGTAGTATTTTATTATGATTTTTATTTATTTTTATGATACATATTTTTACAAGTTTACTTTTTAGCCTTATATAGGTATATTACCTATGTATTTTAATACTTTTATTTTTATTTTGTATTTTTAATTTACTTATTTTTGTTTATTATTTTCTAAGATTATGAAATACTTTTATATACACAAGTATATTTTTATTTTAATTTTCTGATATATTTTGTATAAAATATAAGTATGTTTTGTATTGGTATGAGTATAGGTATGTATCTATGTATTGAACATATACAAGTATTTTTATTTGTATTTTGTTTATGTTTTTATTCTGATTTTAATGTACATAATTATTATAAGTATTATTTACAACATTATAAAAATATCAAATTATAAAAATAATAAATAAATAATAAATTGAATATTTTAATATGTACAAGTATACAATGAGGGTCCAAAAGTCAACTTTCAAACCGTAGCTCCGCCAAATGCGAAACCACCACCATTAATTAGATTATTTTCTTCTATATACAATTAAAGGTGAGTACGCTGCATTTGGAGTTTTTATTTGTGAGATACGGGTCTGGGAAGTTGGCATTCTGGATTTTTATTCAGACCATAACTTTTTATCTGTACATTATTTTTCTGTGAAATCAATTTTGTGTTTTTCTTTATTAATTTATCTACAACTTTCATGTACAAAGTTTCTTTATTTGATGAATAAAAAGTGGAACCAAAAATAGGTCCCAAAATGAATAAAGAATGAATATAATGTATAGGTGTTTTATCTGTGTTTCTGACCTTATCTCCCCCTACTTTATTCCTTGTCGACCTATTCATCAAGATGCCTAGGTCTCGGGGGTTTTGGGTCATAAAATATCTACAATATTTTATTCTTTTTCTTTTCTTTATTTATTCTATAATTTTGGCCTTAATTACAGTATTTTATACAGTGTTGAGATGCACATGCATGGATGCTAAGATGATGGTTTTAATGCTATTTACAGGCATTTGCTAGGGTTTTAGGTGCCAAAATGATAGAATAAAGATGATGAAATGTGGCTTCATCAAGGGTCAAGTACAGTCAAATACCTATACTTTTTAATTCATTCTTTATTAACTTTGGGACATATTTTTGGTTCCACTTTTTAACTTCTAATAAAGAAACTTTGTACATGAAAGTTGTAGATAATTTTATAAAGAAAAATACAAAATTTATTTCACTGACAAATAATGTACAGATAAAAAGTTATGGTCTGAACAAAATTCCAGAATTCCAACTTCCCAGACCCGTATCTCACAACTGAAAACTCCAAATGAAGCAAACTCACCTTTAATTGTATATAGAATAAAATAAGCTATTTAATGGCGGTGGTTTCGCATTTGGCGGAGCTACGGTTTGAAAGTTGAGTTTTGGACTCTTGTTGTAAACTTGTACAGATTAAAATATTCAATTTATTATTTATTCATTATTTTTGTATATTTATATTTTTATAATTTTGTAAATATTATTTATAATAATTATGTACATTAAAACATGAATAAAAACTCAAATAAAATATAAAATAAAAATATATGTATATACAATACATAGGTATCAAACCTATACTTATACCTATATAAAGTATACTTTTATTTTATTAAATATACAAACTACATCAGAAAATTAAAATAAAAATACAATTAAGTGTATAAAAGTACATTATGATTTTATAAAATACTAAATAAAAATAATAAAATTAAAATACATAAAATAAAAATAAAAGAATACAATATATAGGTAATATACCTATAAGAGGTATAAAAGTAAACTTCTAAAAATATATCTCATAAAAATAATTAAAAATCAGAATAAAATACTACATAAATAAATAAATAATTTTTATTTAATAACCTAAATTTAATTCGGCCATTTAGTTGGTCCACGTGGACCAACCAGGTGCAAACCCTAGTTGACCCCGGTCATCTAGGTGCCCTAGCCCCTGTAGCTTCTGACAGATTGCGTTTTGACCCCTTTTTCAACATTTATCGAGATCGAATCTTCCACTCTTTCGCATCAGAGTCTGAGGCATTTTTGCTCCTCGATTCTCAACGATTCACGCCCAAGGGAAACCTAGGGCTGCGGATCGTTGTGCGAGGCGTTCTTCCTTGGTCTTTGGAGCGCCTTGGCCATCTGGTCAAACCACATATATGGAACCCCTGCCTTTCGATTTGAATTGGAGTCCCTTCGGTCCACCCCTCCTCGCTTCTTTCGTGCTCCACGCATACCTGGAGGTGACAGCTCCAGCTTCGTGCCATCAGCCAAGGCGAAGGAGGTCGGAGGCGTCTCCATCACCTCCCCCAACTCTGGCGGTCGAGGTAACTTCCCTCCGGTCATTGACTGTTGAGGCAGCCATTTTCCCCTCTCATTTTTAGTGCATTTCATTTGCCTTAGTCTTAGGAGTAAAAGCCCTCAAGAAATTCTCGATTCCATCCATCCAATCTCCCAATTTGATCACCTCGCCGGAGCGCACCTCCGACTAAGAGCCCAACCGTCGTTTCTCGCCACCTTCTCGCCACCGCGGGACCTAGGCAATTTGCCCTGGGTCCTCTCACGTTTTGTTGTAGGTGTTTGGACTTTATCGCGCGCCTAGGGGCCATTTTGGCCTTCGTCGGAGCCGCTCGAGCCCTCCCAGCTCTGCCCGTCTCTTCGGTGAACCTCGGCCACCGCCGAGGCTTTTTGGGGCCACCAGCACCTAGAGGACACCGCCAGGAGGCCGCAGCTCCATTTTGATGCCCATAAGCCACCGGAACTAGGAGATCAGCCACGGGGAAGTTCACCTCGCCGGCGTTCTTCCCCGTTCTTCCTCCCCGCTTCGCAACCGTTGGATCGAGTCGCGCCTACAGAAGCTACAACCACCGTTTGATCCGGTCACGCTCCAGCCGTCCGATCGTCATCATCAAGTCTAATCTCCACCGTCGGAGGCTGAAGCGGCATCGTGCGTCGAGGGCGCGCCATGCGTCAAGTGAACAGCCCACAGCCGTTCGATCTCGCCCAGCGTGGGAATTTTGCAAGTATACCCGTGCCCCTTTTGTAATTTGCTTTTAGTCCAGAAACTTTTAAGTGGTAGTTTAAAATATTTTGTAACTTTTATAATTAGGCCCTCGGACTTTAAGTATTTGTATCTAGGTCCTCTGCCACATCACCTCACGTGACCTGTTCACGTGAGACGCGGGGCTTTTTGCAGTGAGGCCCTCGGCCCTTTGTCTATTTCATTTTAGTACTAAAAGTTTGAGCTTAAATGTAAAAGTTTTTGGAACATTTGCATGTGAGCCCCCTGGGGCTTTTGAAATTACAGTTGAGTCCTTCCCAAGCACGTGCAAGTCACGCACCCTGGTGGACATTTTGCACCTATACCCTTGCGGGTTTGAATATTTGTGATTGGTCAATAAAATTAAATATTCAGTGTTATATTTTATGGTAAATTGCAACTATGCCCTGGATGTTTTAGATATTTGCATATATACCCCTGTCAGGCTGAATTATTTTTGCTTGCTTGCTCTATTTATTTAAGGCATCATTTTAATTCGAAAAATTCTCAAAAATTCAACTTAAGCTCCTGCCAACTTGCACTTTCACGCCCTATTTTTGCATTTGCATTTTATTGCATTTTTATATTTATTAAAATCAAAAACATGCATTTTAGCTACCGTCTAGTTTAGAAAATACCAAAAAAATATTAAAACACTTTGAAATATTCCAAAAACATTACCTATTATTTATTTTAGCCTATTCTACTGTCAATCCAAAAATCACTAAAAATTTCAAAAGAAAAACCTTAAAAATTTGAAAATACCTAAAAACTTCCAAAAAATCTAGAAAATTCAAAAAATTATAAATCCAGGTCCTGTAGGCTCTATATTTTATTATCTTTGTTTGAAAAATAATTTGGGAAAATTTTGAGATCATTTGATATTTTCCCTTCCCATTTTAAGTTCGGCCACTGACTTATTCCATGTTTTCCTTTGTTTTCACTTTTAAAAATACCAAAAAGATTCTGAAAAATACCCAAAAATCACAAAAACAATAAAAATTCATAAAAAGACCAAAAATATTTTATTTCTGAATTTTTGAGCATTTTTGCATATTTTTATAAATATTTTATCACCTCTTTTATTATATAGTTCATATATTCCAATATTCAAAAAAAAGAAAATAAAAAAATATAAAATATAAAAAAATATAAAATCAGAAAATTAAAAATCAAAATACAAAAATAAAAACTAAATAAAAAAATAAAAATCTAAAACCCACTAAAATATTTGCATTTGCATAGTGTAGACATACACATCACTTTCTCACACACACCTGTTTGATCTAACCTGCCTTGCTCCCTGTATTCAAACTCTCTACGTACTTGCTTCTATACATCATTTATGTAGAGTTAAAAATAAATTTTAACTTCACATCTGCTTTTCATTGCTTGATTGTTTGAGTGTGGGTTAATTGTTGATTAAAAACGAGGGTCATTGAGGCAGCGACACAGTTGTCTCCGCCTTGTGTGAGATAATTAGACCCCGTGAATTTCGTGTTTATCAACGAGGCTGATCGGTGGCGGGCGAGGGCTTAAATAGGTGGAGGCATCTGGTGGTTACGTGGCGGATGGAGCGTTTTTGCGAGGAGGTTTAATGGTGAGGGGGTAATGGCAAGGGGTGATGATGGTGGCGCGAGGATGGCGGAGGGAAGGGGTACGTGGGGCGACGGTCAGGAGAGATAGACACGGCCGGAGTGGGCTTCCAAAATAGGAAGGGGGAGCGGGCATTACGAGGTGAAACGACTGAGGAGAAGGGGAGTTACGAGGAGGAAGACGATCTCCCAGGCGTTGGATTTAGCGATCCAACGGTTAGAATGGAAGCGCGGGCAGAAGGTCGAGATCAGATCATTAGATCTGATCGGACGGCTGAGGGTAGAGCACGAAGGAGCGGCTGTGATTGGAAGGTGGGGAAGATCTAACGGCTGATGTGAAGATGTGACGTGGCACAATAAGGAGTGTTGGATGATAGGTCGATCGGATGGCTATGGAGAAGGGAGGACGTGGCAGGTGGAGAGGCGTTAGATGGAAGTAGGATCCGAGGGCTGAGGATTAGGCGCTAGGGGGCGGCTAAGATTTAATCTGGATAGCAGATCCGATAGCTGAGAAGTGAGGCGGGTTTGGACGACGGAGATGGGGGCGATTGGAGCAGATCCAACGGTCGTGAATGGTGACGGGTGGCGGAAAGAGGAGAGGGCCACGTGGGCGGCCCAGAAGGCGCCACGTGGCCCAATGAGAAAATTCAGATTAAAATTACAAAGAAAAATAGAAAATAAATAGTTAGAGGCCGAATTAGGAAAAAGTCAAAACATGAAAGTTGCTTGTCTCGACGAGATCTACAAAATTCATGTTGGTCAAAAAGTCAAAAGACGTCATTTGTACAAAAGATATTTTTGGGGGTATTTTTAGGGGAATAAAAATACCGATTTTGTGGTTTTGAGATGTTTTTGTATTTTTTAGTGTTTTTAAGGGCCAGTGATTTATAGACAATTATTCTACCAAATTTTTAGGGGTTTTTGAGGATAAAATAATTACAAGAAAAATAAAGGATATTAAATACAATAATTTAATGGTAAATTATATACAATATAATATAGTATAAAAATAAAGAATTATATGTGATTTTTATTGGATTGATTAAGCAAGGGGGTTAATTTACGGCTTTTAGCATGATGAATATGAGATTCATCATACATGTAAACTAATATTATCGGAAAAAACGATCTTAACAACTGATTGGATTTCCGTTTAATTGTTATGTTTATCCGAAGGATTCATATTTTTATCCAAGAGTGAATTTGGTTTTTTCCACTTAAATAAATAGTTCTAACTTAAACTTCACTAGTAGGGAACCTGTGCGCTGCACGGGACATGATGTTTTAAATTACAGAAAGTCTCATGGGTACATTTTCGAAATTACAATCGATAATGAGAAATATTATATCTAATTTCAATTATATAAAGCACACACTATAGCTTATAAAATCCATAGATGATAAAACCAACTATAACTGTATCCAAGCTCAAGCGAAGGTCGTGATGGTACACCAATTAGCAATAACTTATAAGGCACTGCAAGGAGAATTGAAATTCAAATTAAATAAAGATTGAGAAAAAAGATAGAAGAAAATACTGTGGGTGAGTTAGACCGATAGTATTTGTATATTAAAGAGATAGTAAATGACCACTACGTGATGATCGATTATCACACATCCTCTCAAGGTTTTTGAATCTCATCGATTGTGTTCACATGGATGTTTTCTTTCAGTTTAGTAATTAAAATAGATTATATAGGAAAATTTCTCACACTGTTTACATCTTTGGTATTGGCATTTCGTATATTAGTTTATATCATATATTTGCACAATGTTTCTTAAATCACATGGTCTTGGAAACCAAGTATATGCAGAAAGTGTACGTAAAGCATTCCACCCTCTTTGAAGCGTTTGATCGTTTAACAATTTTAAACAAAGATAGTTGATGTCATGTTTAGTTAGTTATTGTACATATTAACTAATTGAAATAAAACTAATAGTAATGACCTTTTATTAGTACACTTTGTACTCCTATTTTATATGAATATAAGGGTGATTATGAATTTTTTAAGAAAATATACGAGCACAAATGAAATTGCTTAAAAGTTAGGGGTATAATGTCTTAAAAAAACTCAAAAGGGCATAATAATCATATTTCGTAAAATTTATATAAAGACATATATGTGCTGTAAAAAATTAATAATTTTAAAAGTATTTAAACTCTAATTAATAACAAATGTTGTTAATTTATTGCTTCTCATAGTATGACTATGACAACGTCGTCTTTGTTTGTTATTGTTATAAGTGGACAACCTCATACATAATGTGGGAAGAGATAGGCGGTGATCATATGACAGGTACGGACAAGCGATAATGAGTCACTGATACATGTGAAGGACAACAAATAAAGGGGTACTCTACTATGGGTTAGAATGAGACTAGATTATGAATATTTTTGAATAAGTTTGTATTTTGTTAAGTTATTAGAAATTATTTTTGTCAAAAAATGGATGGTTGAACCGATGGTTTAGTTCAATTGGTTCACTCGGGTTTAAGCGGTCCAACTGGGTTATGATCGGTTTTTATTTTCTGAATAAAAACCGAGTGGTTGGACCGTTTTTCCTCCGATTCTTGGTTTAGCCGGTTCAACCAGCCGATTCGGTTCGATTTTTAAACCCCTGGGCCGACTCATTCATGAAATATCTTGGTTCAAGCCCGAGCCATAAGCGGGCTAAGCAGGTGGACCCAGCCCACTGGCCTGCTCTAGTCATAGATGATTGAAAATCAAACCCATTCCCTCAAAAGGTTTAGTGGAAGACCACACAACCTCTGTCGGCATCTTCAATCTTTGAAAGGATCTTTGCAACCTAGCTTAATATTTCGTTCTAGTCACCTTAAGGGCGGATATCGATTAGGGAATGCCCATCGTCAGTGTTGAAGAACCAGTCATGCACATGTAAACCACTATTATCGAGAAAAATCGATCTTGACAACTTATTGAGTGTGTACATGTAAACCAATATTATCGGAAAAATCGATCTTAATAACTGATTGGATTTCCGTTTAATTGTTATGTTTATCCGAAGGATTCGTATTTTTATCCAAGAGTGAATTTGGTTTTTTCCGCTTAAATAAATAGTTCTAACTTAAACTTCACTAGTAGGGAACCCGTGCGCTGCACGGGACATGATGTTTTAAATTACAGAAAGTCTCATGGGTACATTTTCGAAAATACAATCGATAATGAGAAATATTATATCTAATTTCAATTATATAAAGCCCACACTATAGCTTATAAAATCCATAGATGATAAAACCAACTATAATTGTATCCAAGCTCAAGCGAAGGCCGTGATGGTACACCAATTAGCAATAACTTATAAGGTACTGCAAGGAGAATTGAAATCCAAATTAAATAAAGATTGAGAAAAAAAGATAGAAGAAAATACCGTGGGTGAGTTAGACCGATAGTATTTGTATATTAAAGAGATAGTAAACGACCACTACTTGATGATCGATTATCACACATCCTCTCAAGGTTTTTGAATCTCATCGATTGTGTTCACATGGATGTTTTCTTTCAATTTAGTAATTAAAATAGATTATATAGGAAAATTTCTATACTGTTTACATCTTTGGTATTGGCATTTCGTATATTAGTTTATATCATATATTTGCACAATGTTTCTTAAATCACATGGTCTTGGAAACCAAGTATATGCAGGAAGTGTATGTAAAGCATTCCACCCTCTTTGAAGCGTTTGATCATTTAACAATTTTAAACAAAGATAGTTGATGTCATGTTTAGTTAGTTATTGTACTTATTAACTAATTGAAAGATTTAGCAAATAACACATGTAGCTTCCTAGATTTGCATAAATCCCTTGAAATTCGATAGATCTGAAATATTTTCACATATAAATTTCTAATTTTGAAGTGCTGCTTATAATAATCGTACTTTTGAATAGTATGATTTTTTAAAAGGAAAAAATAATGTTGTAGAAGTCAACATCCAAAAACATTTATATTCACAGGTGATAGATAAGAAGAACATTACTTATCTCACTTCTATTCTTCCAGTGTAAAGTTCTTCTCGTGTGTTTATCTAAAGTAAATGCAGAATGCGAAATAAGCAACTCCAAGGTGCGATGATCCATGTGTTCTTTTTTTGCTTAATGTTAGTATTTTTTGTTGGTTATGCTTAGTTGGTATCTGATCTTTGATATGTGGTTCATTTACATTTCTTGATGCATTTATTATGTGGGCTACAATTTATCTCTCATAAAGTAGCATAAAATTTCTCCATGAAATCATGGATTGTGGTGAAATTTCAGATGTCTTTGCTTATATAAAAATATCACATCAGATGTAATTGTCATGTTCGCAATCCAATCGAGTGGAGATCGTCTAGATCACCATTATGATTCGGATAACAACTAATATGGAAGCCGAATGTATAGTGATTTTAGAAAGGATTGAAAATATGTGCTAAGAAAATCTTCAAAAAAAATTGGGATTGGTTATCTTTGTGGAAGCAAACTCCTTTGTTGAATCTCTTTCTAATTAGGGATTCTTACAAAATCTAATATGTGAACTATAAAGTTGAACATAAACATTTTCTTAATGCAACATTCGAATAGTCATCTGGTATCTATCTTGTTATTCATTAAATATTATGATTTCAGATTGAGGAAAACTAATCCTGCAGATTTAAATTAAAAGATTATTTTGATGCCCAATGAATTAAGGTTTTTCAGGTCAAGATATCTTGACAGGTATTTTACTTATGATTTTGTTCTAATATGATCCACGACGCATGCTGGAAAAACTCTAAAAATATAAATTATGTCCTTGAAATTCAGCTTGAATGTGCACACATGTGTGCATTAGATACTGAAATATGGATTTATGTTAGATCGTTCATATTTAGATTATTGTAGTAGTGCTTTTATTGCAGGAACTAATCAAGGTTATGTGATGGGGTATTTCTTTGGTCGGAAGTGGAAAATTTGATTGGATGATGTGTATGGCAAACAATTTAGGAAGTGCACGTATGGAAATATGTGTGCACAGAAGTCGGGTGAACTTTTCAACTTTGATTCATCCTGCTTCTTTTCATTAATTATGAAAAGGCAAATTCGTATTCAGTGTAAACTGGATTACTGGATTATGCAATTAAAGTTTCACATCTTGGGAGGAGCTACTTTTTGCTGCTTTTGTCTAGAGTAGGTAAATTCTGTGTAGGAGAGTCTATAATAGTAGAGTCATTGATATGGAGATTTTGTTGGCGAGGTGTAAAAAAGGAGTGTTTATATTTGCTTTGCATTTCACAGAACGTAATATAGATTAGAAGGCATCTACCTATGGGTAATCAAATCAAAAACCTTAGAATTAGATAACCAGAGCTTTTGCATATGAGATGCACAAGCTCTAACGAAATAGGAAGAGAAGCTGCTAACCTTTTAGAAATTTCGAATTTGACATACCATTTTGTTTTCTTCCATTGTAACTTGCTTTACGTGTGATGAATGCAACTAAGGGGAATGGATAATCCGATGACTTGGCAATTAAAAAAGGTAGCCCTCAAAGGAATTTGGAAATATAAAAAGAGGTAGAAATAAGTCCACATTCATTCAACTTTTCTTTGTCACTGTTTAAAGCTTCACATATGTCATGAGAAAGGATGTCCCTTTCGAAGATAAAACAAAAAGTATAAGAAAAGGATGATACATCCAACACATGTGAACTGAAATTGGGGGTAGATTTAACTTGAATATCTAAGGAGATGTTAGGAATTTGGAGCTGGATTACAACAAGCACTTGAGATAATTTCTGACCAAGTTGATAGTGATTGATACATCTTCTGAAAGTAAATGCATTGCTATGGATGAACCGAAACATGTGGATTCAGAAGTTATCTCTTTGGTATAAGCCAAAAAATTGCCGACCGATCAATGGATTTGAAGGACCCTTAGAACGTCAACAACCAACATATGGGGTGAATAATCGGGTTTCTCATCATCATCAGTTTCCTCAGAGTCCACCCTCATATCCTCATCCAGAAAAGATGGTGCTTTGCAAAGATCAAGGCTCCCGATGGTCGCAGGGAGGAGGAAGGGTGTGACGATCCACCTCGCGGAAATCAAGATCCGCAACTGCGACGAGCGGACGACCTATCTTCAACCTGGAGCGAAGCCTTTCTCTTCCCCAAATCAACGAATTCTTCCCTATTCACAAACACACATGGAAGAAGAAATGGATGATAACCCCACCCAAAATGAACCGCATGATCATCACGACGATGACCGTAACGACGGGGGTAGGTTTGCTGGACGAGTTGTTGCCGGATCAAAAGTTCGACATCGCGTAGGTTCTGCTACAGCTCCTCCATCTCGCTGGCAACGGAGGAGAGTCTCAACTCGATTACCGGTGATCGACGTGGTAGTGGTGGTTACCTGTGAACTGGAGCGATCGTATGAGATTACACCCAAATGCAAACCCTAATATATAAGCCCTTGCGGGAGCTTTTGCCGATGAGGACCCTGGAGCCGGTGGTGGCTACGACCATTGTCCAACAACGACGGTGGTTCTACCATAAATGGCGAGGAGATGGAGAGTGGTGGAAGCAGTCTCCTGCGAGAAAAAGTTGTGCTGGATAAGGGGAGGATGGGAAGGCGCGGTGATGGAGATTTGGATATTGTAGGGATTACTTTGAAATAGAAGTGCAAATAGGGAATGATGTCAGAAGACCGGGGGTGGAAATGGAATTTTGAGTGCAAAAATTAATGTCTTGATGCACTTTAATATATAGTAATGGATGGATGTGAGTGCTCCACAACACGCCAACAAATTTTAAAGAAAAATACTTCATCTATCCCTTTCGAGCAACAAGAAATTAAGAGGAAAAAAAGATAATTGTATTGAGAGAAATTGTGCGTATATACATATACGAAGAATTGTAAAAAAAATGCGATTTTACTCATTAATGTTATTAGTGTACGATATTTTACAATAAGCATTCGTCAAAAAAATGAGATTTTTATGACCAATTTATCATCCCTGTCTTATAAGATAAAGATAGTAATTTGAATTATAAGATGCAGTGTAATTTTAAAATAAAAAATTGTTGAAATACCTATTCGAATGAGTTGGATTGATATGATCATCGGATCTAATCATATTGACCGGGATAAAAACTTTCTTCGCTCATGAAAATTACAAAAAAGATTCCAACAATATGTCAATTTTAAATAGAGGCTTCATCTTTTAAATGTAACAAAGAGGAGTCTGAACTTTTAAATTTAAGGCTTAACATCAACATAAAATGGATACGGAAGCTTACAGAGGCATGTATATGAGACAAAAAAATAAGATCAGACTCCTCTTTATTACCTTTGATAGATGATGCTCCTAAATGAGAATTAATGAGAAATTGGGCCCATTTTTATAATTTACCCTTTGTTTTTTTTAATCCCTGGAACCAAGGAAAACAAAGGAAGGGATAAACTCTATCCATTCATCACTCCTTTTCATTTCTTGCATGTCGTACAAATTACAATTATAAATATGGGTTTTTATATATAACCCCTAAATTTTATCCAATTACACCACAATCCTTGTAATATTTATAAGAGTGGCAGCATCTAGACCATAAAAGCCACGTCAAAACCTGCACAAATCTTACTCGGCATCTTACTAGTTCCAATCCACGTGTCATCCGTGGATTTCAATAATTCTTTTTTTTTTAAAAAAAAATATTTTTGAGAGTGACCCTCGTTTGCTGCAGATGATGGTGGTGGAGGTGGTGGTGCAAATGTCGGAGCACAGAGCAGAGTAGTGCAATGGCAGAGAGTGACGAGGGTGCGACTACAGAATGTAATGCGGTCGCAGAGCGAGGTCGCACAACCTACCGTCAACCTCATGGCATGTTATCCAGAGACATGCCATCGGACTCATGGTAGGGTTGTCACTTATCATGCACAACGATATACCAAGTCCACATACATCAACCATCCGATAAGCAATCCAGGTCCTACGTAGCCGTCGATGTGTCATGCCACGTAGAATGAGTTCTGTATGCAACTACACGAAATCTTACTGGGTTTAAACTATGTGAAGAGATTGTTTGGTGTGCTGGCAAGATCACAAGGATCGTAAAGTAATTACAGAGATTTTACTGGTTATGGCGTGATTGAAAGAGTATCATGGGGTCAGGTGTAAAAAAACCCATTAATAAATGGATGCACGTCTGTGAATGTGAGCGGTGCGGTGGTGGTACTCTTTCGGTAAATATCTGATTTGCTCTCTTCGTGCTCTCGTGTGGGCTTTCACGTGCACTGCGGGCCCTCGACCAATGGAAAAGGACACATTATCCAAATTCCAATTATTTTAATACCTCTGTATATCGTGTGTGTATATATTAGTATTATTTTCCCACTTAGCAAGTTAGCATATGCATCGGTATTATGCTAATATCGCCTGATATGCCAAAGCCGTGACGGTGGTCAGGTCAAGCGTACAATTTTCCATAAATCGGTTGTTTTGATTGCTTGTTTATTTTCTTCGGAGCAAAGTACACGGTGTCATTCATTCGGACGAGGGATGAGATGGAATCCATCCATAACATCTATTACTTCTATCTATTACTATATATTAAGCAGGGGGTCTTGCCCCCCCGCCAATTATTTTTTGTACTTAGATTCCGTTTTTACCCCCACCAATTACTCCCAGGTAAATACCGATTTTGCCCTTCGATATGTCCCCTTCCTCCTGTCCGCTAGGGCTGCACAGATTAGTGCTCGACACAACCCACGGTATCGTCTCCAACATGGACTCTAAAGACCATGCGCATCTTTGACGGTCTCCTCACCTCATCCCTCTTCCCTCAAGTCCCCCGCCCCTCCTCCGCCCCCTCCAAAGCCCGCGTCCGTGATAACTCCAGTAGTGTATATTACATCAGGAAGAGAAAATATCCTCCTCTGACTTGGCTTCTTCACCCTCTCCGACTACGGAGATATGTGCTTGGCTTCTTAGTGGCGTCAAACCTTGGCATCTTCACCCTCTCCGACTACGGGTCTGGGTCTTCCATGCCCGATGCCTCGCTTGCGCTCACATGACTGCAGGGGCTACCTTCACATCGAGTGCCATTGTCCGTGTGCGGCGAGAGCTAACGGCATAGTCCATGTTTATACGTTCACATTTGTTGTCCAGTATAAAATCGGTCTGCCGCTACTAAGAAAACTTCCCTTCTATTTATTGTTGTTTAATGTATTAGTTGAATGCAATTCTTTGAAAGAAATGAATCTAGGCATGAGACCTCAAGTGAAAGGTATGTCCGCGTCTACTTTCTTTGTGCTAGGAAAGAGCATGTGCTCCTCTGCTCACAACTCGCAATATGCAAACTACCATCGTCCGTCCATCAACATCCCAGGTGATGAGGGGTCCTTTTCTAGATGGACTGTTATACTCGAAACCCTCTGCAAGAGAGATTTGATGAGAGGTGACAAACTGGAGCTACGTCTCCAATCTATTATCTATATATTAAGCAGGGGTGTGGCTCCCCCGCCCATTAATTTTTTATTCGAAAATTCCTATTTTACCCTTGAATGACCCGCCTTGCTCCCTGTCTATCTCTTCCTTTCTACAAAAACCTAGGTATCAGCCAATAATTTTTGGCATCCCAATTCCAAACCGACCCCCGTTAATTTTAGGCATCCCAATTCCAATTTAACCCCTGACAATGTACAGTGACTCTGACTGTTGTTCTAACTTTACCCTCCGTTATCAAAATAATTTCCTAACTCACCCACCCTTTCCCCCTCGGCTTCCGTTGTCGATGTCACCCTCCAAGTACTGTATGAAACCCTAGCTCTTGCGTTGCCGCCTCTCTACCCTCCCCTCCGACGTTTCAGTTACTTCTCCGTTGATGTTCCACATGCTACTCCTGTCGTTGCCTCCCTCTGCCACGTTCCCTGCCACTCCCTGTCTCTCTGCTGTCACGACGTCACTTAACGCTAAGGGCCCCCCGTCAAACCCAGGGCCTCCGTCGTTGCACCTCCCGGCTCACTCCGCCTACACGACCTGCCCCCTCCTTTGTGCTTTCCTCGACCATCTCAGTGTTCGGTCCTTCCCTCGCCATCATGGATGTCACCGACCACGGTAAAGAAAACTCTCTTTCTGTTTTTTCTGATCGTGACTTTCGCTACCACTCTGTCTGCACGCCGGCCAACTAGCGTCATGTCGGCCCATCCGTTGCCTCCAACAGCTTCTATCTATGTCGATGTCAACCCTCTACTTCAAGGTAAGAAAACATTCACTGTTGAACCACAAGATCATCGACAACAACAAGAGGAGGCTGGATGCCACTTCCATCTTTGTGTCTGATGTAGCATCTGGAAAATCCCAAATCACTGCCACAAGTCAGTCCCTGATTAATCTCCATTTGTATGAACTGAGATACTATAAAGTATCATTGGGAAAATAACAATGCTGTCATTGGCAAAGTTGACACAAGGTAAAGTTGACATAGAAATCTGCTTTTTATGAATTTTCAATTGCACGCATAGGGATAGACAACATTTTGTAGTCTGAATTTATCATGTTATGGCCACGTATGGCATAATCTAGATACTGAAATGTCAAATACTTATTCTGTGCTAAGTACACTACAGACAAAATGAATATGTAGTAGCTACATTATTAGTTCACTGCCTTCACACCATGGACAAGTGATGTTAGATGTTTATATGCTCATGGAAAAGGGAGAAATCCATGTTTTCAATGGGAAGTCAATTGCCGAATATTAGAAATGAAATTTAGATGTAGAAATATCATCAATATGAATCTATACTAAAATTTGTCGAAACTTAGTGTTGAGAATCGGATTTTATAGAACTTGGAAGTAGAAGTTAAGTATTACTCTCGCGACTTTTAGGTTTTAACTTTTTTTTAGTATCCATGGTATCAAAATGATCCTCTTATAGAACACCTTTCACTTCCTGCACCACAGCTTGGAGGTTAACTGGTTTGACATGATCCTCTTATAGCACACTTTCATCTTCTGCACTACAGCTTGAAGGTTAAATGACTTAATCCATGAAAGGCCACTTCGTCTTTTATAACTGGCTACTTTTCAGAAGAATCAGGTGATTGGATATCAATATAGCCAATTATGGTCAAAAACTTTTGGAGAAAACTACGACCAATAGGTGCTGATTGCATAATGCTATTATGATATCTTCTCCTGAAAACTCTAGAACACGGAATTCTCACTCACAGAAGGAATGCCTGGATCTTTGAAATTGTTCTACTTGATTCGATATGCTTTCGAATATTACAGGGTGGAAAAGACAACGCATGATGGTAATATTATGTATGTAGAAACACTACTATTATATATGTATAATGTCATATTTTATATTGTAATATTATATATATACACACGCATTATATTATATGATAGCATTTAACATATTATACAATATATTCCAAACATCCTACATATAGTAGATTATACTTTATAATATATATATATATATTTACAACATCATATACATGAATATATAATTTCCACATACTATAGTATTATCTAAATATTATTCATAATTATACTACATGTTGGTCACTGACGGGAGGGTTGAAGCGGTCCTCAACCTCATCGTCGTGATGATTCTCTTCCATTTTTTAACGAATTCCCCTTTATTCGGATTTTCCCTTTTTTGCATCTACCTCATGATCATTTTGATGTGATTAGAACGGAAAATGAACAGTATTGGCTCGAGCTTTTGTTGCTTCCATTATAATGATGATTATTAAGTCGTTTATGTATGCTCGATAAAAGTGAGGGGTACTTAATTATGGCCAGTGAAAGTGGTTTCAAGAAAGAAAAGCAAGGAAAAATCTTGCCACTAAAGTTGTGCAAAAGTGACGAAGATGGTCAGGAACTCTTTACGAATGTAGTTAGCTTGGATAGTATTTATGCAATGGTTTTGACCCATTTTCCGTGTTTAGATGGAGAGATTGCAGTATGTTCAGAAGAAATGGACCCTGTGTAATCTAATATGAATACACTGGCAAGCAGAATGTGAACTTCTATATGGCATAAAACTGAACTGCCTACGTCAGTCAGAATGTAGAACTACTATCTACTCAAGCACATGCAGTTTGAATCGTGATCAAGTAGTTAATTCCATAATATACATTTTGTTGCGTGTATGAATTACAAGCAATCACATAGAACACAGGAACGTACAAGTTGTGCAATGACCATATTTTGCAGCATGGAAGACATTTGCATTGTGCACATTGCAAATGCGGGTTGTTTTAAGACAATACATCAGAAATATGAGAAGAAGCGAGCCATACATGCAACAAATGCAATAGTTCATGAGGGGACATATGCAACTTGACATTTTATTTCTTTTCTTTACTCTTTTTGTTCTTGAATATATTATATTATTCAGATATGTTGTCGAAATCAACTTACCCAACATAGTTGATTTATTGCTCTTTCTTGATGCATATGTGACCCGTGCCTATTTCTTAAGATGAAAATTTTCATTAAGAACATAGTTGATTTATTGCTCTTTTTTGATGCATATCTGACCCGTGCCTATTTCCTAAGATGAAAGTTTTCATATCTTAAATAGTATATATGTGGGGGTACAATCAAATGAGAATATGTTCAGGGCCGTTGGTATTTTTTTTGTATATGGATTTTAGTCCATTCTTTCTATCAATGTATTGGAATTGCATAATGTTACGAGTTTTTATTTGTTTTCACATATGGATATCGATAGAGAGAGGAGTATAATTAAATAATTTTCTTACAAACAAAGGTATGATTATAGTAATTAATTGAACATTTTATTAGATGATTTTACAATAAATACTAATATGATTATACAGTTGTCATAGCGGAACAATTATTTCCCTGTGCTTTGCACGGGGTGTGCACTAGTTCTAATTAAGCGAATTCGTTGGTCGATGATATTCAACATGGGGCATCATCATAAGCTATGCAACGAGCCTCCTCCTCCGCTAGCACATGGAGGCTGAGATTCATTCCTAGCAAAACTTATTCCTTCCCAATTCATCAGGGAACGTTCTTCTACATCTTTTTCTTCTATTTGCTTTATGTAACTATTGTGCTTGCTTTTGTTTCTCTGTTGTACTTATTTTCCGTCGTTCTTATTCTTCGTTCCCCACTATTCCTCTTCGATTTTTTTATCATCAATTCGCACTTCATCACCAAACAACTGTTTCTCTGTTCCTATCCTCGCCTTCTGAAGCCACTGGTCTTTCAAGATCCAAGATTGCTTCTCTTCTCACATTCACACGGGGCTCTTCACTCGCAGGCTTCATGTGCGACAAGGTTTTCACGAGAACCTCTTTGAAATCTATTGATCTATGCCATGTGGTTCTCAGTAAAGTTTTTGATGCTCTGAGCTAAACTCTTAATCATTCTCAAAACCAAGTATTATTAGATAAGAGTCTTGCCCTCTCGTCTGAACTGCCACGCCCGTTCAGAATATAGCTTATATCTCCACCACAAGATTCGCGCTTATCTGCTGAGAATATGAGTTATTCAGATTGTCCCAGATTACATATACCACATCATAATAAATCGTCCTTGTCTGCAACCCAAGTTTTGACGCCAGTAAGAAGGCAAGCAAATATCATGGCATTGTCCTCACGAGATCGGACCCTCTGTACAGCAAAATCTGTTGTACAACCATAACTATATTCTCATATGTATGATTCTTATAATCTTCTTTCATATTATATTTTTATTTCTCTCATATGCATGCTCCTTTTACATTTGGAATTCGAAATTCACATACATGAATGCTCCTTCTAATTTATTCTTATCACCGCCTTCCATGCTATGTCTGACTTCCTCATAGATGAATGCTTCTACCTTACATATATGCTTATTTAGTTGAACCAATCAATTTTTTTCACATTTAGTGCTTTCTTGCTTCACAAACTAATCCGAGATATAAAGAGAAACATGGCAATTACATAATGTGATTGAAAAGATACTCTATAACATGTATCTTTATAATATGTGTTCCCTAAATATTTGTAAAAATTACTTAGTACCCTTAAGTAAAGCCTCCGAGATTGTTTGAGCCAAAGTGGAGCGATCCTTACATAATTATCTCGATGGTTGTTGAGACAACTATCCTATGAAAAACATGATAAACTCAATATAATCGTGTTGAAATCGTAGATTATTTGGACTTGGACTGCTTTACTTATGATTGTTTTCATTAGTCAAGCTACCATTTGACTTTGTGTTCCTGTTACTTGAGGTTAATTGAGATATTACAAAGTTTTAATGATTTTATTGAAATAATGATTTGATAATGGTGTTGAGCATAATTTCCTGTGATAATTTTTTGCCACAATTCTTTTTTGCTCTTGCGAGTGTTATGTTGGTTACAAATTCAAGCAACAATATATGGGGTACAATGACACTTTTCTATTGCGTGATCCAGAGGTCGTCGTCGAGAGAATATGTGACGCTGAACAAAGCAATGATACATAATCATGAAAAGGCCAGCTGGGTATGTGATGTCAAACAATCCAAACTCCTTTATATTGACTTCCGTCGCCATCGTACTCTTTATAACACCTACTGGTTGCCATTGTCAGTTGTCGTGCATCTGCTCTGCAGGTCAAATATACCATTGCACCTCTCGACTCTCCCCACTATCGTTGTCTCGCGACCCCACCCCCCACTACCTTCGTTGTCGATCAATTGTTCGCATGGCTCTTTTTACATATGTTCCCTCCTTCGAGATCATCGACACAACCGACCCGATAATGTGGTTCATGTCTTGCTCCTTGATTTCTCTGAAACTATGCGCCTTAACATCGACGATAATCCAATCCCTAAATCTGACTTCACCTCCTTACGCATTATATATGTCGTGCCATAGAGTCCATCTACGTCAACACCACAATCAATCCCATCTGATAATGCCCCTATCAACCCCTTCAATATCAGTTCCCTCCATCATTGTTGACACCGCCGACTTGCTAATGCCCTCACTTTCTTGATTCTTGACTTTTCCGGATCGACACGCATTATCATCGACTACACCCCCGATCTCCACTTCTTCGTAGAAACTGAGATAATACAAACTCATAATACTCAACAGACCTGTAAGTTATAGAAGAATGTGTGACTTGACTTTAAATGTATGCTCAGAGACGATGCTTGGAATGGGTGCATCTCTTGAAAAGCAGTGAGATAGTGAATGTTGTAGCCATGGACTCAACCACTATTGTAGATTGCTACATCATAACAACTACTATGCAGTTGTTGTTGCATATATCTCAGAGGTTGATGCATATTGAGACCATGAGATTTCAAGTGAAAAATATGTCCTCATATACTATAGAACTACAGTTCAAATTCTGATATAAATCAATCTTATTGTTTCATGTATACAACTTAAATGTTAAAAGGATGCATGACAAAGTTCCAGTCAAAATTCAACATATTACATACTCTATTAATAATATGGAAAAAAATCAGTGAAGAAAAATGTATTTTCCAAATAAGAATTTCCATCCTTCTAGACTTTATGAATAATCATTGCATTCTTTTAATAAAAAACTACAAGTATTTGACTACATTGGATACCACTCAAAGAACTAAAATGGTACATTAGGAGTATTGTTTATAAGCACTTTGCGTTCATGTGATAAATACTGATATGTATAATGTGCACTTCCTTCTTATCCTTTTAACATAACTAACTCCTATCTCGTATTCCTTCTTTTCCAACCGAACAAAGAATAGCAAATAGTCATCACTTTCCCTATATATCATATCCCTCAAACCAAATAGAAAAGAGGGATAAACAATCTTTAAATTTTATATGTCCTATCCCTTTAACGAACGAGCACTAAATAGTTGGGAACTACGAGAATAGAGAGCCATTTTGCAGAATTATTTATTAGAGTTTAAGTTATTATTACTTAAAGTAAATTAAGTATTTTAACCGATGTATTTCAATACTAGGGTTGCAAGTGATCTAAGGTTAAAAAACTTAATTTACTCATGTATACATTACCTACAGTCTATATCATTTAAAAGCTTAGAATAGTCATATTATAATATTTCATGCCTTTTTTGACAATTCTTCTTTGTAAAATCGATAATGTTTCCTTTACACTCATATCGGAAATTTGTGCATGGTTTTTTATTCGAATAAATATCCCAAATATGTGGTATTTTACTGATGATTTGGGTATATAATTCCTCACTTTCTCACGATATGCGGTATTTTATTGATGATTCGGGTAGCCTTTGATTATAATTTTATTTTTTGACAAGTTCTCTCTCCCCACGCTTTCCACAGGGTATGCACACATGTATATAGCATAATGTTATATCCAATTTTACATTCATTAGATCCGAAATGCCAGCAAAATAATAGCCAATGAAGTTTGGAAATTGAATATCTTATGACAGTAATTATGAACTTTTGAGTAAAAAAACTATTTTGATAACATTTCACACTATAATATGCACTTAGAAGTCGTTAAGTCCTTGTCTGTCATGATATTATTATTTTTGTGCTTTGAGTAATTTGAGCATGTGCGAAGAAGACCACATAATTAAATTTTCAGATACCTTTACAACTCAAAACATTGAGTTGTAGATCATATGTGTGAGAGATGATGATTACCTATTAATTTTCATTTGAATGGAACTGTTGACTAGATAACGATATTGATTAATCAAGTTTGATTTTCTTTTAGTTATTATATTTCGATATCTACTAATTTCTAAATACACTCATGTAAATGTATTTTCGAAGACATTGTTATCTTAATGCTACTCCGTGCATTGCACGGGGCTAGCACTAGTGATAAGTAAAGGAAGAGCCTTCACTGACATCCTATTACTTTTTCTTCAAAAAAAAATTCCCCCCGTACTCCTTCCATGTTCTACCACTCTTAACATATGTTCCCCTTCCCCCATATCAACCATTCGCTAAGTTCTCCACGGCTTACGTGTTCACCTGGCAATAGGCATTCCCCATGCAAGTTCCCCCACAACTGCACGTGTCGGCCTCGCATGCTATTGAATGTCCCTTCATATGCAATGTATATGCCACCAGTATACATATAACCTATTGCAGCCCAACTCCTCCCCCTCCCAGCTACGCACCCATGCTCTTGCAATGACGGACAGTCTTCCGATTTCTTATCAGAGTAGTGCACCGATTGAGGATGAGCTTGGCTTTGGCTGTTGAATTGCTTTCGTTCTATCCCGCTTGACGCACCCCTGAGCTTAGGGGGAAAGAGCGCCCGCATCAGCCTCAAATCATGTTCCAGCTTAGCCCTGGCCCTCGCTGCTATCCCTTTCCTGTGCTAGGTAGGACTCAAGCCTTAGTCGCATTCCCTGACTTTCAGAGAGAGTTGAAAGATGCCCGCTCTCTGGAGGTGCGATCCCCGCTCTCAAGAGTCGTATCTATTTGACTATCTATGACGGGCCTCCGAGAGTTCTCGGTATTTCTCAAATTGTTCCGGAACGGTATTGGATCAAATGACAAAGACATTGTTGAGAAAGAAATGGCTTTTCCCGGATTCAATGAAACATTTGATTCATGTAACAGAAGAAAGATTTCCCATTCCTTAGAAAGATATGTGGAACAGAATTGACCGGGTGGTAGAGTCGTGGAAACACTTGTTTATTCCATATTTTTGACCATGGAACAATATGCTACTGCTGAAACATGGAAGAATTGAAATCAGAGATCAAAACACTATGATGAACTGCCCCATGGATCCCACTTCCTCTGCTCATCACCTCGAAACACCCACCGAATATGCTTCTCCTTCCGATAGTCGACGACAACCGATTTTGGAAAATGCTTCCCTTGCAAAGAAACACCGGTATTCAGGTATGCCTACGTGGAAATTACCCCTCTCCATCCCTTTCCTCCTACTTCCTCCACGACCATTACCAGGAGCCGAATGTCCACGATGCTCCTCGACAATTGCCAGCAACCACCCCTACAAGATGCTTGCGTTATACAGAAACGCTGAGAAGATGGTATGCTTATTGCTTATGCAGTATATATCTACATCGTGCACCCTATGCACGTAATTTGCACATGTATCGAGAGAGCTAGAGATATATGTTTGTATATAACTCAGTGGCATACATGTCTTACATAATCAAATGACCTATATACAAATCTTACATATATCTATATATACATATATATCGAGAGAGAGAGAGAGATGTCTGTATTTATACTTTTACATACCTACGTATATGCCGAATAATTCAAATAAGATAAAACAAACTGCAGGATCTTAGATTCCTGCCAGAACTTATTTAGCTTTTTTACTTCACCTTAGTTTCATTTATAACCATGCATATATGAGGTATGCATTGTAGCCATGTTGATATAATGGGTAATTTCCATGATGTTGTCCTCTGATGTTCTTCATGGATTCTATCTATGCTATTATGTATTTCCATGATGCTTCATAGTAGTCTTTGTAAATTGCCTTGGCTTGCTTCTGATTGTTCACTAATGATGTTTACTTATGAATCACTTGTGGGTTTGAAAATATCCTGGACTTCTATAACCAACATTTAACATTTGTGTTTACTTCTGAATCCTTTAGCCATACATTTTTCTTGATGATAATGTGCCTACTTACATTATGCTCTTTCTCATACACTTCATGGTAATGTTCTTAGCTCATGCTTACCAATGGCATTTATCCGTGTGCGAGTTTTATATCAAATACAGTTAAACATCGGATATGATTATATTCGAATATGTTGCCATCGTGGACATACATATTTTTATTAGTGCATATCTAAACATGAAATGTTATTCTAACTACTCCATACTATGTTACAAACATGCACATGCATGTCTAAACATTGTTATCTTTACACAAATATAGATACACGTGCACACACCTTTACGTATATCGAAATACTTGCAACTATCTTTATAAAAAAAACGTACACATGCATGTCTGAACACTGCGAATGTGACATGTTATCTTTACGCACACATATACATACATGGCTATTACACACACGTGCATATATCTGTATGCGTGTCTAAATACTTGTGACTACCTTTATATACATCTTTAAGATACATGTATCTATATATACACACACCCATGTACATGCATAATAACTCAAACATACCCATGTTATGTATAGGATAACTCAAGGATTTTACATTACTATCTTACACCAAATGATAGCATCACCTATACACTATGGATCGGATTACCTAGAACATGTAGATACACAGCTTGCACATTTATGTTCATCCCCTTTCTCTTCCACTCGGATGATTATGGGTTGTGATATTCATTTCATGCTCATATATATAACATATATAATATAACATATAACGTATAGCTATACATTGTACACCATCTCTCTTTCTTCCTACACAGACACACATGATCAACTATAACATGCAGATACACATCTTTCACAGTTATCTTTATCTCCTTTCTCTTCCGCTCCGATGTATCCGTATCACCGCAAAACTGATCACCATCGTATGCAATATGTATTATATGAATTACTATTATTTTATCATTCTTTCCAAGGTAAATAAAAAATATATATTATAAAATAAAAAACAAACTGATGTATTCTTCAAAGATTGTACAATTTTAGCTCCAAGAAGTACTGATGTCAGAGATATTAATGATCTACTACAAAAGAAATTACCTTTCAGGAAATTCATACTATATAGTTACAATGAATATATCGATGAATGAAGATATATCGGTGATATAGCAACTTGATGTATCAATTCTCAAGGATTAGATGGCTGCATAAAACCCTTAAATCTAGAATGTACATCTTGCTTTGATTAGATTAGTTCTTCACCCATCAACTACCAACCGTTTGGGAGAATCTGACAATGGCTACTGCTAACTCTTTCACTCTTTTAGGAAAAAAATAACGTGGCTTTTATCCCTTGAATGAAAGGGTTACTTAATTTAACCATGATACATTGACAAATATACCCAAAATCTGCATACATAGGTACAACAAAAGATCGGATACAATTATATTTGAATATGTTCTCACCGTGGACATGCATATTTTTATTACTTCATATATCAACGTGAACCGTTCCTCTAAATATTCCATAGCATGTTAAAAGCTTACACATGCAAGTGTGAACAATGCCAATGTGATATGATGTGCCTATATTTCAATGCATATCTAAATATATCTGACTATCTATATATACATCTTCACGAGATATGTTCATATCTATATAGATACCCAATATATGCATAATGACTCATATGTATTCATGTATGTGCTGATTAACTCAATATTTCTCTATTCCGACTTACACCAAATGGTAGCACCACCTATCATTACGCATACACTCTGAATCAGATCACCTTGTACATGCACATTTATGCTCATATGCTTTCTCTTCCACTCTGATGCTTCCATATCACTCTGAAAATTTTCACCATCATGTGCATGATTAAGTCACGACTCGTGCGCATCAACAAATGTTGGTTTTGTAGCCACCGATTATAGGTTTACGATGGCCATTTCATGCTCATATACTTATATATACCATATATAATATAACATATAACGTATAGCTATACTTGTACACAGTCTCTCTTTCTTCTTGCATATGCATATGATCGTGAACATAACAATGATACAAAAAAATCAGAACGGAAGGGAAAGTAGATAAAGATAAATGTGTATGCTTATCAAATTAGATGAGAAATATAAGATTAGAACCCCCGTAGATATTGATCGATTTTTATCACATCCATCCTAATCTTCGTTTCCACGACAGCTTTGCAGGCCCCAAAAAGACTAAGAGCGTGCATACAATCAGGTTTGTTTTCTCTCCCAATCATTAGATCCTTATTTAATTATTTACTACTCTCACGTCACCAACAACATAATGTTTACCTTACAGCGAAAGGAAGGTGTGATATAAATGACAATGACCAACCAATGTGATCTCCAGGTATATATCTATTAATGTGTACTCCCTTTAATGTCATCTCACAATATAGATAAAAAGATTACAGCAATAAAATAAATTTAACATTTAACTGTTAAAACCACTATTGAAAGTTTACTTTCCGATTGTTTAGAGCCCAATCAACGAAGATACTTTGAAATACTTAGGATTATTGTGGCTGCTTCCTGTTGCAGTTGATTATCTCTTTTCGATGTCAAATACAATTGAGATATCTACATGACATAACAAACATGAGTTTAACGTCCAACTTTCACAATCTGTAAATCAACCAAAAATTCAGCATAAATATGAAAAATAACCTTTCCCTTTGCACAAGTGTGCACTAGTACGGAATAAAGAGGAGGGATATTGCTCATTAAGAATTATTTTTCGACGACGAATGTAATACTCGTTGTTATAATATTATGCATATATATATATAGCAGTACTTATGTATTATTATTTTACACTATAGAGATGATTAGTTAAAAATTTGGAAAATAAAATTGGATAAGTACTTCTACATAGATCGTTGCTAATGATATAGAAATGAATATGACATCTATCGCTAATTTTCAAATATAAAAAAAGACAACAAATAATATCATTATATATATATAGAGAGAGAGAGAGTAAAATATGCCTATGAACGCAGACAATTGTGTGTTCCCATGACTAGAATTACAAAAAAAATCAATCCATTAACATATATATAACCAGGAGCACTTCCGCCGACATGCATTAGTTCCAAATTTCACATTTTGCCAATTTTACCCATGACCATTTCATATCAATTCCATTGTCTGCCCACGTGTTCGTCCATTGGCCTTGATCCCTCCATGCATCCCCGAGGGTCTGACGTGTGCCTTCTGTCGCTTCTAATCCTCGATCGGCCTTTCGACCTTGTATGTAAAAAAAACACCACCACATTTGCAATGGCATGTTCTCTTCTCTTCCCTTCCCTCACAGCCTTCCTTTCTCACTTCCTGTCATGGACGCTTCCTCGTCATCAAGCAACCATCCGGATCCTCTCCACCCACCTGCCTCCGTGCCGTCAGCGGAGTTCAACCACGCAGAAGGAGGTATGCCACTGTTTGCATTCTTCTGTTGTGCTCGCGTTATCCAACTTTATGTACTCTTCTTGCTTGACGCATACACCCATCGACAACGTCTATGCCTTTCTCCGCCGACTCTCCAACGTGCCTCCCCGTGTTTGATATATGCAAGCCATAAGATGATATTATATAGTAGTTTATATCTTTTGTTTATGTGCTGAAATTATGCTACGTATCTGTGATAATAATATATATGTTGCATGCTTTAATAATATATATGTTGCATGTACCAACGCTTGAAGACTGTACCCCTGTCATGCCTCAATATCATTGCCGTCGACGACAATGAGGGGTCCTTCATGTGTGACTTTTGTTTCTACTTGAGGGTGTCAAATTTCATACCACTCTGCTTCAACAGCTTTAGATTACTCTACCGAAAGTTCTGCATAGGTCTTCAACAAGTGCACTGAATGGAGTTTTTAAAAATCCTTCCACGTCGAGTGATTGACATGCCATGTTATGCTTAGCTCATGTTTAATGCCAGACCTGTGCATTATTATATGCTAAGCTTTGTGTTGACTCATGCATTTCAATTTCAGAACCTGACAGCAAGAGTGATCGGTTGGGATTTAGATTTCATTCTTTTTGTTATCCATTCCCTCTGCATTTATCAACTCATGTGATAACATATCTGGAGTTCTTCTACAGATATGTATCATATAGTATGAATTAAGGATTAGGGTTGAGTCATGAATGCAGGGTCAACATCCCCTACCGATAGCGTGCTAATTTTTGAATTGTTGTTCTTATGTGAGAAGTTTAATGACTAACAGTTTTCTTCATTTACATTTAAAGCGTCAATGGCGATTAGCGTGGTCCTACATGATCTTCAATTATAATATAGGCCAGCAACAACAATTATTAGGATGTCAATGGGTGATTTGTGTAAGCCGGTGCCTGATAATCTATAAGTCAATGGCCGATCATGCCTTTCGCATGATGGTTGCACATCGTGCTATATTCTTGCTTCTTCATCGTACATACAAACTCCGATCTTGGGATGGCGGTCACCAGTAACTTCACCCTTGCCGCTAATGGTTCATGTTATGGGCAACAAACACATGATAGCCGACGATGACATAATTAATACAAATGAATTATAACAACAACATAATTAATGAAGGCATAGCTTATCCACTTTTAAATGGATGTGCATGAATTATTTATTTTAGTGGCAACATATAAGGTCAATATTACAAGTACTTATTTTTCTACTGATGTGGGTATGGATACAAAGACTAATATGACTATATAATTTCTTTACAAATAAAATGTGATTATAGTAAACAATCTAAAATTTTATTACATAATTTTAATCAATAATAACCATTTAAACATTTTAGATGTTATTGGAAGAATGACTTTCTCCCCTGTGCTTTGCACGAGGTGTGCACTAGAAGGAGTTTACTATGCATGTATACCTAATCAGGTTGAATGTTACCTTTATATTTACACAATTAAACCAAAAGGAGCTTACTTCCAGTACTAAAATTTCCATGTGAAAGGAAGAAGTTAAGGAGACGAGCTCATAGTGAAAGAAAAAACACTTACATTTGAAATGTAATTGGTTATCACATTGAATATCTTTTTTATTTTGATTTTAAGTTCTCTACTTCTAGGTCTAAATTGGAGTGATTTAAATAAAATATATGCATAATAATAAAATTTCCTTTTTAAAATTTCCTTCCCGTGCTATGCACATGCTCCCTACTACACATTTTTGATGTTATATATTAAATTATACAAATAATAATATTTTTAAAATTCAAGATGATCTTTTTACATATTAAATAACATATATTCATATATTCGATCAAATATAAATATAATTCATTTTCTTATGCTATTGTATCCCCTTTTAAATAGGGATGAAAACAGATCGGATACGGATCAGATATGTCTATTTCCATATCCATATTCACTTCTTCTCCATAAAATACAAATACGGATACGTATATGGTTCGGATATGCATTAAGGAAATCATATCCTTAAACATACAGATACGAATCCAAATCGGATATTTATCGAATCTGAATACAGATCAAATAAAGAGCCGACCCGAATACTGATCGAAGAAAGAGCTAATCCAAATATGATCGAATGAAGAGTGGAATCCAAATATGGATCCAGTAAACATGAAATCCGAATACACGTTGAATAAAGACCACATACGAATACAAATTGAATTTTTTTGAAGTTCATAATGATTTTAAAAATGATAATGAAATATAAATAAGTTGCATCATACCAAAAGGGAGTGTCAAGGTGACCTACATTCTCGACCAAAAGCAAAAGGAGGGATATGATTTCGTAAGTTTTGTTCGTGCCTATTCCCAAACAAACATAAATTTATTAATATCATTAAAATATTATATTATATAATGCACAATACAAATATAATAACACATGGTTGTATTTTATATTATATTAACTAATATATAAAATATTTATAAATATTATATTCGGTTATCCGGATCCAGATCTGGATATTCAAGCCACTAACATATCTATATCCATATTCGAAAATTTTTGACAACCCATAAACATATTCGATCCGTATCCAATTAATATTTGGATATGGATATTCGTATATGGTAATTTTTCAAACATGGTAAGCGGATGTTCAGATATATATATGTATCGGTTTTTATCCCTACTTTTAAATGGATGTGTATCAATTATTTATTTTAATGGTAACATATAAGGGCAATATTACATGTACTTATTTTTATGCTGATGTGGGTATGGATATAGAGACATATGATTATATAGTTTCTTTACAAATAAATGCGACTATATAAAGTAATCAATCTAAAATTTTATTGGATAATTTTAATCTATGATAACTTTCTCCCCCGTGCTTTGCACGGGGTGTGCACTAGTTGTAATAAAAATCAAGCATGTTGCTCCCGATTCATACTATAAAATAAATGTTGTATTAATATTTCATGTCATTTGAAGTATTGTAACTCATCTATCAATTAATGCAAAAATCGTCTCACAGAGACCATTGATTATTTATTAATGCACGGTTACTCACACTGGGACTTTGCCATTCAAAACATAATGGGCACACATTGTTACAGACACAAATTTGTTGCAGTGTCGGGAGACTACTTATTCTGACCTAAAGTCATATTTTTCTTGATAATAACAAAGATGAACGAAGGATTGAAAATTGTATAACCGTAATTTTGTTTGAAAAATAGAGATAGGTAAATATCGCTGCAGGAGACATAATTGATAACTAAGAGTTCGTTCTGTTGCAGGGTTGGGCAGGGTTGAGTTGGGTTGGAGTACCCCTATGAATAGGGTGGAGCATTGGGCTCGACTCGGCCCAACCATGGAAAGCCTAGCCAGAGCCCATCAATTTTCCGTGGGCCTTAGGCCGGGTCGAGGTCCGCTTTTTTCAGCAAACTGAGGATCCGGGTCCGGTCCAAGGCCCGCGGGATCGGGCTCGGGTTTGGGTCGGGCTCGGGCAGGGCCGGGTTCAACCCACTCTTATTTTGATTATATGAAGTTGCATTTCGATTCCAATTTATTGTTATGGATATAATTCATCTATAACACATGAATATTTGATGTATTGTTACGATATGATATTTTATTGATGGATGGGGGAAATATTGGATGTATTGTGACTATAAATTCGTGTCCCCTAATTTAGTTCTAATATGATATTTTGAAAAATGAGGGTCCGGGCCCGACTCATTTATACTTCGAGTTCGGGCCCGGCCCGAGCTTAATATTTTTGAAAAATGAGGACCCGAGCCCGACCCATTTGTACATCGAGTTCGGACCGGGCCAGAACTTTTGCGGATCGGGTCAGGGTCGGGTCCGGGCTGGCCCGACCCAGTGCTCCACCCTACCTGTGAATAGTAAACAGCGATGAGGATTGGGAGAGTTGGAAGGAGAGGTGTCCCGGGTTGGACCAACCCAATACTGCCCAACCCTGCAACCAAACGAAAATGACATGATGCATCCGCTTCATCTCAGTTTTGCTTGTTCCATAATAAAGTACTGGATAAGGAACAGCATCCCTGTCCCTGGTGGTATTCTACGGATCACCTAAGATGAAAAGAGAAAATAAAGCACTCCATGACAACCCATCCCCACGGTCGGTGTCCCAGAAGCTGACGACAAGAAGATGGAAATCATCTAGAGTGTATGCATATATAGATCAGAGAAGCAGACGTTACTACAAATCGATCACATCCTCGTGCAACACAGTATTATTAACCAATTACTCGCAGTAATAAACCTACAGATCGGACCTCTACAGGAAGAGGGTGGGGATTAAATGTCGTGGGAGTTGAGAAAAAAAGGAAGCTCAGCTCAGAGGATATGGGACGTGTGGCGTAAGGAGAGCTCCAAAGAGCATGCATGCAATGGGAGGGCAGCAGGTGGTGCGACCCATCGCTTCGGAGCAGGTCAGCCTTCCTCCACTTGGTCTATGACAGGTACCCAAATCCCATTGGAACCCTCTGCTCTCGAGCACGGCCTTTTGATGTGCTCCGTCCAGTTTTCCGGATAGATAGATCGGCGTCTCCTTTCCACATAAGTCGCACATCCACAACTTTTCCTCTCCTTGTTCGGTTTAGTTCAGTGCAGGGGTCGGCGACTCGGCGGTGCAAGAATTTCTTCTTCTGTGGGAAGTGTACTGGCAGTCGTGTTCGGTGAGAGAGAGAGAGATAGAAAAAATGCAAAAAAAAAAAACTAAAGTCAGGGATGGATGAGAAGTTAAGAAGATGTATCTGATCTTCCTTGATTTCTCTTGTGTCGGTACAGATCATATCTGCCTAGCTTCAATGTGTTTCATGGTAGAAAAATTCCGAATTTCGGCTTGCAAGCTCCAACAACTATATTTGTTAGACAATGAATTAAATTAGCATGTAATAATGAATAATTTGAATTTTGATGATATATCGTTTTACTGTTGAATATATAATAACGGATATTATTTAATGATTCTTTAAATTCATAAAAGATATCTTATATTTGTGGGCTTAATTATGAATAGTACAACAACAATTAAATTCCATATATAAATGTTGCCACTGTGCTGCACCTAATAAGAAAAAGATATCATTCTTTAAAAGTGGTATCACTCCCAAAAGATGATCGTCACATAAAAATCCACCTATATCCAATGTTACTAGGCTTGTCACTTTTAAGAAAAAGATCCCATTCTTTAATAGCGACATCACTCCCAAAAGAAGACCTTCACATGAAAATCCACATGTATACGTTGCCACTAGATGTTGTCACTTTTAAGAAAAAGATCTCCTTCTTTAATAACGGTATCACTACCAAAAGATGACCTTGAATTTCTGGAAAAATAAAATCTTGAAATTCTGGAAAATATAAATCTTACAATCGTGGAAAATATAAATCTTGCAATTCTTTAGTATATAAATCTGTCGATTTCAATTACATGGTAAGTTTTTCTCGACATCGACGTTGTACTAGCCATGATTAAAAAATTTGTAACGAAACCTAAACAATTGATCATTGTTAAATAAACCTCCAGTAACGACATTTATTAAGATTTACAAGAAGAAAGAAAATTACAATGAGTTATATTTTTTTGTTATTATTTAACGTAGTAAGATTTGTTATTATTTGACATAAGAAGACATTAATATAGGTCAATTTTTGTTGTAATGGTCTAGATCATTGCTTAAATTGGGGGTATGCAGTGGCATTAAAGTAGTATGGAAGTTCATTCACTTGTTGATGGAAAAGAAGCCCTGATAAGACACATGCTGGAATTAATATCAAGGTAGCACAAAAACTTACATGTAATTAAGAGCTTCATATAAATCGTCTCTACTATTATTATTGTACATTAAGACGAACGAGAAAGAAACGAAGAGTAAAAGCCACCACGAAAATCTATAGAAAGGATCCATGGTAAAAAATGCTAACAATAAAAGAGCACCACATTGGAAAATAAATGTAGTATGATATAAAACAAATAATATGAAGAATGAGCAAAGAAGAGACAACGAATGCACGACTGATGAATCCTCATTTCATCACCTTTATTCTTTCATTTTGGTATTAAATACCTAGCCAAATGCATGTATATATCATTAATTTATCAAAATAAATACTCTATAAATTGCATAAAATACTATACAAAATACTAAATAAATTGTGTATTTAATTCCAAAATAAAAGAATAAAGGAAAGAAAAGAAAAAGAATGAAGTGTCAAAGACACTGAGTGACCCTAGATCCCAAGATCAAGTCATTATGATGACTTGGTCGGCAAGGAATAAAGTAGGGGAGATAGGGCAGAGAACAATTATTGGGCAAAATACAATTATTTTGCCCAATAATTGTATTTTAGGACCTATTTTATTTAATTATTTTTACACTCAAATAATAAAACCTTCTATATGAATATTGTACATTAAATTTATAAAACTGATTTCACTGAAAAATAATATACAATGTGCCCGAGACACATGAAATAAAAAACCGCAAAGAAAACTTTGCAGATACGTATCTTCTCCACACTTTATCAAATTGACCAAACTTACCTTTATTATTCATAAAATTAAATAAGCTATTTAATAAAGGTGATTTTCATTTAAATTAGAGTTAAGATGCAAAAGTTAAGTTTTGGGCCCTCATTGTGCAGTATACATGTATATTATATTCAATATATTTATTCTTTGTATTTTCACTTCATTTTATTTTTTTATAAATTTATAAAATGTTATTTAAAACACATGTCCATAATTAAAATAAAATAAAACCATTAAAACTTAATTAAAATAAATCAATTACTTTAATTCATAGATGAAATATACCTACATATACCTATAAAGAATATGTATATAATTAATTAAGTATACAAATAAATTCAGATAATATAATAAAAATAGCTAAAATGTAATTAAATAAATTAATATATATAATACACGTATATAATAATAAAATATATAATAAAAAATAAAAATAAAAATACCAAAATACATGTATATTTACCTATATTTTCACATGTAAATATTATCCTATAATAAATAGCCATGATAAAATAAATAAAAATATACATAAAATACTACATAAAATTAGAAACATTTTATGTTTTAGTAAAAAAATCAATCAATTCATTATATATTTTTTTACCAATTTTACAAATATTTATTGGAATTCTTTTTCCTGGTTGGTCCACGTGGACCAACCAGATTCATTTGTTGACTAGTGGTCAACTGTATTGCTCCACCCCGACCGCCCTTGTCAGACCTCGTTCTTCGCCTATTTCTCTGATTTTTCACTCAATCTCTACGCCATCTTCTTCCTCGAAAACACCACCCCTCTGATCCTCGCATGCTCGACACCCTCGCCCATCATCGAATCTCCGCCAACTCCCTCACCCTTGGACGCAACTCCACCTCAAAAACCTTCAACCACCAACCTTTAAAACTCCACCCTTCATCGTCTTTTTGCCCTTGATCCCTCTCAGAGTTGCTTTTGGTCCCTTAGTTTGGCCTATTGGCTTGTTGCTGGTGACAGGAGTTGTGAGCCGCCTTGCTGCAGTTAGGGGAAGCCTCATCGGAGGATGATCCAACCACCACCGACCAAGCTCGCTGGAGGTTCTGCTTCTTTGGCCACCAATCGAACTGAGGCCATTTTTTCTGCTTTACTAGGTAAATTTTGGGTCTTAGTTTAATTTATGCTCTTTGATTTGGCATTTAGCTTGATAAATTAGATTTAATTAGGAAGCCCTAATTTGACATGGAGCTTGATCTCTAGGCCAAATCACATGTTAATCAACCGTTATCTGTCGCCATCTTCATCTGATTTGATTCCCCTTCGCCTTCTCCACACTTTCCCCCAATAATCCAACCTAGATCCATCGTGGATCTAAGAAGCGAGCTCCTCCTTTCAAACCTTCACCGAAGATCTTCGCCCTGCGCTCATTCCACTGCTTCCAGCTTCACTACTTGGTTGTGGCTACTTGCGGCGAGTCATGGAATCATTTTGGTGCAAGTCCAAGGCTCGAGGAGCTACTTGGAAGTGGATTGAACACCTGGAGCAACTCTAGGTCGTCTAGACTATCAGAGCTCCCAGAGTTTCCTCCACCTCATCGAAGAAGACCATCACGTGCGGAGGCCCACCAGGAAGGTGTAATGCTTGTCGGAGCGAAGAACCACCACCAGAGTCGCCTGTAATTGAAGATCAAAGCTCGAGCACCTGGAGTATTGCAGACTGCCTAGTTGCCATTAGATCTGACGAGCGTGCCAGATTTAAATTGCAGCCGTGCAATTAAATCAAACCGATGTCGTCCCCCAGCTGGCCGATCCTCCATGTGGTATCTAAGAAACAACCTGATCAAAAGGTGTTTAAGTGGGTAAATAGCATACAACCCCCTCCACCTTTTGTATCTATTAATTAGTACTGTAAATACTTTATTACGCTCAAAAGTTTGTGGAGAAATTGCATTGCAACCCCTGTAGTTTCTGTAAATTGTAAGTAGATCCACTACCAGCTCAGATCATGTGGCCCCTCATGTGAGTTGGGAAAATTAGACTTGTACCCCTCCGGGTTTTGTAATCGTGATTTAATTTATATAATTCAAGCTGTAATTCAAAAGTTCTAGTATTTCTTCATGTACCCCCTTGCATTTATTTAATATTGCATAAATGCCATGCCAGCTTGATTGTTTTTTTTGCAATTCTATTTCTAAAAAATACTTGTTGTACTCTAAAAATTGTGCAAAAATAGGAGAAAATGCATGATGCCATGCTTATTCATGTCACATATTTTATTTAGCATTTCATTTGCATTTTCTAGTTGTTAAAAATCGAAAGGAGATATTTTATCACCTATTTAACTTGAAAATACAAAAATATAAAACCTTTATTAAAAATTTCAAAAATTACCTATTGTTTATCACTACAGACCAAAAATCACAACAAAATATCAAAAGAAAATCAAAAAATTACAAATCCTTGCTAAGCCTAAAAAAATATAATTTACTTTTCAAAAATAAAAAAATAGTTTTATGTCCTATATATATATGGGATTGGGGAGCCTACACCCATGTGTAGGTAACTTACCTACACCCACCTCTTGTTTCTTAATTTTTTTGATTTTTTTTTGAAATGGATCTTTAGGGGATTTACTTAGAATATTAAATGGAATATGTGTTTCAAATTTCATGTAAAACAGACATTCCTAACAGCTCCATCGGAAGGGGCCGATTTCAGCAAATCTCAGACCGTTAAAATTTGACTATCATGATGGATAAGTTAGAAGTCTCAAAATAAGTTGAAATTTGAATTACGATATGGTGATATATTGTGATCTAAATTCCCCAGGAATTAATTCAAAAAATATAAAAAAAATTGAGGGAAAAGAGTTGGGTGTAGGTAAGTTACCTACACATGGGTGTAGGCTCCCTTTTCCCTATATATATGTTATTTACTACATATAAAAACTAGTTTTGAGAAATTTTGAACCTATTTACTATTTTTAATTCTCAAAACAATTTAGCCCATTAAAAGATTCCCTATTTGGGATATTTTGAACTTTAAAAATTAGTAAAAATCACAAAAAATTACCAAAAATAGAAGAAAATATAAAAAAACAAAAAATATTCTATTTTGTAAATTTTTATTATATTTTGCTATATTTATAAATAGAATACCCTATACATATATTGTAATCTATAGTTTATATTATTGTTAATTAATATAAATGCCTTAATATATTTTAAAACCCTTTAAAAAAAATAAAATGGTCTATTCTCATTGGTATTTTCTGATTTATATATATATATAATACCCTATAGTATACTCATAATCATATACAGTGATATATATACACATATTATATATTAAAAAGAAAAGGAAATTGAAAATCAGAAAAAATATAAAAAGAAAATAACTAATTAAAGAATTTAAAAATATAAGAATTAAATAATAAATTAAATAATAAAAAATCTCATAAAATAGTAAGAGAATATTGTATAGATAAATATACAACTCTACATTATTATTTGGCAATGTGTTCCTGGTGTTCGACAACCTACACATACTTTCTATATACACATTTATATGTAGGGCTTATAACATATTTTGACTCCACACCTTGTTTTGCATTTTCGAACTCTTTTCTTATTGTGGGTCGATTGTTGTCTGAGCCAGTCGGCTCTCGTGATCAGTCATTGAAGCGAGTGAGGTCCGCCTTGTGAGACCTCACGACCGCCTCTCGGTGCTCTTCTTATTTAACAAATGGCGATGTTGTCGGGGAGCAACATAGTGTAGCATTTTCTTGTATATATTTCTCTGTACATTATTTCTCTTTTCATTGCTATTTTATTTTTGATAATTGCTTATTTGTCTCTAACCATATTTCTTTGTCGACTTTCTTACGAGGGACTGTGTGACAATGGATACTTTTTAGGAGGTGGATGCACCTGAGCCACGAGGAGATTGGCACTTCTTCTGGTGTGCCAATTGGAGAGAGCGAGAGAGACACACAGAGAAAAGGACAAGAGCAGACTCTAGCTTTTTTGTTTTATTTTGTGAGAGAGTGTTTTTATTTTAATTTTTAAATTAATTTGTAATAATTTTGGATACTTGGACACTTCACTTCACGAGGTCCACTACCCAAGTTTCTATTCATCTGGAGGCATCCTCAGTTTTTTCGTTGTTTTCATTACTTTATTTTATTTTGTTTCTTACGTTTTGAGTTTTCCCCCTTCTTTTTCTTTGTTTTATGTGATTGAGCCCCTAGACTTGGGATTTCTTGACTCTGTAAATCAGGTCCACAACTTAATTAGAATCATGTGCATATAGCTCTCTACGCTTGGATCTAGTCAAAAAAAATATTTGTTGATTATTTGGATTTGAGATCGAGCACCATGAGAGTCTCCATACAACGCTAACAGGACCCGTTGTGGGGGGGGGCACCGAAGAGTTTCCAAGAATGGACATGTCTCATTTCTAGGTAATTAATATTCGATTCTTCACGAATAATAGAAATTCCTGTTTAGGGTGCTTTTATCGCTTTGCATGCCACACATGTAGTGTAGATATTTATATTTCTATCTTGCATCCTGCATGTAGAGAGATGGGAAGCACTGTAAGTCCTCTTACTTTGCATACATCATTTCAAAAGAGGGTGAGATTTCTACCCTAGTATCCACTTGCACGGCTTTTCTGATATCTCCCTTTGTTTATATCACCTAGGATTCAAAGAAAATACAAAAAAAATCGTTAGGCATGTTTTATTGAAAAATACTCAAAATTTTGAAAATTAAAAATTAAAACAAGAGGATTGTTAATAAAACTTTGACCTTAATCAAAATTCTTAATGGACATCATTATTTTGGGTTCATAAAGCCCTCATTATTTTTAGGTACTATTCAGACAGAGTGAGGCATAACACTTAGGGATCGTTCGGCTGCAGAGGTGATTAACCAGGATCTATCAAGGGTCTAAATGTATTTCACATAGGGCGGAGACATAGTCATTGTGGCGACCCTCAATAAACCGGATTAAATCAACAATTAACCCACAACAAAGATCAAGCAATGAAAAGCGGCGTGGAGTTAAAATTTGTTATAACTCTGCAATGAATGTGTATAGTGTGCAAGCATGTAGAGGTCGAACACAGGGAACAAGCAGGATAGATCAGGCAAAATCAATGCTCAAGAGAGACTGTGATGTATTAGTCTATATAAGTGCTATTTTTGTGGGTTTTTAATTTTATATTTTTATTTGATTTTTGTTTTATATTTTTATTTTTTGATTTTTTAATTTCTGATTTTGTATTTTCTTTTATATTTTATATTTTCTTCTTATATTTTCTTTTTCTTTTGAAATATAAAACAAGGTATAAATACGATGTAAGAAAAGAGAGATAATGTATTTATAGAAATAGATAAAAATAAGCAAAAATCAGGAAATAAGATATTTTTATGTTTTTTATGTTTTCTAATGTTTTTATGATTTTTCTATATCTTTCTAATTTTTTGGTATTTTTAAAGTCAAAAATACTTAAAATAGGGAATAAAATAAATGCCTGAAATTAAAATGGAGATGAAAAATATCAAACAGGAACCAAAATTCTCCAAATTAATTTTAAAAGAAAGCGAATAAAATAGAGAAAATTAGAAAACATAAACTATATTTTTGTGATTTTTTCTAGATTTTTTATATTTTTATAGAGATTTTGGGGTTTTGTAATTTTTAGGATTTTTCTTTTATATTTTTTAATAATTTTTGGTTTGAAGTTAAAGAATGCAAAAATGCACAAAATATATTTTTTTTGGAATTTTTCAAAAACATTTTATAATTTTTATGTATTTTCTAATGCAAAAGGGATGAAAATGCATGTTTTTGATTTTTATATATATTAAAATGCAACAAAAATGCAAAATAAAAATATAACTGATAGAGCAATGCAACAGGAACGTATGCTAATTTTTGGGGATTTTTTAGGAATTTATAAATGCATGAAATAAATGCAAACAACAAAGAGATTACAAGGGTTTTTTTGTAAATAGATGAAAGTCCAGGGGCCAACGTGCAATTTTCCCACAAATTATATAACTAAATAAAAATGTTTTTGCACAAAATAATAAATCCCAAAAACCCAAGCGTATTTCTGCAAAATTCCCATAGAACACGTGACAGAACACGTGACAGGCAGGGACTAAATAACAATTAACAAAAACCCTAAGGGCCTATTCGCTAAATCACCAAAGTTTTATATTGCGTTTAATAATTTCAGGACTTAACATAAATAATAAAACCGCGAGGGCCCCCACACAAAATACCCCGACCCCCACGTGCGCAAGTCACGTGAGGTGATGTAGACATGGGCCTCGATGCAAATATAAGAACTATGGGGTTTTTTTTTGCAAATTTGACAAAAAATAATAAACTACAGATGAAAGTTTAAGGTTTAATATTTAAATACAAAGGGCCTGGGTAATAAATGCAAAATACCCAAAGCTGAAACGGATCCGATTGTAGGCGACGCTTCACTTGACCACGTGTCCGCACGAGGACGCCCGATACCCCTTTGTGATCGACGATCGCGATTAGAACATTGATGAAGATCTGATTGCGCTGGCGGCTCCCGATCCGATGCTGCTGCACGCCTAAACGATCCGACCTTGATCCGACGGCGGAGAACCTCGAAGGAAGAACAGGGAAGAGCCACCGGCGAAGCGACCTTCCCCAACCTTGATCTTAGCTCTCTGGCGCTTCTTCGAGCTCCAAAATAGCTGGGACAACTCCTAGCATGGTCCTCTCGATGCTGGTGGCTCTAAAATCCTCCGGCGATGGCCGGAGCTTGCACGAGGTGACGGTGGAGCTGGGAGCTCCAGGTAGCACATCGAGCGACCAAAATGAGCCCCAGGCTCTTCTGTTGTCTCTGGACCTGCACAAAAATGGTTATGGGGGTTGCGGGAAAACTGCCACGACCACCCGTGGGTACGGAAGGGCGGAGAACGGTGAGATGGAGGCTCGCCGGAGCTCGCTCAGGCGAAGTGATCGAAATGGTGTTCGATGGGAGAATCGACGAAATGGGAGATGGGAATCTACTCCTACAACTACGGCGAGTATAGAAATGCAATAAAAATAAGGAAAAAGGGGACCTCAAAGGTGGGGACCACCTGAGATAGACCTCGACGGCGAAGCTCGCCGGAGGTGGGTGGAACGACCCTTAGATGCCTCCTCGATCAGCCTGACGGCGGGAACAGGGACCTGTCACCTCCCTGGTTCGATGGAGCACGAGAGGCGGAGAGAAAATTGGTCAAAAGGTGTTCAAACTCGAAAGTGAAGGTGGAGGTGGTATTTAAATGGGATGACGGAGTGGGTATGAAGATCGGAGGAGATCAGGAGCCTCAACGCTCGATGTTACGTTTGGGCATGAATCACCACATAACGAGGAAGAAAAGTCAAAAAGACCTTGTCACGAAATGGTGAAAGATGGAGGCTCGAAAAATACAAGAAGTCGGATCAAAACCCGTTCTGACACAAAGCCAGTCCTCGGTCAGAGAGTTGACTGAGGTCAACCAAGGAAAGAACCTGGTTGGTCCACGTGGACCAACCAGAAAAAACCTTGGAAAAAGATTTATAAATTCATTTTAAAATAGCAAATGATTTACTTATTTTTAGATTATTAAATAAAAATGTTTATTATTTTATAAATTTTTTTATTATGATTTTTATTTATTTTTTAGAGGTATAAAATTATAAGTTACCTTTTATGGCTTATATAGGTATATTTATTTATATATTTAAATATTTTATTTTTATTTTGTATAATTAATTTTATTAATTTTGTTTATTATTTTATAAATAAAATTAATAAAATTAATTATTAATTTTGTTTATAAATAGATGTATCAAGTATATAGGTATATTTATAGGTATTATACCTATGTATTTTGTTTAAGTATTTTATTTTTAAGTTTTACTTAGTGTTTTATTCCTATTTTAATATTTACATATATTATAAATAATATGTACAAAATTATAAAAATATAAAATTATAAAAATAATGAATAATAAATAAAATGAATATATTAATTTGTATAAGTATACAATAGGGGTCTAAAACCTAACTTTTACACCGTAACTCAAAAAAAAATATGAAACCACCTTCATTAAATAGCTTATTAAAAAACTCTATCTCTTCCCTAAGTCCTTCCCCCGAAGGAGGGCAGAGGGCTATGTCTCGTACCCGGCTATGTGCGCGGGAAATCAGTGGCCGACCCTTCTCCGTCCTTACCTGCATAACGAATAAATAAAATGAATATTTTAATTTGTATAAGTATACAATAGGGGTCTAAAACCTAACTTTTACACCGTAACTCAAAAAAATATGAAACCACCTTCATTAGATAGCTTATTAAAAATTATATACAATTAAAGTGATTTTGATACATTTCAAGTTTCTATTTGAGAGATACAGGTCTAGGAAGTTGTGATTCTGTAATCTTATTCGGATCATAACTTTTTATCTGTACATTATTTTTGTGTGAAATCAATTTTGTATTTTTTATATTTAATTATCTACAACTTTCATGTACAAAGTTTCTTTATTTGAATTATAAAAAGTGGAACTAAAAATATGTCCCAAAAATGAATAAAAAATGAATAAAACAGAAGGAATTTTTATTGTATTTGGGCCCCTATCTCCCCCTACTTTATTCCTTGTCAACCTATTCATCTAAATGCCTAGGTCTCGGGGTTTTAGGTCATAAAATATTTACAATATTTTATTTCTTTTCTTTTCTTTTCTTTATTCTATAATTTTGGTATTAAAAATTGTATTTTATACAATATTTACACATACATGCATGAATGCTAAAATGTAGGAATTAGGAGTATTTACATGCATTTACTAGGGTTTTTGAGGCCAAAATGATAGAATAAAGATGATGAAATTGAGGTTCATCATTTCCCTATACTTGCCTTTGCTAGTCCCTAGCAAATACTTATGCAATAAGTGAAGAAAAGAAAAACAAAGAAAAGAAAAAGAAGAAAATTGGGTTAAGTTCAATTATCAAACTTGTCTTCACAAAATCAAAGTTTGGAGCTTAAGTTGGACCTTTGGAATTTTAGTGTGGTCGGAACCTTAATGAGAACCGGATTTGAAATACAACATCCTTCGAGAATCCCAAAACTCTGCCCAAGTCTCCTCAATAGCCAGGTCAGAAATACTTCAACTCATACGCAAACCCTTACGACTATGAATCTGACTCGTACAGTGTAAGTGACCCCTCTCTGTTGCATGTCAGAACATGATTTTCCTCGGTTTTCGCCGATTTTTGGGAGGCACATCTTGCACTATTTCATGATACAATCTTCTTGACTTTTGTTCCTCGAATACTGCTCTTGCACGCCCAAGCTTTCCCTTGGGCGGAGGACCAATGATTTGATCAATCTCCATCGATCTATGGAGCCGCTCGTCAACCCCTTCATATAGACGCCCGACCTTGCGATTCGAATTTGAACCCCATTTGACCAGTCTTCTTCCTCCCTTTTGTGCTCTACGGTGAGATGGAGGAGACAGCTCTATCTTCCACTCGTCAGGCAAGTCGAGGAAGCGTCGAGGCGGTCTCCACCACCTCCAACAAAGCTTGCCGTCGAGGTCCTTTCTCAGGTGAACTTCACCTTCGAGATTTCTTATTTCCCTATTTTTCTTTGCTTTTCTCGTTCGCCGTAGTCGTAGGAATAGAATCCCCATGTCCTCTCCGTGTTTCATCCATTCGATTATCAAATCACACCCCTTCGCCAGAGTTGGCTCCGGCCGACCTCCACCTTTGCCACCCTACGCTTCCACTTTGCCACCGCGGGGTCGAGGCATTTTGTCCTCGACCCTCTCACCCTTTTTGCAGGTCCAGGGACATCAAGAAGAGCCCGGGGCTCATTTTGCGCCTCGCCGGAGGTACCTGGGCACCCCCAGCTCCGTCGCCTCCTCGCACGAGCTTCGGCCGTCGCCGGAGGATTCTGGAGCCACCAGCACCAAGAGGACTACACCCGGAAGCTTTGCGACCATTTTTGGAGCCTGAAGGAGCGCTGGAGGTCGAGATCGAGGGCGGGGAAGCGACCCTCGCCAGTCGTTCTTCCCTGTTCTTCCTCCTCGCCTGTCCGCCATCCGATCGAGGTAGTCTTCCAACTTGCCTACCAACCATTGGATCAAGCCCTCCAGCAATCGTTGATCCTCGCTGAAGGATCTAACCTGGGCCATCGAAGTCAAATCGACATCGGTCGTTGGATTGTCGATACGTGGCAAGTAAAGGAAGATCAGCTGTCGGATCCACTTAGCCTGGGTATTTTGCACTTTCGACCCCGTCCATTTTTGTATTTATTAATTAGAACATAAACTTTCATCTACAATTTAATTATTTTGTAATTTTTGCAAAATTACCCTCGGGGTTCTCATATTTGCACTTAGGTCCCTGTCTGCGTCACCTCACATGACCTGCGCACGTGGGGAATAGGGTATTTTGCGCGGGGACCGTCGTCATTAGTTGCATTTCTATTTTAGTCCAGAACTAGTTTATTCAATTATAATATTTTTGGTGAAATTGCAAAACATCCCTCGGATTTTGGTTATTTGCGAACAGATCCTCGCTAGGTCGCGTGCCTTGTACACGTGGGGCTTGGTGTTTTTGTAGGAAGACCCCTGCGGGTTTGCATATTTGTGATTGGTCCTGAAATTTCATTATTTATTTATTTATTTTGTGGAAAATTGCAAGTTGCCCCTTGGACTTTTACCTAATTACAAAAATACCCCTGCTAGTGATGAATTTTCTGTTTGTTTCTAATATTTATTTCATGCATCTATAAAATCCTAAAAATTCCCAAAACAATAGCATAACTTCTTGTTTTGTTACTCTTTAACGCCATATTTAAGTTTGCATTTTTGTTGCATTTTAATATTTAAAAATTCAAAAACATGCATTTTCAAGTCTGTTTGCATTAGAAAATAATGAAAATTTATAAAACTCTTTGAAAAATTCCAAAAAAAATCAAATTTTATTTATTTATGTGTGTTTAACTTTAGTCTAAAAATCATAAAAAATATAAAAGAAAACTCCTAAAAATTGCAAAACCCCTAAAATCTTCATAAAAATATTAAAAATCTCTAAAAATCCCTAAAAATATAATTTTTATTGCTTAATTTTCTCTGTTTTATTCCCGTTATTTTAAAATTAATTTGGAGAATTTTGATTACATTTTTCTTTTTTATTTCTCCATTTTAATTTCAGCCTTTTATTTTATCATTATTTTCAGTATTTTTGACTATAAAAATACCAAAAAATTAGGAAAAATCTTGAAAAAATATAAAAACATCAAAAAAATAAAAAGCTTAAAAATATTTTATTCCCTGAATTTTGCTTATTTTTACATATTTTTATATATACATTATATCTATCTTTTCTTTATTGTATATATACTTCATTATTGAAAAAGAAAAAAAATATAAAATATAAAAGAAAATACAGAATCAACAATTAAAAATCAAAATATAAAAATTATAAAATCAAAAATTAAATAAAAAAATATAAAATTAAAACCCACAAAAATAGAATTATTGGACAAATACATCACACTCACTCTTGTGCATTGATTTCACCCGATTTATCCTGCTTGTTCCCTATGTTAGACCTCTACACTACTTGCACTATATAAATCTTTTGTAGAGTTATAATAAATTTTAACTCTACACCGCTTTTCATTGTTTGATCTCTGTTGTGGGTTAATTGTTGTTTGAATCAGGGTTTCTTGTGGGTTGCCACAGCGACTGCGTCTCCACCCTGTGTGAGACGTAATTTAGACCCGTGACTAATCGGATTCAACAAATGGCGCCATTGCCGGGGAGCAACAACGTATAGATCGGTTTTCTTTGATTTATTGTGATCTTATTTGTCTTATTTTTGCTTTCTTTATTTCCTTTATTTTTGATATATATTGTTTGAGCTGTCTAACCCCTTCTCTTTGTTGACTTTGTGCGAGGTACCATGGATCGAGGGAGGCACGTTTCCCTAGGCACCTACGCACCCACGTGAAGCCGGCTTCGACCTGCTACTCTTGCACCAAAGAAGACTTAGAGAGATTTTGTAGATTTAGCTCCATTTATTTTATTGCAAATATTTGTGTAATTTAAGTGAGAGAAAAATACATTAATTTGTAATAAACAGTACTCTCAGGACACCTCTACACTTCACGAGGTCCATTGCCCGAGGGATTGTTCCCTTGGGGGCCTCGTCGATTTTTGCGATTTTCTCGTCGGTTTTGTTTTATTCGATTTTTCTTTTATTTTGATTCACGCGTATTTAGCCCCTAGATTTAGGAGTTTTCATTGATTGTGACGTAAATAGCTAAGGCCCCCCACTTAGTATCTTACCTGCACCTACAGACCATAATTGGACTTAGCTAAAAATCATTTAAAAAGGTATTCGACTCGGATTCGAGACCACGTGCTGAGAGAGGTCGTATACAGCGCTGGCAGGATCCACTGTGGTGGACACTGATCGGACTCCTAGACTGGACTCCGATTTCTCTTCCTATTTGATAGCTACTTGTGCTTCATGATTAATAGAAATTGCTCATCTAGGGACGATTTCCTCGTGCATCATATAGGTAGTTTATTTTCCTGTCTTTAAATTTATGCGTGGATCACCCTGCATGTAGAGTGCTAGAGCATGGTACGCATTTCTAACTCTGCACTCATCATTGTGTTTGATCGTGTATCGGCTTTTTCGACTTCCTCCCCCATTTTATTGGACTCAAAATAACCAAGGAAATCAGAAAATTCATTAGGTGTTGCTTTTTATTCGGAAAAATACAAAAAAAGTGATAACAATAAAATTTGGGACTGCTAATGCAAACTTGACCTTAAAACTCACCTCATTTAAAAAAATGTCTTGGGGTGAGTAACCCCCTCATTGGTTGATTTATCTGCAGCAAGAGAGTGACCCGCACACTAGGATAGAGCCATACCTGAACTCCACTCAGACTACTATTCTGGGGTTAGTCGTTCTCCAGTGATGATCTCTCCGGTAACTGGTAAAGCGGATCGTGATGTCCTTTGCAGAGTGAATTAATCGGGTAGCTGGTAAACGGTCCGCAATTCATACTGGATGGGAAAGATCTAGCCTTAGATCGGGACAGTCTCCTAGGAGCATCGGGTTCCTACCAGCTCGCTTAATCACTCTGATAGATTGATTGATCACCTCAATAAAATTGAAAAGATAATCGACTGAGCCTTTACGGTCATCAGCTCAAGCGTTGTATAGGTGAACCGGGGGTTTGTTTTCACATCTTGTTTGCATTCCAGATCTCATCTGCCCTTTTCTCTAGATCACAATGATGGGAAGGAGATATGGCCACGTCTAGTGGCACCGCTATCGAGCACTCCTTCCTATTTATCTAGGTCAGCTTCGGGGAGTCCCGACCTACTCTCCGAGCCCGAGTTTACATCCACCCTATTCTCCCTCGACCACCCTTCTTCTTCAGTCAGTCCTATGGTGTCAGAGTTTAGTGCAACACAGAGTTCTGGACATTCGACGGTACCTGAGATGGGTATTTTTGCCTTTGCAGAGACCCGAGATATGGCCAGCAGTGAGGGACACCCAAATGAGCAGGGACCACCTCCGTATTTATATGATCAGACTGGCATCAACAATTCATTGTTAGCTTCCCTGGAGACTATGCAGAGATAGATCAGAGACCAGGGAGCCTTCATGGGTGACATCATGAGATAGCTGGCGCAGATGCGAGAGGACAGAGGAGAAAGACCCGAGGGCGGTGGAGAGATACCAGAAGCAGGAGGCAGAGAAGGAGGAGACCCTCAGCAGGAGGGGCCACCACCGAGGACCATGAGACAGTTGCACAGCCCTGCTGCAACCCTCACTCACCGATGGATCCAGCTTCCTCCCATTGTCGGGAACTTCGAGCTTCACCCCCAGACCATCCAGTTGTTGCCCAAGTTTCATGGGCTGGCCACCGAGGAGCCTCATCTTCATTTGCAGGAGTTTGAGATGATTTGTAGCACTGTCTACAACAGACTGGTGGACGAGGACACTATAAAGATGATTGCCTTCCTGTTCTCATTAGCTGACAGAGCAGCCTATTGGCTGAAGCATCTAGGAAGGTATGTCACACTTTGGGAGAAGCTCCTGACCGCGTACTTGAATAAGTACTACCCACTCGGTCGGACCAACGCAGCGCGAGCTATGATCCGCAACTTTACTATGATCCCGAATGAGCAGTTCCATGAGGCTTGGGATCGATTTAGAGAGCTATTGACCGGTGTCCACATCACAAGATATCAAAGCCCAACCTTGTTCAGAGTTTCTTTTATGGGCTGACACTGGAGCTGCAGGGGCTTGTGAATGCCTCTTGTGGTGGATCCTATTTTTCCAAGGGTGAAGACGAGGTTTGGGCCATCTATGAAGGGATGGCAGAGAACTCGACAGTAATGGCCCAAGCCCGAGTCTACACGTAGCTGAAAGTCTCACCACATGCAATTTCATATCAGAGAATTGCACGAATCGATGCAGGTACCCACACTCCGTCAGCAGCAACAACACATGCTGAATCCGTTGCTACTGACATAGGGATCAGTAGCAAGAAGTTGGACCGCGTCGAGATCCTTGAGAAGAAGCAGAGTCATCGTCTTGCACAGATGGACCAGTTGACGAAGACCATGAGTGACCTGAAGACCCATATCCTATGCATTCAAGGGGCACATACATCCACTCAGCAGCCTCCCAGGTCACGTGCCGATTCCAACAGTAGCAGCTCCACCCAGCCCTCTGCCACATGCCACCAGGTTCACCACATTCAGGCAGAGCCGGTTCAGCAGCTACAACACTACCCATCACCGCCACTATCTCAGGACACTCAGATGGTGGTCTACCAGACGGATCAGCCACTGGCAGTTCTTCCTCCACCACCCGTCGAGCAGGAGCCATTGATGGAAGTCAATGGGATATGGTACGACTGGTACCCACAGCAGGCCGGGATTCATCGTGATCACCCCAGATTCCATTGGACCACTGGAGGCACCTCATCCCAACAACAGCCTCCCGCTCAGGGCACCCAGAACAACCAGCAGTAGCAGCAGCCTTATCACTCCCACCAGCAGTACCGGTAGGGTCCTCGTCCCTTTTATCAGGGACACCAATGGAGGCAGCGTCAGCAGCCTCACCAGCCATATTCCCAGCCTCCTCCTCACTATTCACAGCAGCATCCTCATTTCCAGCATGGGAACACTTCCGGTTCTCCGACACCTGCCTTCGAGAACCCATCTCTTGACGACCTCGCCCGCTTGCTCTCTAAACAGTAGGCGTCCTTCCGGCGGGAAATGGATGAGTTCCGACAGGAGATGAGGGATATCATCAAGGGCAAGGCTGCCATACCAGCACAGATCGAGCCTAATCCGAATAATTTGAAAAGGAAATCTGAGCAGATATAGTCTACACAGGATACCACTCCTAGTGGCTCTTTGAATGCCATGTATTCTTTTATGTGTGATGCTGATTTCGTTACTACTAGGAGCGGTAGGATGCCAGCCGGTGGTGTCTCGTTTGAGCGACAACCACACAAGGAACCAGGAGCGCCAGACGAGGAGAGTAGCGGTGCTAATGCCGTAGATGATGTTGATGACGGTGGTGCTGATGCCACCATTTCACTTGATGTTGAGACAGAGCGTGGTGCAGATGCCGCGAGGACATATGTCGTGGGTGGTACTGAGGCCACCACTTCTACTTCGGATGTGCTTCCATCTGTTGTGTTGCCACCTTTTGTATCTCAGGATTGTGGTAACAAGAAAAAGAACAAAATATGAATAAAGGAAAGGTTTCTTCATCTACTCCGAGTCCATATGTGTTGCATGATGATCTTTGTATGGATTCCATTCCTTTACAGGCACAAGAACCTCATCCTAACCCTCCATTTGAGGAGGCCCCTACCATCCCCTTCCCTCAAGCACTCCGCTTGACGAAGAGGAATAAAAAAGAAAATCCAAAAAAGACACATCAGTTAGAGTTCAGCAACCAGATTATTGATAGATTTCAAATTCAGCTGACTCTACAGGAGGCACTAGAGCACATCCACTTCTTCCAGAAGAACTTGAGAGAGAAGACTACAATACTCAAGAAGAGGAGGAACCACAGAGGAGAGATCCATGTGCTCACCCGTGCCACATGCTTTGCCATTTAGAACCATCTGCCAGCTAAGAAACCTGATGCAGGAGCTCCCTATGTCAGATGCAAGATTCAAGAGCAGCAGGTTGATCATACTCTATTAGATAGTGGCTCTTCAACCAACCTTCTTTCGGCAGCCTTACTTGATCGATTCGAGTTTTGACCTCTCCATAGGAGTAGGACGGTCCTTTAGTTTGCTGATAGGTCTATTAAGAGACCGAAGGGGTTGTTGAGAGACGTAGTCATTACCATTCAAGGCCTGAAATTCCCCGTGGACTTTGTTGTATTGGACATGAAGATCCCTGAGTCGGTAACAGATACCCCATCATACTTGGACGTCCATTTTTGGCCACTACCAAGGTGGTATCCGATCATGATAGTGGGAAGGTGTACTTTCGCATAGAGGGTGGAAGTATACAGATAGAGACGATCGACGAGATCAGAGCGCGAGATTCAGCATGCTCAGAGCAGTTCAGTGACACAGAGCAGATGATAGAGGCAGAGCGAGATGTCCACCAAGGAGTGTGACTTTGTGATGACTGATGATGAAGCAATTTGGGCAAATACAGTAGTACAAGCCCTCACCTTGCCCACAGATTCAGCTTACTTACAGCTTATGGCAGTCGAGAGTTTGGAGAGCACACCCCTGGTAGAGGACACATTAGAGGACGACAGTTGCAGAATGAGTGGTGAAGCATAGTTTCATTCATGTTATTCTGATTCAGATCCCTCGGATTCAGACATTGATTGGAATGACTTTGATGATTACTTGCCATGTCTAATTCCTTCTGAGCCGACAGCTAGGACGGAGAGCGAGCCAACACAATTTACAGATATTCCAGCAGGGTTCCCTTCGTCATATTTTCACGCACAACGAGATATCTCTCATGCAGATCTGGTAGCCTTCACTCAGACATATCAAAAGCTAGATTTGCCAGCTCTCAGTTGCCCGAAATTAAAGCCCTTGCCGCAGTCGCTGAAGTATAGATTCCTTGCAGACGAGCCAGATATGCACCCAGTCATTATCTCAGTGGATTTGACTGGAGAGCAAGAATCTCGTTTGATGGAGGTTCTTGAAAGAAACTGCAAGGCAATAGGATGGAGTATAGCTGATCTCCAGGGGATTAGTCCGGCTCTGTGCTCCCACCATATCTACCTCGAAGAGGACGCTAAGCCCTCGCGTGAGTTCCAGCGACGGCTGAACCCGAACCTTCGAAATGTGGTCATGAAAGAAATATCGAAATGGTGGAGCGCCGATTTTATCTACCCCATCTCTGACTCCAAGTGGGTTAGTCCATTACATGTGGTACCCAAGAAGATGGGTACCACTACAGTTGTGAGTGAGTCTGGAGAGGAGATAGCTACCCGAGTACCCACTTCTTGGAGGGTCTGTGTGGACTACAGATGATTGAATCAGGCCACCAAGAAGGATCATTTCCCACTACCATTCATTGATCAGATTATCGAGAGGCTAGCTGGAAAGAGTCACTATTGTTTTCTTGACGGGTACTCCGGCTATAATGAAGTGGCCATTGCGCCCGAATACCAGGACAAAACGACATTGACATGTCCATTTAGGACATATGCTTTCAGACGGATGCCCTTTGGTTTGTGTAACGCCCCGATGACATTCCAAAGGTGCATGTTGTCCATCTTCTAGGACATGGTGAGTGACTGTTTAGAGGTCTTCGTGGATGATTTCTTGGTCTATGGCGATGGGTTTGATGCTTTTCTTGACTGCCTAGGCCGTGTGCTTCAACGCTGCATAGAGGTCAATCTTGTCTTATCTTGGGAGAAGAGTCACTTCATGGTGACTCAAGGGACGGTCCTTGGTCATATCATCTCCAACAGGGGCATGGAGGTTGATCCGGCCAAGGTGGATATCATCAGAAAACTCAATCCACCGTCCAATCTGTGACAATTGTGCTCTTTTCTGGGGCATGTCGGTTTCTACCGAAAGTTCATTCAAGACTTCAGTCATATTGCCCGACCGCTCACTGATTTACTGACAAAAGACACCGAGTTCATTGTAGATGATAAGTGTCTTGCGTCATTCGAGACTCTCAAGAATTTAGTTGTCGAGGCTCCTGTCCTTCAGCCACCAGATTGGTCTCTCCCATTTGAGCGCTTCTGATTTTGCCGTAGGGGTCGTGCTTGGACAGAGGAGGGATGGATTGCCGTATGCCATTCACTACGCTAGCCAGACTTTGGATGCCGCTCAACGAAATTACACTGTGACTGAGAAGGAGATGTTAGCTGCAGTCTTTGCTTTAGATAAGTATAGATCATATATTCTGGGATCAAGAGTGACTATCTTTACAGATCATACCTCCATCCAGTACCTCATGGCAAAGAAGGATGCCAAAACTCGCCTTACTAGATGGATCCTTCTGCTCCAGGAGTTTGATATTGAGATTAAGGATAAATCTGGAGTTAAGAATGTGGTGGCGGATCACCTCTCCCGATTACAGAACCTTGAGGAATCTGAGCCCAGTGCACCTATTACAGAGACATTTCCAGATGAGGCGATACTTGCTATTACCTCGCTTCCATGGTACGCTGACATTGTGAACTATCTTGTCGCCAAGACAGTTCCACAAGGTTGGCCCTGGCAACGACTTGAGACCTTCCTTGCGAAGGCCAAATCATACCATTGGGAGGATCCCATCCTTTATCATGAAGGAGGGGATAGTATCTGGAGGAGGTGCATTCCTCAAGAAGAGCAGCATAGCATCCTCACCTACTGCCACAAGCTTGAGGCAGTGATGAATCTCCATTTCATCACCTTTATTCTATCATTTTGGCCTTAAAAACCCCAGCAAATGCATGTAAATAGCCTCAATTTGTACATAATAGCATTCATTATTTATTGTAGTAATTATACATAAAATAAGGTTTTTAATGCCAAAATTATAGAATAAAGAGAAGAAAAGAAAAAGGAGTAAAATATTGCAAATATTTTATGACCCTAACCCCGAGACCAAGGCCAACATGGAATTGGTCGACAAGGAATAAAGTAGGGGGAGATAAGGGCCAATAGTACAATAAATACCTCATTTATTTATTCATTCATTTATGCATTTTTGACACCTATTTTGTACATAATTATTTACTCATCAAATAAAGAAACTTTGTACATGAAAGTTGTAGATAATAATGTAAATAAAAACACAAAATTGAGTTTGTGCAAAAATAATACTCAGTGTACATTTTATACACAAAATAAAAAGCAAAAATCTCAACTTCACAGACCCATATCTTGCAAATAAAAACTCCAAATCACCCAAACTCACCTTTAATTGTATATAGCATTCCAAGAACTATTTAATAAAATTGGTCTCATAATTTTTGGAGTTCATCTGTAGAAGTTAGGTTTTTGACCCTCCTTGTATATAGGACTGATTAAAATATTCATTTTATTCAATATTTATTATTTCTACAAATTTATATCTTTAGAATTTTGTAAATAATGTATATAATACATGTATATATTGAAATTAAAAGAAAACCAAAAAGAATTTGTAAAATAAAATAAGCCTATGTAATACATAGGCAAAATACCTATGTTAAGAGTGCATATAAATAAAAAGGGATTTTATTCTTTTATTCTTTATTCATCTATATGTTTATAATAATGTATATATTATACATAACTTATTAAAAATACAAATCCAAAATAAAAACAAATAAAGTTCATTAAATAAATAAAATGTATATAATATATAGGTAAAATACCTATAAGTATACCTATATATACATAAATAGATTTATTTAAAAATATAAACAAACTCATAAAAATTAAATAAAAATATATTTATACTCATAAAAATAAGTTATAAATTTATAAAATAAGAAAATAAAATAATAAAATAAAATAAACAAAATAAAAATAAATATATATAAATATACTTATAAATACATTATTAAACTAAATCCGTAATAAAATACTTCAAAAAAATTAAATAATAATCATAAATAAATACTACATCAATTTATAAACAATTTTTACTTTATAAGTAGAATCTAATTAATTCATTTATTAGGTTAAATAAATGGGTCAAGAACTGGCTGATGTGGGCCAATCAGAGGCCAGGGAAGGTTGACCTCCGGTCAACTCCCCCCTGCGCCTCTGACTTCTGTCAGACAGGTCTTTTCCCCAATTTACGCCATTTTTCCCGCTCGATTGGTTGCTCCTTCGACAGCCATCCCTTCACGGATTTTATTCTCTGATCATCCATGATTCTCGCCGAGATCTGGGATCCCTTGTACATAACACCGATTCGTTGATTTTAGCCGATCAAATAAGGGTGCTCTTTTGTGTATAAATAAGGAACCATCGCCATCTCTCCAAGTTTGGTCAGCCTTGCCCCATTTTCTTCCTTGTATTCGGTCCCATATGTGCTCCTCGTGACAGGGGGATGCCGTCGGCACTTTGAATCGGCTGGAGATGGCGATGGTTGCACCCACGGCGGCACTCCGGCAGCCTCCCTGCTCCCTGGAGTTTCTTTAGGTATAAGAGCTGCGCCTTTTACATTTCTTAGTTAGATTTCATTCCTACATTTCATTTCTGTGTTTTAATTAGCGTGTAGTAGTTAGAATTAGCGTAGGTTTGGTTCCCCGTAGTTCGCCGGAGGTTATCTCCGGCGAACTCATTCACCGTACCCCCGCCGTGTTCCGATCACCCTCTCACCTCCATCTCCTTACCCTTCCATTTCCCTACGCCCCAGGCACCTTCGTTCAACCAGATCTTCACCAGATCTGGAGATCAGATCTCCTTCCTCCGCCCTTCGCCGGAGATCGCCGCCCCGCACCCCCTCTCGCTCATTTTGACCCAAATAAGACCCCCAGCCCCTTGTCTTTGTGCGCTGAGTTTTCTTGCAGGTGCTGGGACGCCAAAGGACCCCCGTTGGGGTCGATTTGATTCTTCTGCAGGTACCTGGGGGCTTCATCCTTCATCGACCTCGTTGGACCACTCCGGTGACCCTCTGGCTACCCAGAGTGCTCCAGTTGACAGAGCATGGCCCCAGGAAGCTTCTTGGAACATCAGATGCCCGAGGGAGCGCCGGACGAGAGAGCAGCACCTGATCGAAGGTTGGGGAAGGGGGGGTTCTTCCCTGTTCTTCGTACCTTCGTCTTCACCGTCCAATCGTGGTCCCAGTCCAGATCAGAAGCGAGCCGTCCGATGAAGAGAAGTTTCAACCGTCCGATCATCCCAGCTGATCTAATCTCCGCCCTTCATCGGCGAAGCGGCATCGGGCGAGGAGGTGGCTACGCGTGTCAAGTGAAGAAAGCACAACCGTTGGATAGCACACCTTTGGGGGTAATTTGCATATTTAGCCCCCGCACTTTTTGTATTTAATTTTTAATACTGTAAAATAAATAGCACGTTGTAAATAAAATGTAATTTTTGCTGAAAGGACCTTGAAGTTTATAGGATTGCATTTAGGTCCTTCCGCGCCTCACGTGCAGTCCCACGTGAGGCGCGTGAAATTTGCACTTTAGCCCTGGCATGTTTTGTAAATTGTAAAATAGTTCCAAAAATGAAAATAATTATTTATTCCAGTAGGCATTTTTGCACTGTGACCCCTATGACTTATTTTATTTGCAAAAATGCCCCTGCCAGGCTGTTTAATTTTTGAGCCTTTTCTCTATTTATTAAAAATACCTATGAGGCTTCTAAAAATTCAGAAAAATTAGAATAGATGTTTCATGTGATGATCTTCCATGCCCATATTTTATTTTTCATTTTTTTTGCATTTTTCCTAATTATTAAAAATGAAAAAGAAGCCCTTTTTGTACTGTTTAAATTAAAAAATACAAAAAATTATAAAATGTTTTTGAAAAATTACAAAAAAATTATATATGGTATATTAATATATATATATATATATTGAGTCCAGGAATTGAAAAACCCTAAAAATATGAAACGAGAAACAAAAAAATCAGAAAGCTCCAAAATCCAACAAAAAATAGAAAAATCCTTAAAAATACAAAAAAGACATTTTTCTCTTTTTGAATTATCTATATATTATTATTAATCTATTGAAATTAATTTGGGTAATTTTGGGAATTATTTCATATTTTTAAAAACCCAAATTGCATTCGGCTAGCTAATTAGTCCATATTGTGGACATTTTTGAGATCAAAAATATAAAAAATTAGAAATATTCCTTAAAAATAACACAAAAATTAGAAAAAGATCAAATATATATATATACATATTATATCTATATATTTTAAGCATTTATAGTTATATATATATATGTATATCCATATATTGTATTACTCCCCTCTCTCTCTTCTTATATATATCTCTTTATATATTAATATATATATATATATATATTATATAATTAACAATATAAAAAGAAAACAAAAAAATAGAAAATCTAAAAACAAAATAAAAAATATATGTTTAAAAATTTAAAATATATATAAAAAAAATTAAAAACCCACAAAAACCATAAATGGACATGAACAATGGATTGAATAAAGTATACATCACATACATTCCCTTCGCCCCCCAGTGTTCGACCTCTACCTGTACTTACACCTATACACATTTGCATGTAGAGTTATAATAAATTTTAACTCCACATTTTTGGATATTCATTGCATACATTGATTGTGGGTTAACTGTTGATTGATTTAGGATCTGTTGAGCGGTCACCGCATCGACTGGATGTCTCGCCTTGTGAGATATCTAGACCCTTGACAATTCCCTCTCATCAAATGGAGCCGTTGCCGGGGAGGCAACAGATTTTGTATGATTTTGTGTGATTTTTATTTATTTAATTCTTTGCTCATGACCATCATGCACTTATTTATTTGTTTGGTTTTTATTTTTATTTGACATTATTTGAGTGACTGCTCTGACCATCTCTTTTCTTTGTCTTTGATGCGAGGGACCGCCAAGCGAAGGAGGACCTCCTAGGAGGGCCTATGCACCCAAGCAAGGCGAAGTTGGCTCCTCTATGCCAGCCAACAGGAGAGAGCATCCAAGACAGAAGAAAGAGAATTTTTGAAGACAATCTTATTTTTATGCATTTTAATTTACTTTAATATGTATATTTATGTGAGAGAGCGACATTTGAATTTTGTAATAATACAGGACTCTCACAGGTACACTTCGACTCCCGAGGTCCAGTGCCCGAGGGATTGTTCCCTTGGGGGCCTCGATGATTTGGACGCTTTTTCTTTTCTTTATTTTATTATTTTGTGAGAATGAGCCTTAGCTTAGGAGTTGCTTGCGCGTAGAGTTAGGTCCAAACACCTTAATATATATTTGCATGTACCCATAGTTCGCTTTGGACCTAGATCAAACTCTAAACAGTCGTTCATTTATCTTTTAGCCTTTGTGCCACAGCGAGCCCCGCAAAGCGCTTTCTCCTAAACTCAAGTGTGTTGAGCAGAGGAGGGGTGAGCCAAGACCGGACTTTTTGAGGCTAAAGATGAATGAGCGACTTGAGGTGCTTCACGATAATAGTAATTTCTGTACCTAGGGCGATTTCTTCGGTTTGCATTTGCATATAGCATAGGTTTCAAATTCGGTTCTGCATCCCGCATGGAGAGAGCTGGGAGGCACTGTAAGTCTTCTTACTTGGCATGCATAATTGTTTTCCGACTTGCATGGCTTTTCCGATCTTCTCCCTCTGTTTTTGCCATCCTAGGATTCTTAATGGAAATTGAAACCTCGATAGGCACGTGCATTGAAAATACCCAAAAAAGTGATAACTTAAATAAAATCGGGACTGCTAACTCTATTGGACTTAAAAATAAAACGTAATGGATTCCTTGTCTTGGGGAGAGGAACCCCCTCATTGTATGCGTTTTAAATTGCTCACGTACACACTAAGGAGTAGAGCCCAAATCCTATCAAGCCTCCTAAGTGATTGTACAATTTTTGTGATTCTCACCTAATTCTAAAACTGAAAAGATAAATGACCGTCACCTGACGGTCTCCACCGTATTGAGTAGGTGAATTGGGGGTTTTGCCTTGTGTATTGATTGTGACTTGGAGTTCATTGTGTTTTTCATTCATTACTAGAGTAGTCGATCCCGTCCGTGTGAGTCATGCATTTTCCATCTTTGAGTCTCTCTATCCCTCTTATAAATATATCTCCTTATCTGCATCGAGTCGTGATATTGGCGCTTGAGCTCAATCATTCTTCGCCAAGTCCTTTGTTTCCCTCTTCTTCATCACTTTCCTTGTATCCTACGTACCATCTTCATTCTCTGATTCAGGGAGAACACTCTCTTCGAACCACCATTTTGACGGTGTTCCCGCCCTGTGTGGAACACCCAATTTGGTCTATGTCCCGATCTTCTAGCCCGCCCTCCTCGTTCCCTCCGTGTCACCTTTCTACCACCCATGATATTGGCACACACGCTCAATCAGCTTCTCCACTCCATTGTGTTACCCTCCTTATCCACCCTCCTTGTGTTCCCCGTATCACCTCTCCCTTTACCCGGGAATGTTGTGCATATTGATGAGGCCCGCATCAAGGATTATTCATACAGATTATTGGTAAGCCGGGCCCATGATGTTGAGGATGCTGAGATTGATTTGGTGAATTTTACTTTTGATACATGCATACGAGCTTATTGAGGATTTTTGATGATGCATGATCATTAGGTGTGATTCTTTATTGAAGATTGAGATCTCGCACACCGGATTGAGGATGTGATATGATACGATGATTTGATGATGATTTCATGTGTATTGATTGATCCATCTTTCTGGAGGTTCCAACCATCTTGATTTCGAGGATTGACTGCTTATTCTGATATGGACTGACTGATAAAGGTGTGCGGATCCTGCATGATCTCTCATCTTCCTGATTGACCCATCCTTGATCTCTTGACTCTCTAATCCACCCTGGCACTTAGAGGATTCCTGACTATTTTTCGTGCCATCTCAGCCAGATTGGATTGACCTGAGGGGTGTCTAGTGATTGACCTGATTATTTTCTCCCTCACTTGATCTTATGCCCTCCAAATGATTGATTGATTTATCGCTTTTGAGGACCTGAGATGACTTGCCAGCATTTCCATGACCTACAATGATCTAGTTCGTATTACTCCCCGAGGACTATCTGCGGGAGAATGCGACAATTTCTAGGACTGCAGTTTCATTCACTGCTTGGGTCGCCACTGTGTTGGGACTTGGAACCGAGTCAGATGATATGCTTGATTGGCATCCCCCTGTGATTGTGTGCCTGACCTGTCGGTACACGAGGCCAATATATTGGACTCATCTGAGTCCGCTCTCCTTGACCGTCCTCGCAAGGCAGAGCTCCACTTTTCTGATTATTCCATGCCTAGTTCATAGCGCTCTCCGAGGGTTATCTGCGAGAGGCTATGACACATTGTACCTTTCTTGTCTCCTCTGCTGGTAGGCTGTCTGCCGCCTACCATGACCATATTCTCTGAGGGTCCATCTGATGGATCCGGCTCCTTTGAGCCTCCCTCTCTCCTTGACGACCCTCGCAAGGACGAGATGTACTCTGATTTTTCACTGTAGCTCACATCACTTCCCGAGGACTATCTGCGGAAGGATGTGACACTTTCTTTACGACCGGCTTCTCTCACTTCTGGTGCCTCCATTTGTTGGGGCACGTCGCCGATTCGTCTGATACGAGCAGTCAGTCTCCCTTTCTGACTATGCGCCCGATCTGTTGGGGCATGAGACCGACCTGCTCAGATGCCTGTGCGTCCGCTCTCCTTGATGGTCCTCGCTAGGATGAGCTCTTTTCTGATTATTCCTTGACTAGTTCGTAGCTCCCCGAGGGTTATCTGCGGGAGACTATGACATATTTCCGATCTGATTGATCTCTTCTACTGGTAGCCGATTTGTCGACTACTGAGACCACTGTGTGGATCTGTCTGATGGATCCGGCTCCTTTGAGCCTTCTCTCTCTTTGACGACCCTCGCAAGGTAGAGACACATTCTGACTATTCCTGACCTAGACCGCATTACTCTCCGAGGACTATCTGCGAGAGACTGCGACACTCTCTTTACGCTCGGTTCCCACTGCTATTGTGTCTCCGACCTGCGGAACACGGAATCGAGTCGTCTGATATACATGATTTTGGTCCCATCTTGAGTGGCATATCCGATCTGTGGATCATGAGATCCAGCTGAATAGACTTCTTTGAGTCTGCTCGCCTTGACGATCCTCACGAGGTTCAGCTTCTGATATCTGCTATTTTCATGCCCAACTGGCAGCCCGTTCCCCGAGGGTTATCTGCGGGATGCTGCCACACTTTTCTGATTTGACGGTCTCTTTTGCTGGTAGCCGATCTATCGCCTACCAAGACCGTCCCTGTGATCCGTCTGATGGATCAGGCTCCTTTGAGTCCGCTCACCTTGACGACCCTCGCAAGGGTGATCTTCTGTTCTGATTATTCATTGACAAGCATGTACTACTCCCCGAGGGTTATCTGCGGGAGAGTACATCATTTTCTAGGTACTTGGCTTCAGTCTGGTGTCTCCCATGCGGTGGAGCATGAAGCTGGGTCTTTTGACTTGCGTACTCGGTCTCCTCCCTGGTTGTGTCTCCTCTCTGTTGGAGCACAGAGCCGAGTCTTCTGATTATTCTCTGATTCCGCTCACCTTGAGAACCCTCGCAAGAGTGAGCCACATATTGTGTTGTTCGGTGTATTCTTGTGACTTTCAGATTATATCACCACCGTGCATCACACAGTCTCATAGGCTTTATTTCCGATCTATCTGAGACTCTGATTGACTAGGAGGAGTCTGTACTGCTCTTTCTTCCTCCAGGTCTTATGGTATCGGCTCCGTTCCTTCATGCTGACCCGATGAGCCGATTGACTGCTTCACGCTACCGGTCCCTGCTTTACTTTTCGATCTGCCGGGTGTCTTTTCACCTTCTGACCGCGTCCTCGTTCTGACAGGGAGACGACGACGAGAGTACGGTATTCACTTGTCAGATACCGTCCTGTACTCCATTGATTTTTCACCGCTTGTACATATGTGTGCCTTTTTCATTCTTTCTCCCGTATGTTATGTGTGCCCCAGACCTATCGCCTTCGGACATACTTTGTCCTAAGTATAGGGGGGTACACACTGAGTTGTTCTTTCGTCGTGCAGTTTCGTCACTCCTGTTTTTATCTATACTTAGGGATATCTCACCCTCAGTATAGGGGGAGTGATGCGTATATTCTCCACGATCTTTTCATCAATCTGTATTCTTCTTTTCTTCTTTTCTTCTTCATATTTCTTTATCTAAATAAATGGTGTCGCCCCTTTGTGTCAGTTTCCTGTACTTAGGACGTACTTTATCCTAAGTATAGGGGGAGTGCACCCCTGATTTGATCAATGATCAGTTTATTTCCACCCTTGACCCTTCCTGCTTTGTGTACAGTCTGCTATACTTAGGATTACTTGATCCTAAAGTATAGGGGGGATGGTCAACTTCTCATTCGTTCATCTCTTATTCATATATTCTTTAGACTTGTCTATACTCAGTACGAGTTATGTCTTCTCTTTCTCTTTTCCGATCTATGAGGACATAGCTCAAGCTAAGTATAGGGGGGTCGTATATACTATGTATATACTTTAGCCATAACTCGTACTTTCATATTCTCTTAATAATATGGCTAATAATTCTTTAAATTCGTTAAAAACCCTTAATAAAAAGATGTGATTATTCCTCAAACTCTTTTTGTATTTACTGATTAATAAATCAGGTGAAAATATTTTTTGCAAAATGTTTGAAAATTAGTTTGAAAATCTTTGTGAACATTTATTGAAAACTATTTTGAAAACGTTTTGTTACATGTTTTCAACCTTTGTAAAAATGTGTGGTTTGTAAAAATTTATTTTCTTTATGTGGAATAAAATGTTTGAAAAATGATTTGCAAATAGTTTGAAAAACGGTTGCAAAAATATTTTGAAAATCTATATATACTATTTTGAAAAACCTTTGCAAAATGATTTTCAAATGTGTACATGTTTGTAAAAATATTTGTAAAAATTATTTTGTACTATAGTTTTCAAAAATTGTTTGAAAAATTTGTGTCAAATAAGTTTGAGGAATAGATACATCTAATAAATAAAAAATAATAAAAAAATAATAAATAATAAATAATAAATAATAAAAAAACTATTAATAAACACAATTCTTTAATAAGTGTACATATATACCTATAAATAAAAACTAAATTGTAAATCCTGAATTCTCTGTAAATAAAGCAACACACCCATGTAAATAGATGTATATATGTTACTTTAAGTTCCAAAATTGTTTTATTTTGCAAAAATTCTTTGTGTAAATTTTTTTCTTTGTTTCAAATTCTTTGAAAAATTGCATTATTCTTTGCATATTTAGCAGTTGCATAGCATTCATATTCTTTGATTGAGCTTGATGATTGAAGTAGTCCAATAAAGTCGAAGATTGGAGCTTGGTTGGACCTTACCGCACCTAACTGCACTGGAACCTTATGGGAACTAGGTTTAAGGTACTTCAGGTCTATTCAGACTTAATTCTTTGAGAAATCAGGGCTAGGTTCAAGTCACCTCAGTAGACTAACTAGAACTTTTCGAAACACACGTATGACTCTTGTCGACCGTGACCTAACTTGGACACTTGCACCTTTCACTTGGCTCAACTCAGTTGGAGTGGTGAGGGGGTTGGATTTGCCAGTCTGAGACGCACACGAGTGGAAACATTCGTCCTCGTCTAGGGAGGGAAGTGCACCCCAACCTAGTCCAGTAGCTGTGAGGTCTAACGACAGGAGAGTGTGGGTTGCAATAAAGCTTCAAAAGAGGGATAGTCTTCTGGCTCAAGAGGAAAAACTCCTTATGTAAATGCTGCTGTGAATAGTATGTTGAAAAAAAATCTCTAAAAAAGTGGACAGGCTTGAAAATACAATAAAGTGCCTGCCGGAGAATGTATATATGTTGTATAGAAAATAAGCAAGCTTGAGCATCAATGTCATATCATGTGAGCCTGCAGCTGGATGACTTGACTACACTGGTCTTGCATCCCAAGAGAGGTAGCTACACTAGCTACCGTCCATTCTTTTCTCTACCTCCTCCTCTTGAGTTGGATGCCACTTGAACTTAGAAGGGAATACCCCGCTCCTCGAGGAAAGAGTTGTTGGATTAGGGAATCATTGGGTTGTCATTTTGGAGAAGTCAGTTCCTTTATCACTTCAGTTGGGGAGAGCCACTATCACTTACACGTACAAGTCAGCTTCATAGTCATAAGGGTTTGCGTATGATGTAGGCTAGTTCTGACCAGGCTATTGAGGTGATTTGAACCGAGTTCTGTGACTCTTGAAGGCTGTTGTATTTTAAATTTGGTTCCCGACTAGGTTCCACACACATTCTCACACCAAGGTCTAACCTGAGCTCCAAACTTTGCTTTTGTACAGATGAGTTTAATAATCATAATCAATTCAATTTATTCTTTAAATTCTTTAATTTTGCTTTTTCTTTTCTTCTTATTCTTTGTTCTTTTGTACTTATTGCAAAAGTATTTGTTAGGGACTAGCAAAGGCAAGTATAGGGGGTGATGGATCTCCATTTAATCACCTTTATTCTATCATTTTGGCCTTAAAAACCCCAGCAAATGCATGTAAATAGCCTCAATTTGTACATAATAGCATTCATTATTTATTGTAGTAATTATACATAAAATAAGGTTTTAATGCCAAAATTATAGAATAAAGAGAAGAAAAGAAAAAGGAGTAAAATATTGCAAATATTTTATGACCCTAACCCGAGACCAAGGCCAGCATGGAATTGGTCGACAAGGAATAAAGTAGGGGGAGATAAGGGCCAATAGTACAATAAATACCTCATTTATTTATTCATTCATTTATGCATTTTTGACACCTATTTTGTACATAATTATTTACTCATCAAATAAAGAAACTTTGTACATGAAAGTTGTAGATAATAATGTAAATAAAAACACAAAATTGAGTTTGTGCAAAAATAATACTCAGTGTACATTTTATACACAAAATAAAAAGCAAAAATCTCAACTTCACAGACCCATATCTTGCAAATAAAAACTCTAAATCACCCAAACTCACCTTTAATTGTATATAGCATTCCAAGAACTATTTAATAAAATTGGTCTCATAATTTTTGGAGTTCATTTGTAGAAGTTTGGTTTTTGACCCTCCTTGTATATAGGACTGATTAAAATATTCATTTTATTCAATATTTATTATTTCTACAAATTTATATTTTTTGAATTTTGTAAATAATTTATATAATACATGTATATATTGAAATTAAAAGAAAACCAAAAAGAATTTGTAAAATAAAATAAGCCTATGTAATACATAGGCAAAATACCTATGTTAAGAATGTATATAAATAAAAAGGGATTTTATTCTTTTATTCTTTATTCATCTATATGTTTATAATAATGTATATATTATACATAACTTATTAAAAATACAAATCCAAAATAAAAACAAATAAAATTCATTAAATAAATAAAATGTATATAATATATAGGTAAAATACCTATAAGTATACCTACATATACATAAACACATTTATTTAAAAATATAAATAAATGCATAAAAATTAAATAAAAATATATTTATACTCATAAAAATAAGTTATAAATTTATAAAATAAGAAAATAAAATAATAAAATAAATAAACAAAATAAAAATAAATATATATAAATATACTTATAAATACATTATTAAAATAAATCCGTAATAAAATACTTCAAAAAAATAAATAAAAATCATAAATAAATACTACATCAATTTATAAACAATTTTTATTTTATAAGTAAAATCTAATTAATTCATTTATTAGGTTAAATAAATGAGTCAAGAACTGGCTGATGTGGGCCAATCAGAGGCCAGGGAAGGTTGACCTCCGGTCAACTCCCCCCTGCGCCTCTGACTTCCGTCAGACAAGTCTTTTCCCTGATTTTCGCCATTTTTCCCGCTCAATTGGTTGCTCCTTCGACAGCCATCCCTTCACGGATTTTATTCTCTGATCATCCATGATTCTCGCCGAGATCTGGGATCCTTTGTACATAACACTGATTCGTTGATTTTAGCCGATCAAATAAGGGTGCTCTTTTGTGTATAAATAAGGAACCATCGCCATCTCTCCAAGTTTGGTCAGACTCGCCCCATTTTCTTCCTTGTATTCGGTCCCAGATGTGCTCCTCGTGACAGGGGGATGCCGTCGGCACTTTGAATCGGCTGGAGATGGCGATGGTTGCACCCACGGCGGCGCTCCGGCAGCTGCCCTGCTCCCTGGAGTTTCTTCAGGTATAAGAGCTGCGCCTTTTACATTTCTTAGTTAGATTTCATTCCTGCATTTCATTTCCGTGTTTTAATTAGCGTATAGTAGTTAGAATTAGCGTAGGTTTGGTTCCCCGTAGTTCGCCGGAGGTTATCTCCGGCGAACTCATTCACCGTACCCCCACCGTGTTCCAATCACCCTCTCACCTCCATCTCCTTACCCTTCCATTTCCCTACGCCCCAGGCACCTTCGTTCAACCAGATCTTCACCAGATCTGGAGATCAGATCTCCTTCCTTCGCCCTTCGCCGGAGATCGCCGCCCCGCACCCCCTCTCGCTCATTTTGACCCAAATAAGACCCCCATCCCCTTGTCTTTGTGCGCTGAGTTTTCTTGCAGGTGCTGGGATGCCAAAGGACCCCCGTTGGGGTCGATTTGATTCTTCTGCAGGTACCTGGGGGCTTCATCATTCATCGACCTCGCTGGACCACTCCGATGACCCTTTGGCTCCCCAGAGTGCTCTAGTTGACAGAGCATGGCCCCATGAAGCTTCTTGGAACATCAGATGCCTGAGGGAGCGCCGGACGAGAGAGCAGCACCTGATCGAAGGTCGGGGAAGGGGGAGTTCTTCCCTGTTCTTCGTTCCTTCATCTTCACCGTCCGATCGTGGTCCCAGTCCAGATCAGAAGCGAGCCGTCAGACGAAGCGAAGTTTCAACCGTCCGATCAGCCCAGCTGATCTAATCTCCGCCCTTCATCGGCGAAGCGGCATCGGGCGAGGAGGTGGCGACGCGTGTCAAGTGAAGAAAGCACAACCGTTGGATATCGCGCCTTTGGGGGTAATTTGCATATTTAGCCCCCGTACTTTTTATATTTAAATTTTAATACTGTAAAATAAATAGCATGTTGTAAATAAAATGTAATTTTTGCTGAATGGACCCTGAAGTTTATAGGATTGCATTTAGGTCCTTCCGCATCTCACGTGCAGTCCCACGTGAGGCGCGTGAAATTTGCACTTTAGCCCTGGCGTGTTTTGTAAATTGTAAAATAGTTCCAAAAATGAAAATAATTGTTTATTCCAGTAGGCATTTTTGCAATGTGACCCTTGTGACTTATTTTATTTGCAAAAATGCCCCTGCTAGGCTGTTTAATTTTTGTGCCTTTTCTCTATTTATTAAAAATACATATGAGGCTTCTAAAAATTCAGAAAAATTAGGATAGATGTTTCATGTGATGATCTTCCACGCCCATATTTTATTTTGCATTTTTTTTGCATTTTCCCTAATTATTAAAAATGAAAAAAAGGCCCTTTTTGTACTGTTTAAATTAAAAAATACAAAAAATTATAAAATCTTTTTGAAAAATTACAAAAAAATTATATGTGGTATATTAATATATATATTGAGTCTAGGAATTGAAAAAACCTAAAAATATGAAAAAGAAAAACAAAAAAATCAGAAAGCTCCAAAATCCAACAAAAAATAGAAAAATCCTTAAAAATACCAAAAAAGACATTTTTCTCTTTTAGAATTATCTATATATTATTATTAATCTATTGAAATTAATTTGGGTAATTTTGGGAATTATTTCATGTTTTTAAAAACCCAAATTGCATTCGGCTAGCTAATTAGTCCATATTGTGGACATTTTTGAGATCAAAAATATAAAAAAATAGAAATATTCCTTAAAAATAACACAAAAATTAGAAAAAGATCAAAAAAATATATACATATTATATCTATATATTTTAAGCATTTATAGTTATATATATATGTATATCCATATATTGTATTACTCCCCTCTCTCTTCTTATATATATCTCTTTATATATTAATACATATATATATTATATAATTAACAATATAAAAAGAAAATAAAAAAATAGAAAATCTAAAAACAAAATAAAAAAATATATATAAAAATAAAAAATATATATAAAAAAATAAAAAATCCACAAAAACCATAAATGGACATGAACAATGGATTGAATAAAGTATACATCACATACATTCCCTTCGCCCCCAGTGTTCGACCTCTACCTGTACTTACACCTATACACATTTGCATGTAGAGTTATAATAAATTTTAACTCCACATTTTTGGATATTCATCGCATACATTGATTGTGGGTTAACTGTTGATTGATTTGGGATCTGTTGAGCAGTCACCGCATCGACTGGATGTCTCGCCTTGTGAGATATCTAGACCCTTGACAATTCCCTCTCATCAGGCAGGAGTACATCATTCTGGGAGACGGACATCGTATAAGGTGCTTCAATCTGACCTTTGGTGGCCTACTCTCTTCAAGGATTCCGATGAATTCGTGAAGAGGTGTACTGACTGTCAGAAGATGGGTACTTGCAGACAGAAAGATATGATGCCCATGTGGCCCATTCACTTTTGTGAGGTTGTTGATGCATGGGGCATTGATTTCATGGGCCTATTTCCTAAGAGTCAGGTGTTTGAGTACATTTTGCTTGCTGTGGATTATGTGAGTCGTTGGGTCGAGGCCATCCCCGCCTGAACCGCAAATGCTAAGACAGTTTGTTGATTTTCGAGGAAAAATATCATTTCACAGTTCGAGGTACCTAGAGTTATGATTTCATACAGGGTCTCACTTTATCAACGACAAGGTAAGTGCCCTTGCAGATGAGTTCAGTATTGACCATCGTGTTGCCACTCCATATCACCCTCAGACCAATGGTCTTGCTGAAGTATCGAATAGGGAGATCAAGAATATTTTACATGAAGGTAGTCTGCCCAGACCGAAAGGATTGGTCACAACTTTTGGACTCAGTTGTGGGCCTATCGGACTTACTTCAAGACACCATTAGGGACATATCCCTTTCGTCTCGTCTATGGCAAGCCGTGCCACTTATCAGTGGAATCAACCACAAGTCACTATGGGCAGTTACATGGTTATTATTGGACCCGAGAGTATAGGAGAACAGAGGAAAGCAGAGTTGGCAGCCCTGGAGGAAATGAGAGATACAACCTTTTCGAGCTGCTTACAGTACAAGGAAAAAGTGGAGATATGGCACGATTCTCATATCAGCCATAAACAGTTTGAGCCTGATCAACGTGTATGGTTGTTTGATTCTAGGCTGAAATTATTTCCAGGGAAATTACAGAGTAAAGGGAAAGGTCCTTATGGGGTCAGGAAGGTACACGACAATGACAATATTGATATGTCTGAGTTGTCATCTTCCTCTACCTTTCGAGTTAACGGTTAACGCCTGAAACTATATCTAGATCATGATCTGCCGACTGTTGACGTTGCCCCCATTCATCTGGTATGAGATGTGCTATTTGACTCACATCACCTGCATCTCATACATGGTTATCACTTCCATCTTCCACTGTATATATCCATATGTCCATATCATTCATTCATTCATTCATTCTTTATGTTTGCCACCCCGTCGTCATCTTATGATTTTGCTATACTTAAGATACACCTTGTCCTAAGTATAGGGGGGAGACAGACTGAGCTGTGATCTGTTTATTCTCTTTTCTTCTTTTCCTTTTCCTTTTCTATCTTCTTTATCTATCAAAAAGTTGACGCCCCTTGTTGTCAGTCTTCTATACTTAGGATGTACTTTGTCCTAAGTATAGGAGGGTGTACACCCCGAGTTCTTCTATTCTTTGATCCTCTCCATTGTCTCCTCTTCTTGTCTATACTTAGGGATATCTTTCCCTAAGTATATGGGGAGACAATTTGAGTACGATCTGTTCATTCCCACCCTTGACCCTCCCTGCCTTGTGTACAGTCTGCTATACTTAGGATTATTTGATCCTAAGTATGGGGGGACGGTCGACTTCTCATTCATTCATTCATTCCTTCATCCGTTCCTTATTCTTTAGACTTTTCTATACTCAGTACGAGTTATGTATTCTCTTTTCTCTCCGATCTATGAGGACATAGCTTAAGCTAAGTATAGGGGGTCGCATATACTGTGTATATACTTTAGCCATAACTCGTACTTTCGTAATTTTATATGGCTACATATGCTTATAAATTCATTAAAACCCTTAATAAAAAGATGTTGATTATTCCTTAAATTCTTTTTGTATTTACTGATTAATAAATCAGGTGAAAATGTTTTTTGCAAAATGTTTGAAAAATAGTTTGAAAATCTTTTGAAAGCTATTTGAAAAATGTTTTGTTACATGTTTTTAACCTTTGTAAAAATTGTTTGTTTAAAAAAAAATATTTTCTTGGTGTGAAATAAAATGCTTGAAAAATAATTTGTAAATGCTTGAAAATGGTTGCAAAAATAGTTTGAAAAATCTATATATATATATACTGTTTGAAAAACCTTTGCAAAATGATTTTCAAATATGTGTGTATGTTTGTAAAAATTGTTTGTAAAAATTAGTTTAGACTATAGTTTTCAAAACTGTTTGAAAAACCTTTTTCAAATAAGTTTGAGGAATATACACATCACACCAAAAGTCATATTTATAAAATTGACCACTTGCCCTTGTAAATTCTTAAAATCCAATTCTTGTAAATATAAGATGCATCCCTGTGTAAATATTTTAACCTAGATTTTAGCCAAAATCTTTTTGTTTTCAAAAATCCCAAAAACATTTGCAAAACTAAAAACCAAAAACATCTGAAAAATCTTTTTGAAAAATACAAAAAATGCATAGGCATCATCTTTTCAAAAATCCATAAAAAGTTCAAAATCTTTGAAAATTGCATCACAAAAATATTTTTTGCATTCTGCATAGCATTTGCATATCATTAGCATTTTTCGGATTGGGTTTGATAGTTGGACAAGTCTAAGTAAAATCTAAAGATTGGAGCTTGATTGGACCTTAAAATCTACCTAATAATAAGAACCTTATAGGAACTGGAATTGAGGTACTTCATGTCTATTTGACTAAATTCTTTGAGGATCACGAGACTTGATTCAATGGATTCTTGACTGCCTAAGTAGAGTATATCGGAGCACGTGCACGACTCTTGTTGATAATGACCTAACTTGGACACCTACACCTTTCACATGGCTCAACTCAGTTCGAGTGGTGAGGGGGTTGGATTTGCCGGTATGAGACGCGCATAAGTGGAAACACTTATCCTCCTCCAGGGAGGGAAGTGCACCCCAACCCGTCCAGTGATGAGGAATTCTAAAGACAGGAGAGTGTGGGTTGCAATAAAGCTTCAAAAGAGGGATAGTCTACTGGCTCAAGAGGAAAAACTCCCTATGTAAATGATGTTGTGTATAGTATTTCAAAAAAAAGGACAGTCTTGTACAAAAATAAAATGTCTGCTAGAGTGTACATATGTTGTATAGTCAATAAGCAAGCTTGAGTTCCAAAGTCATATCATGTGAGCCTGCAACTGGATGACTTGACTACACTGGTCTTGCATCCTAGGATAGGTAGCTAAACTGGCTATCGTCTATTCTTCTCTTCACCCCTCCTCTTGAGCTGGTTGCCACTTGAACTTAGAAGGGAATACCCCGCTCCTCGAGGAAGGAGTTACTGGATTGGGGAATCATTGTGTTGTCGTATTGGAGAAGTCAATCTCTTTGTCATTCTAGTTGGGGAGAGCCACTATCACTTACACTATACGAGTCAGACTCATAGTCGTAAGGGTTTGCGTATGAGTTGAAATATTTCTGACCTGGCTATTGAGGAGACTTGAGCAGAGTTTTGGGATTCTCGAAGACTGTTGGATTTCAAAGCTAATTCCTATTAAGGTTTCGCCCGCACTAAAATTCCAAAGGTCCGACTTAAGCTCCAAACTTTGATTTTATGAAGACAAGTTTGATAATTAAATTTAATCCATCTTTCTTCTTTTTCTATTCTTTGTTTCTCTTTTCTGCACTTATTGCATAAGTATTTGCTAGGGACTAGCAAAGGCAAGTATAGGGAGATGATGAATCCACATTTCACCATCTTTATTCTATCAGTTTGGCCTCAAAAACCATGGCAAATGCATGTAAATACCCTTAAGTCTCGTATTTTAGCATTCATGCATGTGTGTGTATATACTGTATAAAATACGGTTTTTAAAGCCAAAATAAAAGAATAAAGAAAAGAAAAGGAATAAAATATTGTAAATATTTTATGACCCGAGACCCCGAGACCTAAGCATCTCGATGAATAGGTCGGCAAGGAATAAAGTAAGGGGAGATAAGGGCTAGAAACTAATAAAAATTCCTTTTATTTAATTCATTCTTTATTCATTTTGGGACCTATTTTTAGTTCCACTTTTTATACTTCAAATAAAGAAACTTTATACATGAAAGTTGTAGATAATTAAATAAAGAAAAAAACAAAATTGATTTCAGATAAAAGAATGTACAGATAAAAAGTTATGATCTGAATAAGTTTCCAGAATCCCAACTTCCCAGACCTGTATCTCTCAAATAAAAACTCAAAATTATCAAAATCATCTTTAATTGTATATAATTTTCAATAAGCTATTTAATGAAGGTGGTTTCATATTTTGCGGAGCTACGGTTTGGAAGTTAGGTTTTGGACCCCTATTGTATACTTGTACAGATTAAAATATTCATTTTATTTATTATTCATTATTTTTATAATTTCTTATTTTTATAAATGTATAAATATTATTTATAATATATTGGTACATTAAACTCAGAATAAAACACTAAATAAAACACAAAAATAAAATACTTGTATAAAATACATAGGTATAATACCTATAAATATACATATATACTTAATACTTCTATTTATTTAATGTACAAAACACTTCAAAAAAATAAAATAAAAATATATTTAAGTGTATAAAAATAATGTATAAATTTATAAAATAATACATAAAATAATAAAATTAAATATACAAAATAAAAATAAAATATTAAAATATATAGATATATATACCTACATAGGCCATAAAAGGCAACTTGTAATTTTAAATCTCAAAAAAACAAATAAAAAACATAATAAAATACTTTATAAAATAATAAACAATTTTTATTTAATACTAAAAAATTAATAAATTCGTTTACTATTGTAAAATGAATTAACAAATCTTTTTCCGGAGGTTTTTCTTGGTTGGTCCACGTGGACCAACCAGGAGGCTCGGACAGTTGACCTTCGGTCAACTGTCTGACCCCCCCTCTGCTGCATGTTAGAACGTGGCTTTCCTTGGTTTTCGTTGATTTTTGGGAGGCACATCTTGCACTATCTCATGATACAATCTTCTTGACTTTTGTTCCTTGAATACCGCTCTTGCATGCCCAAGCTTTCACTTGGGCTGAGGACCAACGATTTGATCAATCTCCATCGATCTATGGAGCCGCTCGTCAACCCCTTCATATAGACGCTAGACCTTGCGATTCGATTTTGAACCCCTTTTGACCAGTCTTCTTCCTTTCTTCTGTGCTCTACGGTGAGACGGAGGTGATAGCTCCATCTTCCACTCGTCAGGCGAGTCAAGGAAGCATCGAGGCGGTCTCCACCACCTCTGGCAAAGCTTGCCCTCGAGGTCCTTTCTCAGGTGAACTTCACCTTCGAGATTTCTTATTTCCCTCGTTTGCCGTAGTTGTAGGAATAGAATCCCCCTGTCCTCTCCGCGTTTCATCCATTCGATTATCAAATCACACCCCTTCGTCGGAGTTGGCTCTGACCGACCTCCACCTTTGCTGCCCTACGCTTCCACTTCACCATCACGGGGTCAAGGCATTTTGCCCTCAACCCTCTCACCCTTTTTGCAAGTCCAGGGACATCAAGAAGAGCCTGGGGCTCATTTTACGCCTCGCTGGAGGTACCTGGGCACCCCCAGCTCTGCTGCCTCCTCGCGCGAGCTCTGGTCGTCGCTGGAGGATTCTGGAGCCTCCCACACCAAGAGGACCATGCCTGGAAGCTTTACAGTCGTTTTTGGAGCCTAAAGGAGCGCTGAAGGTCGAGATCGAGGGCGGGGAAGCGACCCTCGCCGATCGTTCTTCCCTGTTCTTCCTCCTCGCATCTCCGCCGTCCGATCGAGGCCGCCTTCCAGCTCGCCTACCAGCTGTTGGATCAAGCCCTCTGGCAACCGTTGATCCTTGCCGAAGGATCTAATATGGGCCATCGAAGTCGAATCGACATCGGCCATTAGATTGTCAACACGTGGCAAGTAAAGGAAGATCAGCCGTCAGATCCGCTTAGCCTGGGTATTTTGCACTTTCAAAACTGGCCATTTTTGTATTTATTAATTAGAACATAAACTTTCATCTGCAGTTTTATTATTTTATAATTTTTGCAAAATTACCATTGGGGTTCTCATATTTACACTTAGGTCCATATCCACGTCACCTCACGTGACCTGCGAACGTGAGGGATGGGGTATTTTGCGTTGGGGCCCTCGCCATTAGTTGCATTTCTGTTTCAGTCCAGAAACTAGTTTATTCAGTTATAATATTTTTGGTGAAACTGTAAAATAGCCCTCGGATTTTGGTTATTTGCAAACAGGTCCTCACTAGGTCACGTGCCTTGTGCATGTGGGGCTTGGTGTTTTTGCACGAAGACCTCTGAGGGTTTGCATATTTGTAATTGGTCTTGAAATTTCGTTAATTAGTTGTTTATTTTGTGGAAAAATTGCAAGTTACCCCCTGACTTTTGCCTAATTACAAAAATATCCCTATTAGTGATAAATTTTCTTTTTGTTTCTAATATTTATTTCATGCATCTATAAAATCCTAAAAATTCCCCAAAAATTAGCATAGCTTCCAGTTTTGTTGCTCTTTAATGTCATATTTTTAGTTTGCATTTTTGTTTCATTTTAATATTTTTAAAATTCAAAAACATGCATTTTCAACTCTGTTTGCATTAGAAAATACATAAAAATTATAAAAACCCTTTGAAAAATTCCAAAAAAATCATATTTTGTTCGTTTCTATGTCTTTTAACTTCAGTCCAAAAATCATAAAAAATACAAAAGAAAACTCCTAAATATAGTAAAACCTTTAAGTCTTCATAAAAATATTAAAAATCCCTAAAAATCTAATTTATGTTGTCTAATTTTCTCTATTTTATTCCCTTTATTTTATAATTAATTTGGAGAATTTTGATTATTGTTTGCTATTTTATTTCTCCATTTTAATTTCGACTTTTTTATTCACTATTTTCAGTATTTTTGACTTTAAAAATACCAAAAATTAGGAAAAATCTAGAAAAAATATAAAATATCAGAAAAATATAAAAATCCCAAAAATATTTTATTCCTTGAATTTTGCTTGTTTTTTTACCTATTTTTATATATACATCATATCTCTCTTTTCATTATTGTATAAATACTTCATTATTGAAAAAGAAAAAACTATAAAATATAAAAAGAAAATACAGAATCAGAAATTAAAAATCAAACTTTAAAATTATAAAATCAAAAATTAAATAAAAATATAAAATTAGAAACCCACAAAAAATAGCATTATTGGACAAATACATCACACTCACTCCTGTGCATTGATTTCACCCGATTTATCATGCTTGTTCCCTGTGTTCGACCTCTACGCTACTTGCACTATACACATATTTTGTAGAGTTATAATAAATGTTAACTCCGCACCGCTTTTCATTGTTTGATCTCTGTTGTGGGTTAATTATTGTTTGAATCATGATTTCTTGCAGGTCGCCACAGCGACTGCATCTCCACCCTGTGTGAGACGTACTTTAGACCTGTGACTAATCGGATTCATCACGGCACGACTTTCGAAGCTGCTGGAGTTCGACGGTCGGTGATCGGCTTCGGTGCGAGGAGTTGGGGAGAAGGAGATGGTGTGGGCGGCACACAACGGAGGGCCCAACGGGGAGGCGTGGTCGCACAGCCCGTGGGGGAGGCCGGTGTGAGGGATGGGCGTGGCGGTTGCTTCGCCAGGTGTGGGCGAGGCGTGGAAGTCGTCGATGGAGGCGGCTCCTAGCTCAGGCCAATAGGTGTTGAAGAAGATGAAGGGGGCGATGACTTGGTCGGCGGAGGGTTGTGCAGCCCGCTCCTCCGCAATTGTCGCGCTACTCCGTCTACGACCTCCGGTGCACCACGCTTCCCGATCGATCGGCGGCGGCCACTCCCTGATCTACTTGAGCGGCGACGACCGACCCCCTCTCTTCCTCTTTTGAGAGGAAAGAAAAAACACACATAGTAAAAACCCTAAAGGCGTAGGGATTTTTAAAATAAAATATTGGGTAAATCGTGGATACACCTCTGAAGGTTATCAAATTTGCAAAAACATCCCCGCCTCATGGAACAATCAACATGCACTGGGTAATTTACACATTCTACCTGCATATTTGATTTTGTTATACTTTAAGGAAGAAACTATAAATATTTGTGTTTTAGTCCTTGTGCTCCAGCCAGTAAATTTGCTTTCTCTCTTTGAATGAAATAAATGTTTTTATTGTCCTAAAAATTCTGTAGAAATTCGTGCTTGCTCCTGCTATGTGCTTAAACATTTTGTAAATTTTTTCATAACATTTTATCGCCATTTAATATTTGAAAAAATTCAAAAATGACTTCTTTTTGTCTGCCTAAAATTAGAAAATTCATGAAAATTAAAAAAATGCTTAAAAATTCCAAAAAAATATTGTAGGTATATTTTGGTGTCTTTTAATTTCTGTCCAATTTTTGTGCTTCAATCATTTATAAAAAATAAAAAATGTAAAAAAACTAAAAATCTTAAAAAAATTGTAGAAAAATTAAAAAATTCTGATCTTGCTCTCTGTTTGTAGATATTTAATTGTTTTTTAGCATGAAAATAAGTTCTACGAGTATTGGGCACTTAAGGTATTTTTAAGTTGTAAAATACTCTTGGGTGTGCAATGTTTCCCTTATTTTCTACTGTTTGATTTTTAGAAAATCATAAAAACATCAGAAAAATTTGAAAAAAATATCAAAAATATTTTAAAACATATAAAACACAAAAACATTTTCTTTTAATTTTTCTAAGTATTTTTGACTATTCTGAAAAATACAAAAAGAGTGTGGTGTATGCGTGTTTTTATCCTTTGTGCTTGTTTTGAAAAATTAAAAAAAAATAAAAATAAAAACCATTAAAAATTTAATTTCGAAAATTGACTACATAGTTTTTAAATCGTGTTCCTTGTGTTCGACCCTGGTCGCTATACTAGGTAAATAGAATGGCAACACCGATTACAATTGCTTTGATTGATTCATTATTCTTTTAAGTGGTTTAAAAATATTTTTCTCGTTGATTACGCTTGGCGATTCGTGTCACAACGACCCTTGTTTATTTCATACTTAACCCAAGTTGTCAGGCGTGCCATCAGAATGGCGCCGTTGCCGGGGATTTTTTTTGTTTTAATTTTTTTGATTTTTTTATAAACTATAAGCAGCAGAAATAAGTTTTTTTATTATTTTTTTGTTTTTATTTTACTGTAATCAGAAATACAAAAAATTTTTTTTTTTAAATTTTTTTATTTGTAAATGTAAAAACAGAAGCTATAAACAAGAAAGGAATTTTTTTAATATATTTTTTATTTATTAATTTTTTAAAAATTTTCTTGCAAATCAAAGATTAGAGAGAAAACAAAAAAATTATTTTTTTTAATTTTTCCTGCAAAAACAAATGTGAGATAAACAGAAAAACAATTATTTTTTTGTTTGCTTTTTCTGTATTTTATTTATAAACAAAAGAGGATGTGAATGGACAGATCTTGTCGATATGAAAGATAGATCCGTAGCTCCGATCACTGCGCATGACCGGAGGTGATAGGTTGTGTGAGGTAGAAAAGAAAATGTGAGGATCGCGAGTTGAGGTGAACAATCGATGTCGGATCGGAATCAAAGTGTGATGGAATTTTTGATATTTTAAGACTTAAAGATTAATCACGAAACAAAAATCTAATATATGATCTACCTAAGAATAAAAATGACGGAAAATATAATTGATCTCACCTCGGGGTTCCAAAATGCTGTGATGGCCTCGACGAGGGCCGGCGCGTTGTCACCGTATGGCTCGGATGCTAGGCACCCTTCTTCGACAAGATCGCTCTCGAAGATCGGTCTCCTCTCCACCAAAGATTGATCAAGAGAAAATGGAGGGGGAGCCCATTAAAAAGAGGAAGAAAATCAAAAAAAGGAAAATATCTACAAATGGGGAAGGTTTTTATTGGTGAAATTAATAAAATAATTAAATTAAATTAAATTAAAAATTAATTAAATAATTAAAAAATTCGGAATTAAAAAGATTAAATAAATTAAATAATTTATGAAAATCAATTAGCCACCTTAATGGTGGCCATTAAAGGTAAGGAATCAAATATTATATACATGGTAGGTTATAAAATCAAATGATGAGTTAAATAAATAAATCTAAATACAATTTTCGTAATTAATTAAATTAATTAATTAATATGAGATATTTTATTTTTTTGGTGATTTTTATATAAGGAAGTTAGTTGTATACAAATATTATGTATATATAATACACTATACATATGTACAAATAAGGAAATAACTAATATTTTTTATTTATATTTTTATATTTTTATTTTTAATGAAAATAATATTTACAATTATATACATTATATAAAAATAAAGCTGAATAAAATATATACAATAAATAATGGTGAAACTTCACAAAACACCCCCGAAAACTGACTTTTTAACCGTAACTCCAAAAATTATGAAACCACAACCATTTGAAAGATAATTTAATTTAGAGTATAATGGAATAATTTTGATTCAATTTGAGCTCGTATGGAGCCGGAATTGGTGTTTCTATTATTGCTTTACGACTTTTTCTAGGTGTAATTATTTACAATATGTACATTTTTTATTTTGCAATTATTTTTATTATTTACAACACATTTTTATTTACAACTTTTTATTTACAAAAATAATTTATTTGAGGTCAATTTATGTACAAATAAAATAGTATAAGTTTTATAAAAATATATAGGGAAAAATATTTACAACATATTTTTGAATTTTTGAATTGCAGACCCTATCTCCCCCTACTTTATTCCTGGTCGATCAGGTTAAGTCTTGATCTTCTCCCGGGGTTTGGGTCAGTCTGCATTTATTGCATAAATACATCCTTTATTTTCCTTTTCTTTTCCTTTTCTTCTTTATTCTTTTATTTATGTACAAAACGTGTTAAAAATGCATATTTGACAAGTGCATGCAAAATGGTAAGTTCATGGAATTAGTGGATATTTATAGGTGTTCGACTAAGGAAATGAGGCTAAAATAAAAGAATAAAGGTGATGAATCGTGGATTTATCATTCCCCTATACTTTACCTTTGCTAGTCCCTTAGCAAACACTTATTTGGAAAATAAGTGAAATCAAAATAAAGAAAAGAAAAAGGAAAGAAGTTAGAACAATGTTGACTTTTAAACTTATCTTCAAAAAAATATAGTATGGAGCTCTGTCAGACCTTTGGATTATTAGTGTGTCGGAACCTTAATGGGAAATGGATTTAAAACCTAACAACGTCTAAGTTCCATAAGACTCCTATTCAGGTCTCCTCAACAACCAGATCAGAACAAGTTTACATACACAAATTCTTATGACTATGAATTCTTACTTGAACGGTGTAAGTGAAATATAGCTCCTCATCTCAAAAGTAGCAAAGAAACAACCTCTCTCAACAAGGTAACTCTAATCCCCTAGTCTGGCAACTCTTTTCTCGAGGAGTGGGGATATTCCCTTCTAAGTTCAAGTACAACCAGCTCAAGAAGAGGAGATGGAGAAGAGAATGAATGGTAATCAGTGTCGTTACCTATCCTTGGATGCATGACCAGTGTAACCACGTCACCCGCTGCAAGCTTACAAACATTTGACTTTGAAGCTCTTATTCTTTTTTTCACTTGTATATACACTCCGGCAGGCATTTTACTTTTCTATAACGTCTGTCCACTTTTGGAGATTTTGCAATTTTTTCCTTTTTTTTGACAATATATACAAGGTGCAGCATGCACATAAGGAGTTTTTCCTCTTGATCCAGTAGACTATCCCTCTTTTGAAGCATTATTGCAACCCCACAACATCTTGTCTTTAGACTTCAACATCGCCAGATCAGGTTGAGATGCACTTCCCTCCCTAGAGGAGGACGAGAGGTTCCGCCTAGATGTACTGCCCTCATATGCTACCCCAATCCAAATGATTCTGCCCCCTCACTACCTCTTCCATGAAGAGCTACGTGTAGAGTGCATTGTCCAAGGTAAGCCACTGTTTTAAAGAATCATGCGTGTGTTGTTAAATATTCTACTTAGACTTATCAAGATAACTGTTGGACATGCGAGCCCACGGCAAGCCATTATGCAATAAATGTTATTGCAATTCACTCCTTGATCTGAAATAAAGAGTATAGAATTTGCATAATAGGTCCCTTAGTACAATTAGGGTTATGTACCATGGCCATCTTAATGATCATACAGCTGTTGATTCAATTATTGAATCATAGAGGCTGGTGCTTAGATGAATATCTAATGAGTTAGATTGAGGACTCGTCAAGCACCGTCAAATGATTATTAAGAGATGATCTCCAGCCTGAGTAGGAGATGGCAATCCTATCTCAGTTAGGCTGATATCTGACCGACCTCTTGATGCAGGTCCTCTGCATAGGAATAGAGATTCGGAGGTGTCAGATTAGTTAGGTCAAAGAGTTGACTTAACGAGATCGAGATAACCAAAGTCCTATATCGTATGCTGTCACGATACAGGCACACATCCTCTGACCGGAGACAGATGTGTTACTATATGTTTGAGTATGTACATTTGGCAGACCAATAGGTTGATGACCTAATCAAGGTCTATACACCGGCGCGCTGGTGTGCATATAAGGGCATATGAGTAATACGATCTCTCAAAGGGATCATACAGGTTCAGTTACTGAACCGGAAGACATGAGCTCACTCATGAGATATTTGGAAGAATCAAATTCCATGCGCATGGTCGTCTCGCTTTAGAAGCTTGACTGAATTTGTAGGTTTGATATATACTTTTAGAAAGTATATGATCAAGACCTAGGTATGATATATGCTTTTGGAAAGTATATAATCAATACCGACTTCCAATGATCGAATGAGAAACTTACTGATAAAACCCTGAAGTAGGCAGTGTAAAGTTGATCTAATACTTCGGGTTTAATCTGAGTCTTCCAGTATGCAGGATGTACATGTGTTGGGAATACCTGAGGGTGATGTGATCATAAACGATTGCATAACCATGACGCTTCCATTCCTAGGGAGTGATGAAACGGGTCTGGATTTTAGTGACTCCTCTCAGTAGAGAAGTAATCTGATCTTAGTCCAAATGTTGGACATTGATCTGAATGTAATTCAGATTCAATGAGAAGATTAGATTTGCGGTCTTGATTTAATCAAGCATCTATGGGAGGCCCGAGATCTGGATTTGAGATGTGATCTCATTATCCATGTCACTATACGTGGAACAATACAATCGCCCTGTCCTTATCTCCAAGTATTCGCGGAGAAAGCGCATTATCTATGAAAGAGTTCATGGATAATTCTATTGTTGATATATGTATCCGAGCATTGAGAAAATGGATAATTAAATGTGATTTAATTATCATGAGTAATATGAATTTGATTCATATTATAAGGAGAATTATCTTGGATAATTAAATGTGATTTAATTATCAAAAGATGTAAATAATGTGAATGTGATTCATATTATTTGAGAACATGAGAATAAGTTATCCAATATAATTAAATATGATTTAATTATTATGGATAAGAATAATGTGGATAGTCATATCCAATTATTCATAATATATTATAAATGTGATTTATAATGTATTAGAGAGAGTTAAATATAATTTATATTAGTAGATTAATTATTAATGTGTATTGGATACACATTGTCTAATTAATTGAAAATGTAAATTATATGTTGTTTTGGGTTGTGAATGTGATTCACAATATTCCAATGTCAAGATTGCAATATTCCCAAAATTAATTGAGAATTATTTTTGGTGAAAATTGTTGGGAAAATAAGTAGAGAGAAATATTAGGAGATATGCAATCCCATGTAATCCATGGGATTGCCCTCCCCATATGGAAGAGGGGGGGCGGCACCAATTCCAATTAGGAGTTGGTGGCCGTCCACCTCTCCTAATGGGGAAGGAGGCTCCCAATTGATTTCTCACTCCTTATTTGATTGGTTTAATTTGGTATTAATATATATTTGATTTATCAAATATATTTAATCAAAATTAAATCACAAGTTGTTGGCTTTTACCAACAACAATCTTGACCATTGGATTATCATAAATCAATCTCAACCATTGATTTTATGAGACACATGGATTGAGATCCATGGATCCCAAAACCCTATAAATAGAGAGGCATACCCATGCTCTCTCTTTACACATAATGCTTGAGAAGCATCTCTCTCTCTCTCTCTCTTTCTCTCTAGAGGTCAGCCCTCTCTCTCCCTCTCATGGCCGTCCACCATGGATGCCATGAAGAGGATCTCCATCGCCGCGGCATCGTCGTTATGCTGCCCGTTCTTCTGCTCGTGGATCTCCGTCCCCTTCGGTGCGCCTCGCTCGTGAAGAAGACGTCGGATCTCGTGTGTCGAGATCAGGAGATCCACCGCTTGGATCATCAACATGGATTGCGAGAAGCACGCGGTTCATCCCCGCGCTCGCAAGCGTCTCCTCCGTCGGATCGGACTTGAGACAGGAGGTCTCTTTGTTTAGAGACTCGATCGCAACCACGCTTCAAGAGGTAATCCTATTACTTGTTTGTGGTTTAGACGAAACGATCCGAGAAGTGTTCTTGGATCATGTGGTTTCGTCGTATAAATTTTTTAAATTCCGCTGCATCGAGCAACTAGTGCGACTAGTCGCTCCACGTCGTATTCGATGCGACGTTCACGCTTCCGTGATGCGCTTGAGGATCTAACCATATCCTTCAAGTGGTATCAGAGCCTTAGGTCGACGGTTTCGAATAGTGATTCGTTAACCAAGGACGACTTGGGTTCGCTAAGGTCGCGAAAGTTTTCATCGCATTTGATTTCGCAGATCTGTTTAGTAAATAAATTCGGCACTGTTTAAATTGTTTAAACACGAATTTCATACTTGGATTATGTTCCCCATTAAATAAGGAAACCATAGGATCTGAGTTTGCGTAAATCGGATTTCGTATGCTCGAGATATGGTCGTTTTAATGAACATGTATGCACTGTTGCGGGAACTGTGAATCTGAACGTGATTAAAGTGTTAATTACTGTTTAGACTTGCCTCGAAATGCGTGAAACATCACTTAGGTTCTGTCCTAAATCAAATTAGCAAACTTTAGAAATTGACTTTGCTTAATTTGGATTTAATATGATTGAGATATGCCAATTTTAGTAAGTAGGGGTCACTGCTGAAATTGCTTTCCTAATCTAGAACCAAGTGATTGTCAATTAGTGAAATTAATTGTTAATTTCGTGAAATAATCTTGAAAAATATTTGTGAAATATTGAAACATGATTATTTGCCTAATTGACTTGGCCCCAACCAATTAGTTGATTAGATTTGATCTAAACCATAATTGGAATTACAATCATCAAACTTCTTGCTTGAATATGACTTGGGAATTTGTCTAGCAAATTTCCTTAAAATCAAAATTGTTTTGATTACTATATGGTATAATTTCGGTTGAAGAACCGATGATCATCTCAAGTACAAAATAATCAATTTGGCATTATCCTTTCCCGAGGTGGATATGGTGTCTAGTCGGGGATCGCTGGGTCAGCGGGTTGCAACGTATGTGGTCCGCCCCACTCCCGCCGGTACTGGCCATGACAGCGGGTAGGGCCGGGATAATGTCCGAGGGATTATGATGTATTTTTCTAATTATTAAAATTCGAATTAATACGTACTTTGAGAATAATATCATATATGTATATTCAAGCATAAAATTAAGTTTGATTGATTAAATTGGATTGATAATTAATTTAATATGATTAAGTTAATTATATCCAATTAAGAATACTCTAATATGATTAGAGTTGATAATTCCCTTGGAAGAATTAATTATATGAATGTGATTCATATAAATTAATTTAATTTGAATAAGATATGGAGGATCACATAAGTGACATCCATGGTCTCCCGTCAAGGCGAAGAGTTTCGTCGCCAGATATTATATGTAGGAGACACCTGTCCGAAGTGACAGCTCCTGCATATGATCCATTTGGATCGGGCTCGTCGCTTCTCGAAAGAGTAAGGACGTATGCGTAGTGACCCCAATATCGGGTCCTCATATTATTGGGGCGATATTGGATTGCGCATAGCGAGTTGTATTCCTGTTGACGGTTGGTTCAATTAATGACGGGTCAACATCACCTTAGGGGTGGTGGGCCCGGGTGTTAAAGACCGAATTGGGAGATGCAAGTTGGACTTGCAAGGCGGAATGTGTTCCCGCTTCTTTTTATCAGAGTTGTAGGTTCTCATATTATTGGGATGCAACAAAGATAAGGAAGGAGATCCCAGATCTTGCTTGAGATATGATGGTAAGTATATCTCTTACATTGAAAGTGATTAAGGGAATGAACTTTCATTGTTGACATGGCAAGACAACTTTGATATAAAATTCCTAATTCAAAGTAAAACATGTATATATATAAATATATACACTCATGCAAATTTTTTATTTCAGATAATCCTTCATTAAACCCACTCAATGCTATACTCAATGATAACCAGTAAAATATCATGGATAGACCCTTGATCCAGATATTGTACTTGCAGTTGGACACATAATGTATGTGGTTGCAATATGCAAGTTTCCTCATAATAATGAGGATTGACAATTAAATAGATAATAGGACTTCAAACCTAGGGTTTGGATGTTTCTATGATCTTGATATCATCAAATGTACTTTGGAAGTGACATGTTGATGAAGATCGCAATTGTCAAATTAATCCTTATAAAAACAATAAAGATATTCTGGCATACATATGTGCTCTCAACATTCAATCATGAATGACATGGTTCTCTGCATCATGCAGAATGGTGGCTCTATAAGAGATGATGTATTCAAATTGTTTGAATACCTACCTGAACCTATGCTTTAAGAGTTTAGATGGATGTAGATGATGAGTGTCATCATTCTACTGTCTATACTCTAGTCATTCATGAAGCTTCATAATATTCATATTGTATGAACTTAATGAAGTTTGTATAAATGTTGAAATACTCTTATATTGAAATTTTTTGATTTTAACATAAGAAGTCCTTAGTCTTAAGCAATGGTTGCTTATAGATAAAGGGAGCGCAGTGGAAGCATGGGTTGGACCCAAGTAAGAAATATAGTCAAAAGGTTGACTGTATTTCTGTAACTTCCATATGACATTCAAAGAGTTGAATGAATGCCAATATTGCAATAAGTTGATGTGTTGATAGTATGACTATCAAATCTGTCTAGAATCCTTAGAGAAGGAATCAGATAGTGCATCAGATTAATCTACATATAATCATTGATATTGACTTACTTATTTGATAAGATAAAGTCTAATAATTGTATCTCAATTTTCTAATGACACTTGCAATTGGTTGCATCTGTATTAGAATAATTTGATCTTAAGGTTTATTGGTCATCCATGTTGAAAGTGATGCAAGTGTTGCAACAATTTCCATTGGATCAATGAACTTCATATTTTCAGTGGGAGCCCTTAGTCTTAGAGAATGTCTCTAAGACCTAGATATTAGAATACACTCATTGTTTATTTCTAATTGTTGGATATAAACATGAATTCTGTAATAAATCTATCATAAAGAGTTATGATGAAGGTATTTCAGATAGTAATCTTACATCTAGTGGACTCCACTAAATTAGAAAATTAATGAATGGTTCATTGAGATTTCTAATATTGAAAATTGAACCTTTAAAGATCAATAGGAGGATAAAGATCATCTGATAATGATCTGGCATCAAGTTTTGGACATATGTCTATTGATGAGATCAATGGACTAGTAAGATATGAAACTTTAGATTGTCTAAAGATTCAAATCTCACATACTTTTGAATATTGTATTCAAAGTGAAAGTGTCCAATACACCCTTCTTTGGGAAAGGTGTAAGATGTTAAGGTATTCAAGATCTCATACATATTAATGTATGTGAATCATCTATATCAGAATAAACATTGTGGATATGTGATATCTATTAGTGATTATTTGTGATATGAGATTTCTTCTCTTCACTTAGAAAACTTTGAAATGTTCAAAGATTTCACAATTTTTGGTTTAGAACCAAAGTTTGAAGGAAGATGAAATGAATTTGATCTAACCAAGGTAGCCTTTACCTATTAGATGAATTCAAGAAATACCTTATGGAGATATGAATATCATTCCTATCTCAATCCTCCTAATGAACCTTAACTCAAAGGAGTTGTAGGGAGATACAATTGATCATGTGTGACATGATTTAATCAATGATTAATCCTAGCATAATTATCTCTTAAGTTTCCAAGATATATATGTAGTAGAGACTGCATTATATACTTAATAAGGTTCCATGTGATTAAGTTGGAATCTAGCACTAGAGAGTGCTACTTCATTAGGAAAATAAAGGATGGTATTGGATACCTACTTTATGACCTTGAGATTCTTAAAAGATCTAATCTTTGAGAATATGATTCTTATAGGATGACTCTCTTAAGAATCAAGATGAAAATGAAGTAAAGGAACTCATTTAATCTTGAAAAGATAATGAGGCTCCTGAAATCGGAAACTAAAATAGATAAATAAAGATGAAACATCAATACCTCTTCAAATAAGTTTGAGGATGAATTCCATGTGTCAGTTAAATCTGAAAATGATCGGACTTCATGTGATGAAGCTCCTGAGGATCATGACATGGAAAGATGGATGTTAGCATTAAAAGTCTAATGTAGACTTCATATACAAGTGTTGTATATGGACCCTCGAGGATCCACCTATATGGGTCAGACCCATTAAGGTGTAAATGGATCTTCAAGTGAAAGATGGAACCTGATGAGAAGGTATAGACCTTCAAAGCACGGTTCGTAGCCATGAGCTACACACCGAAGAGAAGGCATCGCTTGCGATAAGACTTGCTCTCCAGTGACCTTGCTTTAACCCATCAGAATATTGCTAACTATAGCTACACAACTTGTCTATGACATCTTCATGATGTGAGTCAAGATTGCATTCCTCTATGAATACCTCTTTGAGGATATTCATATGAACTGGCCCCAAGGCTTTATGGTTGAGGAAAGCAAGGTGTGCAAGCTAAAGAACTCCATCTTTGGACTCAAAATAAGCTTCCTGTAGTTGGAACATAAGATTTGATGAAATTATAAATGTTAGATAAAATCTTGATGAACCATGTGAAGCTTAGTGGGAGTGCCATTGTGTTCATCGTGCTAAATGTAGATATTATTCTAATCATTTGGAATGATATAAGGATAATAATAAGTGTTTTAAAATTTGGTTGTTCCATATCTAGAGATACGATCTCAAAGGATACCTCTTAGATCTTAATTCTGAAGTTGTTCAGAATCAAGGAAAAGAGGGTATTGGAACCATCACATTAGTAGTACACCTTGGACTTATTCCATTTTCTGGAAAAATTCCAAGAAAGGCTTCCTTCCCTTAAGATGTGGTAGTGACCTGTCTAAAGGGATAGCACCTCAAAGAGTTGAGGAAGTGAATGCTAGAACTGCTTGCACTTGTGCATCAGTTATGAAAAGCTAAGTGTATGCTAAATGTGTACAAGGGCCAGATGTCTGCCGTGCAGTGGGAGTAGTAAACTGTTACTAATTCTACTGTGGAGATAAAACACTTGATTGCAGTAATATCAATATCTTTAAAGATGATGAAACTTAGAGATAGTGATCTCAAAGTCTAATCTTCAAATACTTAAGACTTTATAGATAGTGATCTAAAAGGTCTTAACTTTGGATACCTTTGGAGATAGTGATCTCCAGGGATAAAGGTATTCTGATAAGGATTATGGAAATACTGGTTATAACAATTCTTAAGATATAGTGTCAAGGACACTATAACCAACAAAATTGAGTAATCGGTTGCATGAGATGGAACATTCGCATTGGATGCGAGCACTGTTACTAGAAGATATGCAAGTGCCGTAAAAGGACTTGGTGTAGTCTCTTGGGAACAGAGTGACTGATCAGCTTACCTAGCTATTTACTAAATAGCCTATGATTGTCACATGAGTGTGAGTTTAAATGATTAGCCTATTAATGGCTCTTTGGGCTAGTGGGAGATTGTTGGACATGCGAGCCCACGGCAAGCCATTATGCAATAAATGTTATTGCAATTCACTCCTTGATCTGAAATAAAGAGTATAGAATTTGCATAATAGGTCCCTTAGTACAATTAGGGTTATGTACCATGGCCATCTTAATGATCATACAGCTGTTGATTCAATTATTGAATCATAGAGGCTGGTGCTTAGATGAATATCTAATGAGTTAGATTGAGGACTCGTCAAGCACCGTCAAATGATTATTAAGAGATGATCTCCAGCCTGAGTAGGAGATGGCAATCCTATCTCAGTTAGGCTGATATCTGACCGACCTCTTGATGCAGGTCCTCTGCATAGGAATAGAGATTCGGAGGTGTCAGATTAGTTAGGTCAAAGAGTTGACTTAACGAGATCGAGATAACCAAAGTCCTATATCGTATGCTGTCACGATACAGGCACACATCCTCTGATCGGAGACAGATGTGTTACTATATGTTTGAGTATGTACATTTGGCAGACCAATAGGTTGATGACCTAATCAAGGTCTATACACCGGCGCGCTGGTGTGCATATAAGGGCATATGAGTAATACGATCTCTCAAAGGGATCATACAGGTTCAGTTACTGAACCGGAAGACATGAGCTCACTCATGAGATATTTGGAAGAATCAAATTCCATGCGCATGGTCGTCTCGCTTTAGAAGCTTGACTGAATTTGTAGGTTTGATATATACTTTTAGAAAGTATATGATCAAGACCTAGGTATGATATATGCTTTTGGAAAGTATATGATCAATACCGACTTCCAATGATCGAATGAGAAACTTACTGATAAAACCCTGAAGTAGGCAGTGTAAAGTTGATCTAATACTTCGGGTTTAATCTGAGTCTTCCAGTATGCAGGATGTACAGGTGTTGGGAATACCTGAGGGTGATGTGATCATAAACGATTGTATAACCATGACGCTTCCATTCCTAGGGAGTGATGAAACGGGTCTGGATTTTAGTGACTCCTCTCAGTAGAGAAGTAATCTGATCTTAGTCCAAATGTTGGACATTGATCTGAATGTAATTCAGATTCAATGAGAAGATTAGATTTGCGGTCTTGATTTAATCAAGCATCTATGGGAGGCCCGAGATCTGGATTTGAGATGTGATCTCATTATCCATGTCACTATACGTGGAACAATACAATCGCCCTGTCCTTATCTCCAAGTATTCGCGGAGAAAGCGCATTATCTATGAAAGAGTTCATGGATAATTCTATTGTTGATATATGTATCCGAGCATTGAGAAAATGGATAATTAAATGTGATTTAATTATCATGAGTAATATGAATTTGATTCATATTATAAGGAGAATTATCTTGGATAATTAAATGTGATTTAATTATCAAAAGATGTAAATAATGTGAATGTGATTCATATTATTTGAGAACATGAGAATAAGTTATCCAATATAATTAAATATGATTTAATTATTATGGATAAGAATAATGTGGATAGTAATATCCAATTATTCATAATATATTATAAATGTGATTTATAATGTATTAGAGAGAGTTAAATATAATTTATATTAGTAGATTAATTATTAATGTGTATTGGATACACATTGTCTAATTAATTGAAAATGTAAATTATATGTTGTTTTGGGTTGTGAATGTGATTCACAATATTCCAATGTCAAGATTGCAATATTCCCAAAATTAATTGAGAATTATTTTTGGTGAAAATTGTTGGGAAAATAAGTAGAGAGAAATATTAGGAGATATGCAATCCCATGTAATCCATGGGATTGCCCTCCCCATATGGAAGAGGGGGGGCGGCACCAATTCCAATTAGGAGTTGGTGGCCGTCCACCTCTCCTAATGGGGAAGGAGGCTCCCAATTGATTTCTCACTCCTTATTTGATTGGTTTAATTTGGTATTAATATATATTTGATTTATCAAATATATTTAATCAAAATTAAATCACAAGTTGTTGGCTTTTACCAACAACAATCTTGACCATTGGATTATCATAAATCAATCTCAACCATTGATTTTATGAGACACATGGATTGAGATCCATGGATCCCAAAACCCTATAAATAGAGAGGCATACCCATGCTCTCTCTTTACACATAATGCTTGAGAAGCATCTCTCTCTCTCTCTCTCTCTTTCTCTCTAGAGGTCAGCCCTCTCTCTCCCTCTCATGGCCGTCCACCATGGATGCCATGAAGAGGATCTCCATCGCCGCGGCATCGTCGTTATGCTGCCCGTTCTTCTGCTCGTGGATCTCCGTCCCCTTCAGTGCGCCTCGCTCGTGAAGAAGACGTCGGATCTCGTGTGTCGAGATCAGGAGATCCACCGCTTGGATCATCAACATGGATTGCGAGAAGCACGCGGTTCATCCCCGCGCTCGCAAGCGTCTCCTCCGTCGGATCGGACTTGAGACAGGAGGTCTCTTTGTTTAGAGACTCGATCGCAACCACGCTTCAAGAGGTAATCCTATTACTTGTTTGTGGTTTAGACGAAACGATCCGAGAAGTGTTCTTGGATCATGTGGTTTCGTCGTATAAATTTTTTAAATTCCGCTGCATCGAGCAACTAGTGCGACTAGTCGCTCCACGTCGTATTCGATGCGACGTTCACGCTTCCGTGATGCGCTTGAGGATCTAACCATATCCTTCAATAACATGTGAACATAGTCTTATGGACACAAAGAATTAAGTCACTAGGACATTAAAAGTCTTAACTCCAATTCTTATAAGGTTCCTCTGAAATTAAGTGGATTAAGATCCAAGTAAGTGATGAATCCACATTTCATCATCTTTATTCTATCATTTTGGCCTAAAAAACCCTAGCAAATGCGTGTAAATACTCTTAATTCCCGCATTTTAGCATTAATGCATGTGCACATAAATAGTGTGTAAAATATTGTTTTTAAAGCCAAAATTATAGAATAAATAAAATAAAAGAAAAAGAATAAAATATTGTAAATATTTTATGACCCGAAACCCCGAGACCTAGGCATCTCGATGACTAGGTCGACAAGGAATAAAGTAGGGGGAGATAAGGGCCAAAATACAATAAAAACACCTTGTATTTTAGTCATTCTTTATTCATTTTGGGACCTATTTTTGGTTCCAATTTGTATACCTCAAATAAAGAAACTTTGTACATAAAAGTTAGATAATTAAATAAAGAAAAATACAAAATTGATTTCACTCAAAAATATTGTATAGATAAAAAGTTATGATCTGAATAAAAATCCAGAATCCCAACTTCCCAGACCTGTATCTTGCAAATAAAAACTCCAAATGCATCAAATTCACCTTTAATTGTATATAATTTAAAATAAGCTATTTAATGGCGGTGGTTTTGCATTTGGCGGAGCTACAGTTTGAAAGTTGAGTTTTGGACCCCTATTGTATACTTGTACAGATTAAAATATTCATTTTATTATTTATTCATTATTTTTATAACTTTATATTTTTATAATTTTGTAAATAATACTTATAATATATTGGTTTATTAAAATCAGAATAAAAACATAAAAGAAATATAAAATAAAATACTTGTATACCATATACATAGGTATAAGACCTATAAACATACCTATGAAATTAATACTTTTATTTTATTAAATGTACAAAATATATCAGAAAAATAAAAAAATATATTTAAGTATATAAAAATATTCTAAAAATTTATAAAATAATAAACAAAAATAAATAAATTAAATTCTCAAAATAAAAATAAAATATAATATTAAAATATATATATGTATATACCTATAAAGGGTATAAAAGATAACTTACATTTTTATACCTCCTAAAAATAATTAAAATTCATAATAAAATAATTCATAAAATAATAAACATTTTTTATTTAATATTCTAAAATTAATTAAATTATTTACTATTTTGAAATTAATTTTCAAATCTTTTTTTAAGGCTTTTTCCTGGTTGGTCCACATGGACCAACCAGGTGGCAGTCACAGTTGACCTCGGTCAACTGTCTGCCCTTCGCCTTGTAGCATGTCAGGCCTCGTTTCTCGCCTCTTTTCGTGATTTTTTAGAGGTGTATCCTTTCATCCTTTGGCGTTGCAATCTTCATGACTTTTTCTCCCCAATAACCCATGATTCACGCCTATAGTTTACATTGGGGAGTGCGTCGCTGAATCACTGCCAATATCTCGTTCTTTGCGCCGCCAAGTCCACTCTATTCAAAAATACCCCCGTCGCCCCCCTTCCTCTTTGAACCGGCTTTGAGAAGCTTCAGACCTCCGGGAGTGGGTAGGGTGAGTCTCCAGTGACAGGGGAGACTCCCCACACCCCCCGTCGATGTGCGGAGAGGCTAGGAGGCCGTGTTCCAGCCACCTCCGGCCACTTGGCCGTCGAGGTACATCTCATGCTTTTTGCCCTTGAGGTAATCGTTTTTAGTTTTTTTTCCTTGCATATTTTTGTTCCAGTAGCCTTAACATCCTTTGACCACCTTCCATTTCGCCTGAGATCAACTCGAGCACCTTCGCCTCCACCTCACCGGAGCAAGCTCCGGAGAGTTCGCTTTTTCGTATCCACCGCTTCATCGCCCCACCGGAGGATCGTGGCATTTTTCCCACAACTCCCGTAACTTGCCTTGCAGGTCCAGGTACCTTCAATGCGTCTGGAGCTCGTTTTGGGTGCGCGGTCGAGGTTCTCGGAGCTAGCGAGCTCCGCCGCCTCCGCCTGCCGCCTCCGGTCCACGCCGGAGCTTTTTGGAGCCGCTGGCACCTCGGGAGGACTTGCAGGAGGAGAGCTGGCCTTCTTGGAGTGTCAAGGGACGCCTGAGAGGAGCGTCGCAATGGGAAGAAGTTCGCTCCGATGGAGCTTCTTCCCCGTTCGTCGTCGTTGCTTCCCCGCCGTCGGATCTGGAGCACCAGCCCAGGTGAGCAACTACCGTCGGATGAGCTCCTGCATCAACCGTCAGATATTCAAGGGGCTTCTAATCTGAGCCGTCGGAGCGAACCGTCATCGGGCGACGACGCATCGACACGTGGCAAGTAAAATCACAGGCGTCGTTCGATCCGAAGGGCGGGGGTATTTTGCGTTTCTTCCCCTGCTGAATTTTGTATTTAAAATTTACTTTTCAAACTTTCCTCTGTCATTAAGATATTTTGTAACATTTATGTAAAGACCCCCTCTAAGTTTGCGATATTACATTTTGCCCCCTGCCAATCACGTGCTTTCACGCACGTGACTTGGCGATTTTGCAGGGCAAACCCCGAGGTCTTGTTTTATTTATGTTTAGTATCTAAACTTTCATACGCAGTTATAAACTTTCTGGACATTTTGCAATATAGCCCCAAAGTTTTTGATAATCGCGTTTAGGCCCCTGTTAGGCGCGTGTGCAAGTCACGTGTGCCTTGGCATTTTTGCAAAATTAACCTCGTGAATTTAGCTATTCATTGATAGTCCACGAAGTTTTTAATTCAGTTATAGTTTTTGCGAGAAAATTGCACGCATGCCCCTGAGCTTTTACATATTTACAAAAATGCCCATACTAATATGATTTTTCTCTTTGCTTCTTGTATTTATTTCTTGCATCTATAAAATTCCAAAAATCACTCAAAAATTAAGTTTAGTTCCTGTTGCATCCTAGTTTCACGGCATATTTTTGTTGTGCATTTTCATTGCATTTTAATATTTATAAAAATTCAAAAACAACCATTTCCAGCACTGTTTGCATTATAAAATCCTTAAAAATATAAAAACACTTCAGAAAATTCCCAAAAAAATTTATTTTCCCTATTTTAGTGTCTTTTCACTTCTTTCCAAAAATTACTAAAAAAATATAAAAGAAAACTCCTTAATTAGAAAACTCTAAAAATATCCATAAAAATCTAAAAAATTCAAGAAAAATCCTAAAAATCTAATTTTAGTTTTTGAATTTTCTCTGATTCTCTTTTATTTAAAATTAATTTAAGGATTTTTAGACTCTGATTTCTATTTTTAATCCTCATTTTAATTTCGGCCAGTAGTTTAATTCACTGTTTTCTTGTATTTGGACTTTTAAAATACCAAAAATGTTCAGAAAAATCTCCAAAAATCACAAAAATAGTATAAAATTATATAAAGACCAAAAATATTTTATTTTCTGAATTTTAGTTATTTTTACCTATTTTTATAAATACTCTATTCCTCTCTCTCTCTCTTATATTGTATATATATTCTATTATTGAAAAAGAAAATATAAAAAATATAAAATATAAAAAGAAAATCAAAAAATTAGAAAATTAAAAATCAAAAAATAAAAATATAAAATTTAAAAAATATAATAAAAAAATATAAAATCAAAAACCCACAAAAAATTGCATACTCGTAGACATTGATCACATTCACACACTTTAGCATTTTGCTTGATCTATCCTTTTTGATCCCTGAGTTCGACACTTTACATACTTGCACTATACACATTTCTTGTAGAGTTAAAATAAATTTGACTCCACATTTATTTATCATTGCTTGATTTATACTGTTGTGGGTTCATTGTTGATTGATTGAGGTTTCGTGAGCGGTCGCTCAACGACATTGTGGTCCCGCCTTGTATGGACTACTTTAGACCCTCGCCAACTCTCGATTATCAAATGGCGCCGTTGCTGGGGAGCAACAACGCATAGTTCAGCTTTTTGTTTGTGCTTGTGATTATTTGTTTGTTTTCACGGCTCTTTGTGCTTATTTTATTTTCCTTATTTTTTGATATATCTGTTGAATTGTCTAACCACTCTCCTTGTTTGGATTTTGTGCGAGGTACGCGGAACGAGGGAAGAGCTCCTCTTTAGAGCACCTGCGCACCCACGTGAGGCGGCTTTGACCTAGCACAAAGGAGGACTTGGAATGTCTGAAGACAAATTTTGAGCATTTTATTTTATTGCATTTACTTGTCTAATTTTTGTGAGAGAAAGACCACACTATATTTGTAATAATACAGGTACCCCCGAACATTAGACATTCGAGCCTAATTTCCAGGTGTTTGTACACCTGGGGGCTCACCGCATTTTGTCGATTTTTCGTCGCATTCTTTTTTATTTGTTTTCCGATTTTGTTTTATTTCTTTTGTTTGATTGAGCCCTTAGCTGTAGGATTTGCTTGGCGATAGCATTAGGTCGAAACACAATAATAACCATTGCATGTACCTATAGTGCGCTTTGGACTTAGTTCAAATCTTTAAACAGTCGCCTCATCTTCTTCAAGCGTTCATGCTGCGAGCCTACCCTGCCAAGCGCTGCTCCTGAACTCGACGTGTCAAGAGGAGGAGGGGTGAGCCTAGACCGGACTCTTGGATTGAAGATCAGTGACCGACTTGTGGTTCTTCACGATAATAGAAATTTCTGAACTTAGGGCGATTTCATCGGCTTGCATTTGCATATAGATAGGTTTCAATTCTGCTGAGCATCCTTGCATGTAGAGTGCTGGAGGCAAGGTGAGCTTTTACGCTTTAGCATCCATCATCGTTTTGCCGCTTGCATTGCTTTTCCATCTCTCTACCTCTGATTTTGATCACCTAGGTGCTAAGTAAAATTGACTCCTCGTTAGGCTCGTGCATTTCTCATTAAAATCCAAAAAAAGTGATAATCAAATAAAATTGGGATTGGTAATATTACTTGACCCTAAAAACAACCAAAAAGGAAAACATTGTCTTGGGGCGAGTAATCCCCTCATTGTCTTCGTTTTACATTGCTCACGCGCACACTAAGGATTAGTGTCAAAATCCTATATCAGCCCCCTAAGTGTTTGTGCAATCTTTGACTTCTCACCTAACTCTAAAACAGACAAGATAAAAAAGACCGCATTTTACGGTCTCTACTGAGTTGAGTAGGTGAATTGAGGGTTTGTCTTGTGTGAGTTTTGTTTGTGATTGTTTGTGTGCATCCTAGATCGCCTCTGTGCATTTGCACCTTCTTCTTCACCCTCTTGACTTGACCTTCGTGTTCCCCCGAATCATTTCCTTTTGTTTTTGAGATGGACCCCGAGAGCGCATTTTATCCGGACTTTGCGGATCCCCCGTTCACTCCAGTCGGTCCACCTTTCTTTTATCAGGAGGATCCTCCTCCTATTTTTTCTGATTTTTGTACATACCCGCCTCAGCCACAGTACCAGACCTCGGATTTCTATCCATACCCACCTCCACCTGAATATTATCAACCTCCACCTTCACATCCACCCGAGTCTGATCTGTTGGAGTCACCTCCCTCGACCTCCATGAGTGACATTTTGATCCTAATGATGGAGCACACTAATTTGATGAAAGATTATCTTGCCATTTTGAGTAAATACCAGATTAATGCTCCTTTTGTCGAGGATACAGATTTACTTGTGGGTGATCACGGGAGCTTGCAATCGCCCAAAATACAAAAAAATTAAAAACACAAAAAGAGTTCGGGAGACACTTGGTTGATTCAAACTGTGAGGAGAGTGTCCACCTACCAGACCCCTTGACTACACATCCATTCACATCTTGTCCCACCTTTGACCCCAAGGATGCCGCTGTACAGACTGCTCTTGGCATGCCTCTTGTAGATGTTGATTCTGACTTCCTCCCTTGTATGGAGGAGGTCCAAAAATTCAAAAAAATGCTATTTGAACCGGAAGTGGTGGCCACTATTCATGAGATCATCCATGCCCCACTTCAACAGTCCATGACACAATTATCTGCTCCTCTTCCCAAAAAGAAAAAGCGGAGGAGCAGATCTGAGCGTCACATTCTGACCATGGCCACTGCCCACGCCATCACACACCGTCCCATTCCTAGAAAGAAGAACACAGCTACCCCTTTCATCACTTGCACCATCTCTGACTATACTTGTGATCACACTCTCCTGGACGGCGGTGCATTTATTAGCATATTACCCTTCTCGTTGGTACAGTCTCTTCACTTAGGGCATCTCAAGAAAACCAGGATGATCGTACAATTTGCTGATGGATCTATCAAGAGGCTGAAGGGTATCCTTGAAAAGGCCGTCATTTCGATTCAGGGCACGAGCTACCATGTTGACTTTGTCGTGTTGCCCATGGAGACCTCCACAGGGGATTCATCTCCAATCATCCTGGGACGACCATTCCTCGCCTCTGCAAGGGTCATTATTGACTATGGATCAGGAGAGATTCGCTTCCGTCCTGTTGATGAGAGCGAAGTATTGATCACCACACCCACAGCTGACCAGAGACCTGCACCTGATGCACCTTCACCTATTCTAGCTGACTCCGAGGCCTGTGACGGATCTGATGATATTAGAGATGTTTGCTTATTGATCGCTGATGAGACCCGAGAAACCCTCCGAAAGGGGGACGACTCGGAAAGTATAGACCTCACAGTTCCTCCTTCTGGTGTGTGGCGATGTGTGGATGAAATCCAAGGAATTTACGTGATTGATCCCATAGAGTGGAGGGCAGATACCAAGATTAGACAGGACAAACCTGATTTGACTACTTCCACTGATAAGTCTGTTCCTGGTCACTCTAAAGTGATGATGATTGAGGTCAGTTATGATGCTAACCATTATTCTCAGAAATTCTGGCCTCCTGATGAAGAAGATGATCCGGGTGAGATTCTCGACGATGAGCAGAGTTCGACTACTTCCACTGATGACTTCGTTCCTTTTGGTTTTGACCTAAACGACACCTCGCAGCACGACTCCGATTACACTTCTTCCGAGGATGATGAGTTTGTCCCATTCCACTTTGATATCTGCGAGACCCCCAAGGCCAGACCTAGTTGTACTTCTTCCACTCGCCCGTCTTTGCCTTCTCACCATAGGACCACCAAGGGCGAACCTAGCCATACTACTTCCATTGACCAGTTCATGCCTTTTCGATTTGACTCCACTGAGGGCCTTCACTCTGTCGACCCTGATCGGCTTCCATCCACTGTGGACCCCGATGTCGACCTGCACCACACTAGATCCATTCCTCAGCGATCCCGCAAGAAGGTTCGCTTTCTACCTTCTTGATCATGTGTACATCCATCTTTGTTGTATATTCATCTGTTCGTCTTTGTCCCTCTCCTGTATTGCTCGTCCACCCATTCTCGTGTTTTCCTTGCTTAGGATGCACTTTTTCCTAAGTATAGGGGGTGGACGAGCCGAGTGTTCTTTCATCGTTCTGTTTCATCACTCCTATTGTTGCCTATACTTAGGGCTTCTTTTACCCTAAGTATAGGGGGAGTGATGTGTACATCCTCTGATCTTGTTTCCATCTTCTGATCTCTTTCCTTCTTTTCTTCTTTTCCTTTGCCATTCTCTGTATCTATCAAAAAGATGTCGCCCCTTGTAGACAGTTTTCTATACTTAGGACGTACTTTGCCCTAAGTATGGGGGGGGGTGTGCACCCTGAGTTGATTCTATTCTTTGATCCTCTCCATCGTCTCCTCTTCTTGTCTATACTTAGGGATATCTTACCCTATATCTTACCCTAAGTATAGGGGGAGACAATCTGAGTACGATCTGTTCATTCCCACCCTTGACCCTCCCTGCTTTGTGTACAGTCTACTATACTTAGGATTATTTGATCCTAAGTATAGGGGGGACGGTCAACTTCTCATTGATTCATTCTTTCTTTCTTTAGATTTGCCTATACTTAGTACGAGTTATGTCTTCTCTTTTCTCTCTGATCTATGAGGACATAGCTCAAGCTAAGTATAGGGGGGTCGTTATACTACGTATATACTTTAGACATAACTCGTACTTTCGTATTTTCTTAATAAGATGGCTAACAATTCTTTAAAATTCATTAAAAACCTTAATAAAAAGATGTGATTATTCCTCAAATTATTTTTGTATTTACTGATTAATAAATCAGGTGAAAATGTTTTTTGCAAAATGTTTGAAAAATAGTTTGAAAATCTTTGTAAAAATCTTTTGAAAACTATTTTGAAAACATTTTGTTACATGTTTTCAACCTTTGTAAAACACTTTATTTTGAAAACTTATTTTCTTTGTGTGAAATAAAATGTTTGAAAAATGATTTGCAAATGGTTTGAAAAATGTTTGCAAAATTATTTTGAAAATTCTATTTATACTGTTTGAAAACCTTTGCAAAAGGATTTTCAAATATGTGTACATGTTTGTGAAATGTTTGTAAAAATTATTTTGAACTATAGTTTTCAAAATTGTTTGAAAAACCTTTATGAGATAGGTTTGAGGAATATATACATCACACCAAAATCCACTATATATATGTATAAAATTGATCACTTACCCTTGTAAATTCTTAAAATCCACTTCTTGAAAATATAAGAAGCACTCCCGTGTAAATAGTTTTACCCTAGTTTTTATTCAAAATCTTTTCTTTTCTAAAACCCCTTACAAAATTAAAATACCAAAAACATCTGAAAAATCTTTTTGAAAAATAAAAAATGCATATGCATCATCATCTTTTCAAAATCCATAAAAAGTTCAAAATATTTGAAAATGGCATCACAAAAATATTTTCTGCATTTTGCATATCATTTGCATAGCATGCGCATTTTTCGGATTGAGTTTGATAGTTGAACGAGTCTAAGTAAAATCCGAAGATTGGAGCTTGATTGGACCTTAAAATCTACCTAATGATAGGAACCTTATAGGAACTGGATTTGAGGTACTTAGGTCTAGTTGACTTAATTCTTTGAGGATCACGAGACTTGGTTCAATGGATTCTAGACTGCCTAAGTAGAGTATTTCGGAACATACGCACGACTCTTGTTGATAATGACCTAACTTGGACACCTGCACCTTTCACATGGCTCAACTCAGTTGGAGTGGTGAGGTGGGGGATTGGATTTGCCGGTAGGAGATGCACACAAGTGGAAACACTTGTACTCCTCTACGGAGGGAAGTGCATCCCAACCCGTCCAGTGATGAGGAATTCTAAAGACAGGAGAGTGCGGGTTGCAATAATGCTTCAAAAGAAGGATAGTTGTTGGCTCAAGAGGAAAAACTCCTTATGTAAATGCTATTGTGAATAATATTCAAAAAAAGAAAAAAGAAAAAAGAAAAAAAATGGACAGGCATGTACAAAAATAAATGCCTACAAAGTATGTACATATGTTGTAAAGTCAATAAGCAAGATTGAGTTCCAAAGTCATATCATGTGAGCCTGCAGCTAGATGACTTGACTACACTGGTCTTGCGTCCTACGATAGGTAGCTACACTGACTACCGTCCAATCTTCTCTTCACCCCCTCCTCTTGAGTTGGTTGCCACTTGAACTTAGAAGGGAATACCCCGCTCCTCGAGGAAGGAGTTGTTGGATTGGGGAATCACTGGGTTGTCATACTGGAGAAGTCAGTCTCTTTGTCATTTAGTTGGGGAGAGCCACCATCACTTACACTGTACGAGTCAGATTCATAGTCGTAAGGTTTGCGTATGAGTTGACATATTTCTGACCTGGCTATTGAGGAGACTTGGGTAGAGTTTTGGGATTCTCAGGTACTGTTGGATTTCAAATCCGTTCTCAATAAGGTTCCGCCCGCACTAAAATTCCAAAGGTCCGACTTAAGCTCCAAACTTTGATTTTGAGAAGACAAGTTTGATAATCAAATTTAATCCACCTTCTTCTTTTTCTTTTCTTTACTTTTCTTTCTGCACTTATTGCATAAGTGTTTGCTAGGGACTAGCAAAGGTAAAGTATAGGGGGATGATGAATCCACATTTCATCATCTTTATTCTATCATTTTGGCCTCAAAAACCCTAGCAAATGCGTGTAAATACTCTTCATTTCCGCATTTTAGCATTCATGCATGTGCACATAAATAGTGTGTAAAATACTATTTTTAAAGCTAAAATTATAGAATAAATAAAAGAAAAGAAAAAGAATAAAATATTGTAAATATTTTATGACCCGAAACCCCGAGACCTTGGCATCTTGATGACTAGGTTGGCAAGGAATAAAGTAGGGGGAGATAAGGGCCAAAATACAATAAAAACACCTTGTATTTTAGTCATTCTTTATTCATTTTGGGAACTATTTTGGGTTCCACTTTGTATACCTCAAATAAAAAAACTTTGTACATAAAAGTTGTAGATAATTAAAACAAAATTGATTTCACTCAAAAATATTGTACAAATAAAAAGTTATGATCTGAATAAAAATCCAGAATCCCAACTTCTCAGACCTGTATCTTGCAAATAAAAACTCCAAATGCATCAAACTCACCTTTAATTGTATATAATTTAAAATAAGCTATTTAATGGCGGTGGTTTCGCATTTTGGCGGAGCTACGGTTTGAAAGTTGAGTTTTGGACCCCTATTGTATACTTGTACAGATTAAAATATTCATTTTATTATTTATTCATTATTTTTATAACTTTATATTTTTATAATTTTGTAAATAATACTTATAATATATTGGTATATTAAAATCAGAATAAAAACATAAAAGAAATATAAAATAAAATACTTGTATACCATATACATAGGTATAAGACCTATAAGCATGTCTATGCAATTAATACTTTTATTTTATTAAATGTACAAAATATATCAGAAAAATAAAATAAAAATATATTTAAGTATATAAAAATATTCTACAAATTTATAAAATAATAAACAAAAATAAAAAATTAAATTCTCAAAATAAAAATAAAATATAATATTAAAATATATATATGTATATACCTATAAAGGGTATAAAAGATAACTTGCATTTATACCTCCTAAAAAATAATTAAAATTCATAATAAAATAATTCATAAAATAATAAACATTTTTTTATTTGATACTCTAAAATTAATTAAATCATTTACTATTTTTAAATTAATTTTTAAATCTTTTTTAGGGCTTTTTCCCTGGTTGGTCCGCGTGGACCAACCAGGTGGCAGTCACAGTTGACCTCGGTCAACTGTCTGCCCTTCGCGCATGTCAGGCCTCGTTTCTCGCCTCTTTTCGCGATTTTTTTGAGGTGTATCCTTTCATCCTTTGGCGTTGCAATCTTCATGACTTTTTCTCCCCAATAACCCATGATTCCCGTCTATAGTTTACATTGGGGAGTACAAGTACCTTCAACGCATCTGGAGCTCGTTTTGGGTGCGCGGTCGAGGTTCTCGGAGCTCTCGAGCTCCGCCGCCTCCGCTCGCCACTTCCGGTCCACGCCGGAGCTTTTTGGAGCCGCTAGCACCTCGGAGGACCTGCAGAAGGAGAGCAGGCCTTTTTGGAGCGTCAAGGGATGCCGGAGAGGAGCGTCGCAGTGGGAGCTTCTTCCCCCTTCGTCGTCGTTGGCTTCCTTGCCGTCGGATCTAGAGCACCAGCCCAGGCGAGCAGCTATCGTCGGATGAGCTCCCACGTCAACCATCGGATCTTCAAGGGGCTTCTAATCTGAGCCGTCGGAGCGAACCATCATCGGGCGACGACGCATCGATACGTGGCAAGTAAAATCACAGGCCCAATTCGATCAGAAGGGCAGGGGTATTTTGCATTTCTTCCCCTGCCGAATTTTGTATTTAAAATTTACTTTTCAAACTTTCCTCTATTATTAAGATAGTTTTGTAACATTTGCGTAAAGACCCCCCTAGTTTGCGATATTACATTTTGCCCCCTACCAGTCCCGTGCTTTCACGCACGTGACTTGGCGATTTTGCAGGGCAAACCCTGAGGTCTTGTTTTATTTATGTTTAGTATGTAAACTTTCATACGCAGTTATAAACTTTCTGGACATTTTGCAATATAGCCCCGAAGTTTTTGATAATCACGTTTAGGCCCCTGCTAGGCGCGCGTGCAAGTCACGTGTGCCTTGGTGTTTTTGCAAAATTAACCTCGCGACTTTAGCTATTCATTGATAGTCCACGAAGTTTTTAATTCAGTTATAGTTTTTGCGAGAAAATTGCATGTAGGCCCCTGAGCTTTTACATATTTACAAAAATGCCCCTGCTAGTATGATTTTCTCTTTGCTTCTTGTATTAATTTCTTGCATCTATAAAATTCTAAAAATCACTCAAAATTAAGTTTAGTTCCTGTTGCATCCTAGTTTCATGGCATATTTTTGTTGTGCATTTTCATTGCATTTTAATATTTATAAAAATTCAAAAACAACCATTTTCAGCACTGTTTGCATTATAAAATCTCTAAAAATTATAAAAACACTTTAGAAAATTCCCCAAAAAATACATTTTTCCTATTTTAGTGTCTTTTCACCTCTTTCTAAAATCACTAAAAAATATAAAAGAAAACTCCTTAAAAATTAGAAAACTCTAAAATCTTCGTAAAAATCTAAAAAATTCAAGAAAAATCTAAAAATACAATTTTAGTTTCTAAATTTTCTCTGATTTATTATCTTTTATTTAAAATTAGTTAGAGGATTTTCAGACTCTGATTTCTATTTTTAATCCTCATTTTAATTTCGGTCAGTAGTTTAATTCATTGTTTTCTTATATTTGGACTTTTAAAAATACCAAAAATATTCAGAAAAATCCCCAAAAATGACAAAAATAGTATAAAATTATAAAAAGACCAAAAATATTTTATTTTCTGAATTTTAGTTATTTTTACCTATTTTTATAAATACTCTATTCCTCTCTCTCTTATATTATATATAATCTATTATTGAAAAAGATAATATAAAAAAATATAAAATATAAAAGAAAATAAAAAATCAGAAAATTAAAAATCAAAATATAAAAATAAAAAATAAAAAAATAATAAAAAATATAAAATCAAAAAACACAAAAAATTGCATACTTGTAGACATTGATCACAGTCACACACTTTAGCATTTTGCTTGATCTATCCTTTTTGCTCCCTGTGTTCGACACTCTACATACTTGCACTATACACATTTCTTGTAGAGTTAAAATAAATTTGACTCCACATTTATTTCTCATTGCTTGATTTATACTGTTGTGGGTTCATTGTTGATTGATTGAGGTTTCGTGAGCGGTCGCTCAGCAATATTGTGGTCCCGCCTTATGTGGACTACTTAGACCCTCGCCAAATCTTGGTTATCACTAAGCTCCATTCTTCAAATTTATTCCAGACTTAGTTTAAATATCAAGACTATCCCAAAAAATGCATATGCCAATGCGAGAAATATGTACAATGCAAAAAAAGAAAGCAAAAATCTTTTTGTGAAACAACTTTCAAATTTTGAACTTTTTATGTTTTTTTTTGAAAAATGATGATGCACATGCAAAAAGAATTTTTTTTTGCAAATTTTATACTTGTTTTGTATTTTTAGAGATTTTTATAAGGGTTAGGGATATATGCAAGTATATACAATTTTTAATAAGGGTTAGGGATAAGATACACGTATTTACACGGGAGTGAGTCAATTATTTACAGAGATCATGTGAAAGGATTTACAACTTGAGTACATGTATATACAAAATTGGATTTTTTTATTGTGATGCATATATTCTTCAAACTTATTTGAAAACAATTTTACAAATAATTTTGAAAACTATAGCCCAAAATATTTTTTCACACAATTTTACAAACATTTACAAGCACTTGAAAACTATTTTGCAAATATTTTTCAAACAGTATATATAGATTTTCAAAATAAATTTTCAACTATTTTCAAAACAATTGCAAATAGTTTTTACAAAATATTTTTATTTCACACAAAGAAAAAAACTTACAAGCCACAATATTTTTACAAAGGTTGAAAAATATTTTTAAAACATTTTTCAAATAGTTTTCAAAAGATTTTTCAAATAGATTTTCAAACTACTTTCACAATATTTTTCAAAATATTTTAACTTGACTTATTAATCAGTATATACAAAAAGAATTTTTGAGGAATTTTTTGCATCCTTTTTATTAGTTAGTTTTTTTACAAGTATTACAAGTATTTATACAGTGTTTTAGCCATATAAAAAAATAAAAGTACGAGTTTTGGCTAAAGTATATATACAATATATACGACACCACCGTATACTTAGCTCGAACTATGTCCTCATAGTGATCAAAGAGCTGCAAAGGAAGACATAACTCGTGCTAACTATTGGGAAGTTAAAAGAACGCTATGCTACAACGACGAATAAAAGAATATAATCAATAGGAGTCAGTGACCCCCCTATACTTAGGATCAAGTAATCCTAAGTATCGAAGACTGTACACAAGGGGAAAACCGAGGAGTAGTTGGGGTAAAATATCCCTAAGTATAGGCATCAAACCAGAGGTAAAAAGAATCAAAAGAATAATCACAAGTTAGGGTAAAGAATATTCTCCATCGTGTGGACTCCACCTCCCGCCGCGGCGCGCCACTAGACGACACCGAGTCGCTGTGGGTTACTAAGGAAATGGTAATTTTATGCAATGATGAATCCACGATTCATCGCCTTTATTCTTTTATTTTAGCCTCATTTCCTTAGTCAAACACCTGTAAATTCCCACTAATTGCATAAAATTATCATTTTGCATGCATTTGTTAAATATGCATTTTTAACACTTTTTGTACATAAATAAAAGAATAAAGAATAAAAGAAAAAGAAAAGAAAATGAAGGATGAATTTATGCAATAGATACGGACTGGCCCGAATCCCGAGATAAGGCCAAGACTTCACCTGATCGACCATGAATAAAGTAGAGGGAGATAGGGTCTTCTATCAAAAATCCAAAAATAATTTGTACATAAATTCCTTGTATATTTGTATAAAACTTGTACTATTTTATTTGTACATAATTTATCATCAAATTAATTATTTCTGTAAACAAAAGTTGTAAATAAAAATGTGTTGTAAATAATAAAAATAATTGCAAAACAAAATAATGTACATTTTACAATTAACCACCCTCAGAAAAAGCCACGAAGCGATAATTGAAATACCAATTTTGGCTCCATACGAACTCAAATTGAACCAAACTCACTTCCATATACTCTAAATTAAATTATCTTTCAAATGGCCATGATTTCATAATTTTTGGAGGTACGGTTAAAATGTCGATATTCTAGGGTGTTTTATGCAGTTTCACCATTATTTATTGTACATATTTATTCATATTTAGTTTTATGTACATAATTGTAAATATTATTTTCATTGAAAATAAAATAAAAAATACAAATAAATAAATCTAAAAAATGGATATAAAAAGTATTTCCTTATGTAGATATGTGTATATTGTATTATATGTACACTATATTTGTACACAACTAACTTCCTTTTATTAAAATCACCAAAAAATAAAATATCTAACATTTATTTATTAATTTAATTTAATTACGAATTTTGTATTTATATTTAATTATTTAATTCACTTATTTGATTTAAATACCTACTTTTGTATATAAGATATGATTACATACCTTTAATAGCCACCATTAAGGTGGCTATTTATTTATTTATTTTATTTAATTTCGAAATTCATAATTAAATAATTAATTAATTATTTTAATTATTTTATTAACTCCACTAATAAATGCGTTCCTTAAGTGTACATACCTTCCTTTTTTATTTTCTTCTCTTTTTAATGGGCTCCACCTCCTTCGTTAATGATGCCCCTATACTTAGGATTCAGCCCGAGCTGCTGCTGCTGATGGAGTGTGGGAGCCGGCATCGAGTCGTGCAATTCTCTAGTATGAAACTGCCTGTTGGGGGGCCTTCAGCTGTGTGTAGACCCAGGCTTGGGAACATCACTGTCGAGTTCTCTACCATCTCCTCATAGATGACACAGACCTGATCTTCATCCTTGGAAAAGTAGGACCCACCACAAGAGGCATTCACGAGCCCCTACAACTCCGGTGTCAGCCCACAAAAGAAACTCTGAACCAGGTTGGGCTTTGATATCTCGTGATGTGGGTACCACTCAATGAGCTCTCTAAATCGATCAAGCCTCATGGAACTGCTCATTTGGGATCATAGTGAAGTTACTGATCATAGCTCGCGCTGCGTTGGTCCGACCGAGTGGATAGTACTTGTTCAAGTACTCAGTACGGAGCTACTTCCAAGATGTGACGTACCTTCCTAGACACTTCAACCAATAGGTTGCTCTTTCAACCAATGAGAACGGAAAGGCAATCATCTTTATCGTGTCCTCGTCCACCAGTCTGTCGTGGACAGTGATACAAATCATCTCAAACTCCTGCAGATGGAGATGAGGCTCCTCGGTGGCCAGCCCATGAAACTTGGGCAACAACTAGATGGTCTGGGGGGGAAGCTCGAAGTTCCCGTCAATGGGAGGAAGCTGGATCAATCGGTGAGTGAGAGTTGCACCAGGGTTGTGCAACTGTCTCATGGTCCTCGGTGGTGGGCCCTCCTGGTGATGTCCTTTTCCTGCTTCGCCTCCTGCTTCTGGTATCTCTCCACCGCCCTCGGGTCTGTCTACTCTGTCCTCTCGCATCTGCACCAGCTCTCTCATGATGTCACCCATGAAGGCTCCCTGATCTCTGATCTGTCTCTACATTGTCTCTAGGGAGGCTAACAAGGAATTGTTGATGGCAGTTTGATCATACACATACGAAGGATGTCCCTGCTTATCTGAGTGTCCCTCACTGCTAGCCATATCTTGGGTCTCTGCAAAGGCAAAAGTACCCATCACAGGTGTCGTCAAATGTACATGAATCTGTATTGCACTATGCTCTGACACCACATGACTGGCAAGAGAAGAAGGGTGGTCAATGGGGAACAGGGTGGACGTAAACTCATGCTCGGAGAGTGGGTCTAAAGTCCTCAAAGTCGACTTAGATGAATAAAGAGGTGTGCTCGATAGCGGTGCCACCAGATGTGGCCTAAGGGATCTCCTTCCCATCATCGTGATCTGGAGAGAAGGGCGGATGAGATCTAGATTGCAAACAAGATGAGAAATCAAACCCCCGATTCACCTATGCAACTTTGAGCTGATGACCATAAAGGCTCGATCGATTATCTTTTCAATTATATTTAGGTGATTAATCAATCTATCAGAGCGATTAAGCGAGCTGGTAGGAACCCGATGCTCCTAGGAGACTGTCCCAATCTAAGGCTAGATCTTTCTCAGCCGGTATGAATTACGGACCGTTTACTGGCTACCCGATCAATTCACTCTATTAAGGACGTCACGGTCCGCTTTATCGGCTACCGGAGAGATCATCACCAGAGAACGACTAACCCTAGAGCAGTAGTTTGAGAGGAGTTCATGTATGGCTCTATCCTAGTGTGCGGGTCACTCTTGCTGCAAATAAATCAACCAATGAGGGGGTAACTCTCTCCAAGACAAAAATTTTGAGTGAGGTGAGTTTTAAGGTCAAGTTTGCATTAGCAGTCCTAATTTTATTTGGTTATCTCTTTTTAGTATTTTTTCTGATAAAAACAACGCCTAACAAATTTTCCGATTTCCTTGGTTATTTTGAGTCCAATAAAATAGGGGAGGAAGTCAGAAAAGTCGATGTGCGATCAAACACAATGATGCATGCAAAGTTAGAAATGTGCACCTTGCTCCAACACTCTACATGCAGGGTGATCCGCGCATAAATTTAAAGATAAGAAATAAACTACCTATATGATGTACGAGGAAACCGTCCCTAAATGAGCAATTTCTATTGATCGTGCAACACAAGTAGCTATCAACTAGGAATAGAGACCGGAGTTCAGTCTTAGATGCCGATCGGTGTCCACCATAGTGGATCCTTCCAGCGCTGTATACGACCTCTCTTGGCACGTGGTCTCTAATCCAAGTCAAATAGCTTTTTAAATGAATTATTAGCTAAGTAAAAGTACGGTCTATAGGTGCAAGCAAGATATTAGGTGTGGGGCCTTAGCTTATTACGTCACAGTCAACAAAAACTCCTAAATCTAGGGGCTAAATCCGCGTGAATCAAGCAGATAGTAAAAATCGGAAAACAACGAAAAACCATGCAAAAACCAACGAGGCCCCCAAGGGAACAATCCCTCGGGCAATGGACCTTGTGAAGTGTTGAAGTGTCCAAGTCCAAGTTATTACAAATAATAGAGTCACTTTCTCTCACTTCAAATTACATAAATAATTACAATGAAATAAAGGGAGCTAAATCTACAAAAATTCTCTAAGTGTCCTTGGTGCAAGGGTGGTAAGCCGAAGCCGACTTCACGGGGGTGCGTAAGCGCCTAGAGAAGAGCGCCTCCCTCGATCCGTGGTACCTCACACAAAGTCAACCAAGAGAGGAGGTTAGACAGCTCAACAAGATATATCAAAAATAAAGAAAATAAATGAAGCAAAAATATAGAAAAATAATACCACAATCAATCACAAAGGAATCCGATCTATATGCTGTTGCTCCTAGTTAATCAAACGACGTCATTTGATTAACTAGGATCTATCGGGGGTCTAAATGTATCTCACACAGGGCAGAGATACAGTCGTTGTGGCAACCCTTAATAAACCCGGATTAAATCAACAATTAACCCACAACGGAGATCAAGCAATGAAAAGCGACGCGGAGTTAAAATTTATTATAACTCTACAATGAATGTGTATAGTTGATGAATCCACATTTCATCATCTTTATTCTATCATTTTGGCACCAAAAACCCTAGCAAATGCCTGTAAATAACATTAAATACGCAATCTTAGCATTCATGCATGTGCATCTAAATAGTGTACAAATTACTGTAATTAAAGTCAAAATTATAGAATAAATAAAAGAAAAGAAAAAGAATAAAATATTGTAAATATTTTATGATCCAAAACCCCGAGACCTAGGCATCTCGATGAATAGGTCGACAAGGAATAAAGTAGGGGGAAGATAAGGTAAAAAATACAACAAAAATACCTTTGTATTTCATTCATTCTTTATTCATTTTGGGACCTATTTTTTGTTCCACTTTTTATTCATCAAATAAAGAAACTTTGTACATGAAAGTTGTAGATAATTAAATAAAGAAAAATACAAAATTGATTTCACTGGAAAATAATACACAGATAAAAAGTTATGGTCTGAATAAAAATCCAGAATCCCAACTTCCCAGACCCGTATCTCACAAATGAAAACACCAAATGCATCAAACTCACCTTTAATTGTATATATAATAAAATAAGCTATTTAATGGCGGTGGTTTCGCATTTGGCGGAGCTACGGTTTGAAAGTTGAGTTTTGGACCCTCATTGTACAACTGTATTGATTAAAATAATCCATTTATTATTTATTCATCATTTTTATATTTTTATAATTATGTAGATATTACTTATAATATATTTGTATATTAAAATCAGAATAAAATTGTAAAGAGAATTCAAAATAAAAATAATTGTATATACAAGACCTAGGTATTGGACCTATGTACATGCTATACATTATGTATTTGTATTTTATTAAATATAAAAAGTATATCAGAAAAATAAAACAAAAATATATTTGCGTATATAAAAGTATTTTATGATTTTATAAAATAAGAAATAAAAATAATAAAAGTAAAATACACAAAATAAAAATAAAATACTAAAATACATAGGTAATATACCTATACATGGCTAAAAAGTAAACTTATAAAAATATACCTCATAAAATGAAATAAAAATCATAATAAAATACTACATAAAATAACGAATATTTTTTATTTTATAATCATAAATTAATAATGCCATTTACTATTTTTAAATGATTTTAGAAAGCATTTTTTTAGGGTTTTTTCTGGTTGGTCCACGTGGACCAACCAGGTGGCGCCCCCAGTTGACCCCGGTCAACTGGTCGCCTTCCCCCACCTACACCCTGTCAGAGTCCTGGTTTTTTTTGGCGCATTTGGCGGCCTTCTCTAGGCCGAATCTTTCACCATTTCGCCTTGATTTCTTCTGTAATCTTCTTCCTCGATCATCCCACCTTGCCCGCCATGTGTTTACATTGGGCCAAGGATCACTGGGGCGCTGGAGATTTGTTGATCTTCGAGCCCCTGCAGCTCGAGGTCAAACCTCATAAAATGGAACCCCGACCTTCGATTTGAATTTGGATTCCCTTCGGTCCACCCCTCTCGCCTTTCTTGTGCTCCAGAGCCTCCTGGAGGTGACAGCTCCGCTGCGAGCTCTTCAGCCAAGGCATCAGAGGTCGGAGGTGTCTCCCGTACCTCCCGCAACTCCGGCGGTCGAGGTTTGCCATTTCCTCTGGTTCCGGCCATTGAGGGCCTTCCCCCCGTTCATTTCTTTATTACATTGAGTTCCTGTTAGCTTTAGGATGAAAAACCCCAAAAAAATCGTAAGTTTAGTCGCCTAAATCGCCCGATTCACCAACTTGGCCGGAGCGCTCCTCCGGCCGTTCATCGCCACTCCGTTTCACGCCTCGCCACGCCCATCCAGAGGTCCAGGCAGTTTGCCCTGGACCTCCTCACTCTTTTTGCTGGTCACGGCACGTCCACGCATGCCTGGAGCCCATTTTGGAAGCTCGCCGGAGCTATCGAAGCTCCCCAGCTCCGCCAGCCACCAGCGAGCTCCATGGCCCTCGCTGTGGATTTTTGACGACTCCAGGAGGAAGAGGAGGACCTCAGGATGCTCCACGTCCATTTTGAAGCCCCTGCCATCGCCGGAGGACGAAGATCTGGGACGACGAAGTTCGCCCTCGCCGGCGTTCTTCGTTGTTCTTCATCATCACCTCCCAGCCGTCGGATCGAGGAGCTCCCCAGGTCGAGCAGCGCCCGTTGGATCGAAGCACATCTCCGCCGTCAGATCGTCCTCAAACGATCTAATCTCCGCCGTCCACTCGAAGCGTCATCGCCCGTCAGATCCACGCCACGTGGTTAAGTGAAGATCATCCGCCGTTGGATCAAGCGTCGAGGGTATTTTGCAGACCCACCCTCGCTATTTTTTGTAATTTTAATTTAGTCCTGAACTTTTATTTCATAGTTTAAATCTTTTGTAAAATTTGCAAGCCAGCCCTCGAACTCATTCTATTTACACAAAGGTCCCTTGCCACGTCACCTCACGTGACCTGTTCACGTGAGGTGTGGGCATTTTGTAAGGGGACCCTCGGCCTTTGGGATATTTCATTTTAATCCCAAAATTTTGTGGTACTGTGTTAAACTTTGGTATCTTTTGCATGCGAGCCCTAGAACTTTTTGTTTATTGCATTTAGGTCCCTGCCAGGCGCACGTGTAGCACGCATTTGGCTTGGACATTTTGTATTGAGGCCTCTCCAGGTTCTGTAATTTGTTTCTAGTCTAGTAAATGCAAGTTTTAGTTTAAAACTTTGTGGAAAATTTTGCATGTACCCCCTGGATGTCTGCGAATTTGCATCTATATCAGGCCTGTTTAATGTTAGGATTTCTTGTATTAATTAATTAGATCATCCACTTTGCCTCCAAATATTCCACAAAAATTAAGTTAAGCTCCTATTAACTTGTATTTGCACGCCATATTTTTAGTTTTTGATTTTAGTCAATTTTTATATTTATTAAAAATCAAAAACATGTTTTTTATTCATTGTCTTAAAAACATGCTTTTTAACTTAAAAACATGCTTTTTAAGTTAAGCTCCTAAGTCATTGTTTTGCTTCATTTTGCTATTAAAAAATACCAAAAACAATTTGAAAAATACCCAAAATCACAAAAACATTAGAAAATTATAAAAATACCAAAAAAGATTTTATTTCTGAATTTTTGGTTATTTTAGCATAGTTTTTATAAATATTTTATCAACCCTTCTATTACATTGTCTTTGTATTCCAATATTGAAAAAGAAAAAAACATATAAAATATAAAATATAAAAATCAGAAAATTAAAAAATCAGAATATAAAAGTAAAAATTAAATAAAAAAATAAAAAATTAAAATTTAAAAACCCACAAAAAATATTTGTTTGCATAGTGTAGACACACTTCACATTCACTCACACACATTTGATTGCTCTACCCTGTTTGCTCCCTGTGTTCGAACTCTCTACATACTTGCCTTATACATCTTTTATGCAGAGTTAAAAATAAATTTTAACTCCACATTTATTTCTAATTGTTGATATGTAGTGTGGGTTAATTGTTGATTAATTTCAGGATTTGATTGGTTTGACATTTCGACTGTGTTCCCGCCTTGTGTGGAACACAAGACCGATCGATTTTTGGAATTATCAATAGTGTGCAAGCATGTAGAGGTCGAACACAGGGAACAAGTAGGATAGACCAGACAAAAATCAATGCTCAAGAGTGACTGTGATGTATTAGTCTATATAAGTGTTGTTTTTGTGGGTTTTTAATTTTATATTTTTTATTTGATTTTTGTTTTATATTTTTATATTTTGATTTTTGATTTTTTGATTTTTTTATTTTCTTTTTATATCTTATATTTTTCTTATATTTTCTTTTTCTTTTGAATTATAAAACAAGGTATAAATACAGTGTAAGAAAAGAGAGAAAATGTATTTATAGAAATAGGTAAAAATAAGCAAAAATCAGGAAATAAGATACTTTTTGTGTTTTTTATGTTTTTCTAATGTTTTTGTGATTTTTCTATATTTTTCCTCATTTTTGGTATTTTTAAAGTAAAAAAATACTTAAAACAAGGAATAAATAAATGCCTGAAATTAAAATGGAGATGAAAAATATCAAACAGAACCAAAATTATCCAAATTAATTTTAAAATAAAGAGAATAAAATAAAAAAATAGGAAATAGAAACTATATTTTTGTGATTTTTCTATATTTTTAATACTTTTATAGAGATTTTTGTGGTTTTGTTATTTTTAGGAGTTTTCTTTTATATTTTTTAATGATTTTTGATTTGAAGTTAAAGGATGCAAAAACACATAAAATGTTTTTTTTTTGAATTTTTCAAAAATACTTTATAATTTTTATGTATTTTCTAATGCAAACAGGGATGAAAATGCATGTTTTGAACTTTTATAAATATTAAAATGCAACAAAATGCAAAATAAAAATTATCCTGATAGAGAATGCAACAGGAACATATTGCTATTTTTTGGGATTTTTGGGAATATATAAATGCATGAAATAAAATGCAAACAACAAGAGAGAAAATGGGCACTAACAGGGGTATTTTTGTAAATAGATGAAAGTCTTGGGACCAACATGCAATTTTCCCACAAATTATATAACTAAAAAATGTTTTTAGACTAAATAATAAATCCCATAAACCCAGGCGTATTTCTGCAAAATTCCCACAGAACACGTGACAGAACACGTGACAGACAGGGACTAAATAGCAATGAACAAAAACCCTAAGGACTATTTGCAAAATCACCAAAGTTTTATAACTGCTTTTAGTAATTTCAAGACGTAACAAAAATAATAAAATTGCGAGGGCCCCCGTGCATAATACTCCGACCCCCACATGTGCAAGTCACGTGAGGTGACGTGGACAGGGCCTCGATGCAAATATGAGAACTATGGGTGTGTTTTTGCAAATTTGACAAAAATATAAACTGCAGATGGAATTTTAAGGTTTATTATTTAAATACAAAAGGGTCTGTGTAATAATGCAAAATACCCAAAGCTGAAACGAGTCCGAATGTAGGCGATGCTTTACCTTGACCACGTGTCCGCACGAGGATGCCCGATACCTCTTCGCGATCGACGTCCGTAATTAGAACAATGATGAAGATCTGATGGCGCTGGCGGCTCCCGATCTGACGGCTTCTGCACGCCTAACGATCCGCTTGATCCTACGGGGGAGAACCTCGAAGGAAGAACAAGGAAGAGCTGCCGGCAAAGCGACCTTCCCGGACCTTGATCTTAGCCTTCCGGCACTTCTTCAAGCTCCAAAATGGCCAGGACGACTCCTGGCATGGTCCTCTCAGTGCTAGTGGCTCCAAAATCCTCTGGCGACGACCGGAGTTCGCGCGAGGTGGCGGCGGAGCAGGGGGCTCCAAGTAGCACGACGAGTGACCAAAAATGAGCCCGAGGCTCTTCTGTTGTCTCCGAACCTGCACAAAAAGGGTTATGGGGTTGCGGGCAAACTGCCACGACCACCCGTGGGTACGGAAGGGTGGAGAACAGCAAAGATGGAGGCTCGCCAGAGCTCGCTCCGGCGGAGTGATCGAAATGGTGTTCGGTGGGAGAAATCGGCGAAATGGGAGATGGGAATCTACTTCTTACAGAAATACAATAAAAACAAGGAAAAAGGGGTCCTCGAAGGTGGGGATCAGCTGAGATAGACCTCGACGGCGAATCTCACTGGAGGTGGGTGGAACGACCCTTAGACGCCTCCTTAATCAGCCTGACGGCGGGAACAGGGGACCTGTCACCTCCCTGATTCGATGGAGCACGAGAGGCAGAGAGAAAATTGGTCAAAAGGTGTTCAAACTCGAAAGGGAAGGTGGAGGTGGTGTTTGAATGGGTTGACAGAGTGGGTGAGAAGATCGGAGGAGATCAGGAGCCTCAACGATCCAATGCTGATGTTACGTTTGGGCGTAAATGATCACATAACGAGGAAGAAAAGTCAAAAAGACCTTGTCACGAAATGGTGAAAGATGGATGCTCGAAAAATCCAAGAAGTTGGGTCAAAACCCGTTCTGACACAAAGTCAGACCTCGGTCAGAGAGTTGACCGAGGTCAACCAAGGAAAGAACATGGTTGGTCCACGTGGGACCAACCAGAAAAAACCTTGGAAAAAGATTTATAAATTTGTTTTAAAATAGAAAATGATTTAATTATTTTTAGGTTATTAAATAAAAAATGTTTATTATTTTACTAATTATTTTATTATGATTTTATTTATTTTTTAGAGGTATAAATTTATAAGTTACCTTTTATGGCTTATATAAGTATAGTTATCTATATATTTTAATATTTTATTTTATATAATTATTTTTATTAATTTTGTTTATTATTTTTATAAATTTATAACTTATTTTTATAAACTTAAATATGTTTTTATTTTATTTTCTAAGGTATTTTATGTGATTAAAAAACTAGTTGTATTAAGTATATAGGTATATTTATAGGTATTATACCTATGTATTTTGTTCAAGTATTTTATTTTTAAGTTTTATTTAGTGTTTTATTCCTGTTTTAATGTTTACATATATTACAAATAATATTTACAAAATTATAAAAATATAAAATTATAAAAATAATGAATAATAAATAAAATGAATATTTTAATCTGTACAAGTATACAATAGGGGTCCAAAACATAACTTTCACATCGTAACTCAGAAAAATATGAAACCACCTTCATTAAATAGCTTATTAAAAATTATATACAATTAAAGGTGATTTTGATACATTCGAGTTTTTATTTGAGAGATACAGGTCTGGGAAGTTGGGATTCCGGAATCTTATTCTGATCATAACTTTTTATCTGTACATTATTTTTGTGTGAAATCAATTTTGTATTTTTCTATATTTAATTATCTACAACTTTCATGTACAAAGTTTCTTTATTTGAATTATAAAAAGCGGGACTAAAAATAGGTCCCAAAAATGAATAAATAATGAATAAAATAGAAGGAATTTTTATTGTATTTTGGCCCTTATCTCCCCCTACTTTATTCCTTGTCGACGTATTCATCTAGATGCCTAGATCTTGGGGTTTTGGGTCATAAAATATTTACAATATTTTATTCTTTTTATTTTCTTATTCTATAATTTTGGTATTTAAAATAGTATTTTATACAATATTTACACATACATGCATGAATGCTAAAATGCAGGAATCATGGTATTTACATGCATTTACTAGGGTTTTTAGGCCAAAATGATAGAATAAAGATGGTGAAATTGAGCTTCATCAAGGGATAGGGGGAGTTTACCCCCCCACCCACTCCCTCTCTCTCATGTGGGTCCCACATTTCTCTTTTTTAAAAATTAAATAAATCAATTTTACATCACCAATCCTATCAAAAAATAATATATTATACCATCATATCATATAAAAATTATAAACTACTCCACTTCTACTCACTTTTCCAAACTTCAATACAATCACATCGCAATAATTACTCGCTTTTTCAAACTTCATACAATCATATCACAACAAACCCACTTCTAACCCACCCCCAGTTTAACCCTCTATCCAAACACCCAAACCCAAAAACGGGTTACCCTCTACCAGTTTAACCCGCCTTAACCCGCTAACCAAACGCACCCTTAAGGATTAGATCCCAAATCCCGATATGTGGAAGCCTTGATAATTACCTCAGACGGTGAAGTATTGGCGCTTTTATCGTACGTAGGTGATTAGGGCCTTGTCAACGATGATGTTTCTGTCTTGGTCCGTATTGATCATAAGAAATGCCCTCACGGGGGTGTCTATCTCATAGCCTCGCGTCTGGGTATCTCACTTGTGAGGGAAGTATTGACTTCGCCCATTGGCTTCCTCTCTATTTCTTTGGCCAAGTAGCCCCCCAAGCATGAGATCAAGGACCTCTAAGTGCTCAGGCCACATGTTACAAAGGAGGTGGAACAAGGACTAGGAACTTTCCTGGCATTACACGCTCTCCTATACGGTTATCCCTCTAAGGACCTGTGAAAGGATTTTGCATGAATAACAAAAATATAATTGAAAAGATAAAAATAGCCTAATTTTATGGCTTCACTTGAGTTCAGTTGGTGAATCCAAAATTTATTTGGTGTTTATTTGATTTAGATTAAGTTCAAAGATCAGTCCTGCATATTTGTACCTTTTCCTTTCATCTGTTTCATTTCTCATTTGACCGTACTCACTATGAGATTTGTACTATTTTATACTCCATTTATTCCTTTTTTATCACCGTATCTTTCATCCATGCTCGATCTCCCTCATGGCCTCCGAGATGGCGACTCATGGATGGTTTGGTCAGGACCTTGCCAACACCCATATTGATTCCATGTAGTTGACATCTCCTATAATTTGTGGTGATTCTCGAGATCACAATTCGGACTTTGCAAATCGCTCTCCAGACTCCCTGCCTTTTTCAATACTATGGGATCACTCTTGTCCCGAACTCTATCCATTTTGGATGGAAATTGATTTCACTTCGTACACATCTCCTTTCTTAATAAAGTTTTGTGCTGACCTTGACACAAAACATTTCTCTACACTGGTGCTTCTATTCAGAGTAGGGATGCAAACGGTTACGGATATATCCGTATTCGATCCATCACCATATCCATTTTATACAAATTTTGACATCCGTATCTGTATCCGTTTTAAAAGGGATACAAATATGGATATCATTTTGATATCCACAAACATATGTATCCGTATTTGTATATCCATTTTTGTATATAAATATAGTCATACATTTATTTTTAACCATATATAACATAATGCTACACATTCTTTTATCATATCTGTATAATTTTTATGATACAAACACATTTAGTAAATTTATATCATGTGTTTCCCATCCAATTCATATATATTTAAGTCGATTCTATAGAGTATTTCTAAGATTACTCGTATGCGGTCAATATTCATTTTACATCCATATCTGTTTTTTAAGGATATGGTAAGATAGTTTTAATATCCGTCAATATCTGTATCCGCATCTGTATTCGTATTCAAAAACGGATAAGGATACGGTAATACCTATATCCGTATACATATCCGTCTGTTTGCGTGCCTAATTCAGACTGATCAGGGCATCATTCCATGTGCTGATCAAGAACCCAATCTGGAGCTCAAGATTTTGTTAGATTTAGATTTAGACATGGCTGCACAGGAAGAGGAAAGGGACCACAACACCTACCACAGCCAGTACAGAGCTTGTGGAGGCCTGACAGATGATCTAAGAGGGGAGAGAGAGAGGCCCAAGCCTATTCTCAAAGAGACTTACAACCTAGGCGCATGCCAAATGAACGAATAGATCCAAATCCCACTGGTCCACACACATTTAGAGTTGAAGCGTCATCTCTTAGATCTTCTTCCCACCTTATTTGGGAATGCAAAAAGAACCCTACATCCATCTGCAGCAGTTCGCTCACATCTGCGGAACAACGTACTACCCTAACATCCCGTTAGGTGTAGTCAAGACGGCGATGTTTCCATCCAGCCTTCAGGATATGGCGCTATATTGGATCATTCATCTGGGAAAATTCGTCACGATTTGAGAGGATCTCAAGTTTGCATTCTTGCAAAAATTCTACCCTCTTGGTTAGCTCAATCAGATGCGAGCCCGCATTGCCAACTTCTCCCAAGCCACCCATGAGTCTGTTCATGAGGTTTGGAAGCATTTCAAAGATTTACAAGAGAAATGTACCCACCATGATATTCCTCAGACCAACCTAGTCTAACACTTCTTTGGGGCGAGAGCCAAAGGCTCTTAGATGCCTCTTGTGGCGGTTCACATTTCAACAAGGACGAGGACGTCGTTTGGCAGATCTTCGAGGAAATGATCGAAGGAGAGTCCTCCTTATCGTCGTCCTGCATAGATCAATGACAACCGCAGATTCAACAGAAGCTAGTTCATATGGCAACATCACATGATCCGAACAGGGATGAGAGCTCCAACCTGAGCATAATTGGGTGCTACATGTCCAAAGTTGACTGATGAATCTATGATTCATCATATTAAAAGATGAAAATAGAGCGTCGTTCACGAGTAATTCATCATTTATTCTACATCTTTATCCTTCATGCACTTAGAATTAATATCTGTATTTTAGCACTCATAATCGCATTCATAATCATCTTCACATTCACCTAACTTCATGCATTTTTAATTAATTCATGCTAACTCCAACTGACCTGAAATCAACTTCATTGTGTATAGATTACTAACAAGATTAAAGAAAAATACAAAAAAAATTACTAACTCGAATAATTGGCTTGTGAGACAAAACTTCACTTTCACAATAGACAGACTAAACGCGCATATCTTCCTCATACAGTGTTCAATTCCAGTCTACTCACTTTTAAAGTAATACATTCAAAGACCTTCATGAAAGTTGTATATGACCTTTTTTGCTCTTGGTCCCTTCATGAAAGTTGTAGATCTCCTCGAGACAAGCAACTTTTATGAAGAAAAATTTTCGATCCGAGGTTGTTTGCTATTTCTTTTCGATTTATCTTTGTATATTATTTTCTGAATTTTCTGGAGTTGACACGTGGCAGCTTCTGGAGCCGCCATGTGTCACTCTTTTTGAAGCCTTTTTTATTTCATTTTTACAAAAAATAAAAAAATACAGCCACATGGTGTGCTATCAACCATCTGATCTCAGCCAATCAGATGATCGATAGGCCATCTTTCCTCTCTCTCTCTCTCAGGTCACGTGCCCTGCATGTTGATGAATCTCATATTAACCATGTTAAAATCAACATATTAATCTCCTAGTTTAAATAATTCAATAAAAATCTCTAATAATCATAAATTTTATCTTGTATTATATTGTATAGTAATTGTATATAATTAACCTATATTCTAACTGTATTTATTGTATTTTCTTTGTTTTTAATTCTTATTAAAAACCATAAAAATTAGATTGATAATTGTCTATAATTATACTAACCTTAAAAAGAAATAAAAATACAAAAAAATCTCAAAGACAAAAAACTGTGATTTTACCCTTTAAAATTGCACCAAAAAAACACTCTTTTGTACAAATGACCTCTTTTGACTTTTTATCCAACATAAAACTTATAGATCTCATCGAGATCTAGAATTTCATGTTTGACTTTTTTTCCTAATTTTGCCTTTAACTATTTCTTTTATATTTTTCTTTATTTTTGTACTTCTGAATTTTCTTGGGCCACGTGGCATCCTCTGGGTCGCCCACGTGGTAACCTCCTCTTCTCGCCACCCGTCTGCTTCCTCCACCCTTGGATCACCCCGAACCCGCCTCCATCACAATCGTTGATCCTTGCTTCTCTCTATGTCGTCATATCTCCCCTGAGATCTGATCCCCACCGCTCTTCTCCGCCTCACTCACAGCCGCCCGATCCCCGTATTATCCTACGGTCACCCTCTCTCCACACCACCATATCCACTCCTATAGTAGGATGAAACCTCGCCTACATCTCCACCGTACGTACTCGCATCCTCATCAGTAAATCTGATCTGATAGATCAGATCCGCATCGTTTACCCACACTGTAACCTCGATCGTTGGATCGCATGATCCAACAATCCAAAGCTCTTCATCTACCTCTGATCACCCCTCCCTTTGTTCGTTATGCCTCGCGAGCCACTGCCCCCTTCAATTTTTATCTCGCACCCCCGATCACCTCCTCGCTCCATAATGCCACCCCCAGAAAAGCCATGTCCTCTGACTCCCTCGCATAACCCCAACGCCTTCTCCCTTCACTCCTAGCATTCAATCCAGCTGTTGCAAACCCTGCGACACTCCACCAGAACGACCCACCTCTTCTTATAAAAACGACCCCTCCGACCGCTCGTCAACCCATCCACCAACCAAGGGGTTGCGGCCTAGCTTCCTCCTCCCTCCGATGACAGCGGAGGGTGGTGTCGAGGCGATGATGACCCTACTCCCGGGTGAGATCCATGGCTGACTGCCATGTACGCTCCACCCCTCCGGTGGATGCATGAGAATCGAGGCACGGTCACCCTCATCGTGCGACGGCCCCGAGCTCCAAGCGAGCTCAGCCCAGATCGCTTCCTCCACCCCCTTCATCCTCCTTGCTCCTCCAGGTACACTCACCTTAATTTTCACCATTTTTCTTCTAAGTTTCCCACTACCTACACCTATGCTCACCGCCATCTGACCATCCTATAAGCTTCGCCAAACCTCCGTCATCCTCACCAACCCCTTCGCTCTCCCTCTTCCCTTCTCTAGAGCCCCAACCATCTCGCCTTATTTCACCTCCGACCCGTCGAAGATGAACCTCATGTCCCCCGCTCCTTCCACCTCCGATGGACCTTCACTCACCTCACTTCACTCACGCAAACACAAAGCACACTTTGGCTATCATCAAACCCCCTACATGTCTTCAATGGACAGAGTCCACGCTCCTACTCCAATCTCGTGCTCCAACTCCGACGACTAGACTCTGCCTCCAGACGACGATGGAGCTCTGCCTTGTTTCCAGCACCTCCGCCAACCCTCCAGCAAGCTCCCTCGACCTTCAGACGAGTGAACGGAGTATGACAGAGCTTCATGGAGGTCGTCGGAGCGTAGCCTCCTCTAGCGATCAATGACAGAACACGAGGAGCATGCATCATCCGATCCTCACGATCGGACGATCCAGATGATGACACGTGGTTCTTACAAGCCTTACATTGACCCTACAGGTTTGGGTATCCCGAGCCTCATGCCAAAGCCCTCAGAACAACCACGTGGACTGAGCCTGCTGCCCCTCCCGAGCCTGGCCTCTCATGAGGGTTGGGTAAATTGCATGAAGGACCCTGCCACTTTTGCAAATTGCATTTTGGTCCCCATGCGCATGCCTCACGTGCGTGCCTGTGTATTTTACAGGGAGGACCTTGAGGTTTTACATAATGCAAACTAGTCCCTACGCGCAAATGCAACCAAAGGACCCCTGTCGATTTTGCTAAATTGCAAATAGGTCCATCTAGGGACCAATTTGTTAATCATTTATCCTTTCTTTCTCACATTTTTATTACATTTATAACCCTCGCATTGTTTCTTCAATAACTTGAGCATCTTAGATCCAAATTGCAAGATTCCAGTATCGTTTTATTCTAAATCTAATTCTCTATCTAATGGTATGTTTAAATTAATGAATTGTCACTAATTAAAATGTGATGAATTTTTAATGTTATATAGTGTCTCTTGACCTATAAATCGTTGCCACTAAATAGATGCTTGCTCAAATTAACTCTATCTCTGAATCATATCTTGTGCTCATATTCTATAGGGCATGTTTATAAATATTTTTTGCATGCTTGTCTCTCGCATTTAGACTTGCATTATGTTCATGCATCATTTTTTAATTGCATCATAAAATCAAATAAAAATCACATGCATCATATAATTGCATTGTTTAATCCATATTTCCTTATACATCTACTTGAAGACCTAAAATTGAGAATCTATTCACACATAAATTTAATAGACCAAAATTTGATAAATATATTAAAGAGGCTTGTGTCCCTGTATTCGAACTTAGTATACTTACCAAGTAAAATAATATCCACATATTCGAAAATCTAGTTCTTTGCATGACCAAAATATGCCTCCTGTACTACGACAACTCCATACTTTTAAAGAGGCAGATTTCACGTTCATCAAATGGCACAGTTGCTGGAGACATGACTCACCTTTATTATTTGTCGAATTTTGAAATATTTTTTGTTGTGAATATTTTCAAAATCTGCAGGTCTTATCATGCATTTTTGCATCAATTTTTGTTGATTATTTTTCTTGCTATCTTTCTAACATTTTCCTTTTGTGGCAATGCCCATGAAGATCGAGGATGCTTGATCTCCATGGAGGCATGGAGTTGGGAGCTCTCATTGAGAAGGTCGCAAAAGAAAGGATGAAGAATTCAAGGAAGATTAGTCAGCTCCTCATGCATGTTCGTGTTAAAAAAGTATGTATCATGTGCATTTTCATCGGTCCTCGTTTGAGGGCTCGCATGTGTAAAAGAAAAAGAAAAAGAAAAAAAGAAGTAGATCGCTGGATGATCCCCCTCCCCCCCCACACATGCACACGTCCATCCACTCCCCCCCCCACCTTCTTGTATATTTCACACAATTAACCCCCCCCCCCCCTACATCCTAATATGTAAAAATGCACACACATACACACACACTCCCTCATCTTCATAATCATCTGTAAAAAAAATCACCCCTCTGATGATCGTCAAATTTGCATCTTTAATAAAGTCGTGTTATCGTAGTATATGAGGCAAATTTGGTTTAGCAAAAACCACAAACTTTGAATGTTGTGGAATATTTATACTTGGAAACTTTACCAAGATCAAACATAGGGACACAAGCCTCTTTAATTTATTCATCCAAATTTTGGTCTATTAAATCTTTGTGTGAATAGATTCTCATTTATATGTCTTCATGCAGCATAACAATGCAATTATATGATGCATGTAATTTTTAGTTGATTTTTTTCAATGCAATTGTAAGATATGCAATGCATAATATCTTATTAAGTGCAAAGGATATGCATACAAAATATTAATTACAAAAATGCCCTACAAGTCATGAGCACAGAGTATGGTTTGAAATCAGAGTAAATTTGAGCCTAAAATTACAAGCAAACATATATTTTATGTCAAGGCATTTGAGCGAGGGGCACTATGTAACATTAAAATTTCATCACATTTACATTAATGTCATATGAGAAAATTAACTCATTAGATAGATGATGAAATAAGGAACATAAGACACTGAAATCATACAATTTGGACCTACGATGCTCAAGTTATGAAAGAAACAATGCAGAGGCATAAATGCAATAAAAATACGATAAATAAAAGATAAATAATTACAAATAGGTCCCTGGAGGGACCTATTTGCGATTTGCAAAAAATAGATGGCCCTCTTTGTAAATTTTCTAAAGCGCAGACGGGAATAAATGTAATTTATGAAACTTGCGAGGCCTTCCTATAAAATACACATCGCGCACGTGAGGCACGTGCCTAGGGACTAAAGTTTAATAACTAAAACTTTCACGGTCTTTCAAGCAAATTACCCAGCCCTCAAGTGCCACGCACGTGAGGGGCCAGGCTCGGGAGGCTAGTTAGGCTCGGGCACATGTGGCGGGCACTGTGGATTTGGCTCTCGAATCGGTGTGAGGCTCAGTGGACCCGAGGCAGCAGGGTCGGCAGGCGCTACGTGGATCCACCAGGGTCGTTGGATGGCCATCGAGGGGCACCATCCAACGGCGCCTGCTCTTCATCTCTATCGGAGGAACAACAATGAACTTGGAGCTCCGACGAGCACGCCAGAGCTCCCTCGGGCTCCTCCTTGCTCGTGGAAGGTGCTCGAAGCACCACAACCTTCTGGCGAGGATGAATGACCAGAGAGGAAGCATTAAGGATGACTGGTGGTGGCTCCCAATGAAGCACCACCAGAGCTGATGCTCGAGACCAACGTGGAGGTGCAATGTTCGATCACTGAGTACCTGCAAGGTTAGAAAGATAGCTGAAGCGTGCGCATGTGAAGTGAGTGAGTTGTAAGGTGAGTGGAGGTCGTGGGGGCGACGGGAGGCGGATGTCTGAAGCTTCCTCTGCCCATGGCGACAGAGGAGGTGAATCGAAGCGGGAAGGGATTCTGGAGAAGGGAAGGGGTGGTGCGAGGATCAACGATGAATGGTAAAGATGTAAGGGTGGTTAGGCGGAGCGAAGATGGGCATAGGTGGTGGGATAAATAGAAGAATATAAAAGGGTCAGAGGAAGGAGGGCGTACCTGTTCGGAGATGGAAAACGCGGCGGAGGAGGTGGCTTATGCTGGGCTTCGAAGAAGCTTGGGTCATCGCTCAGACCCGGTCAGCCGATCCGAGGAGCTTAGTGGGCCTGAGGCACCGCGACACGACGGTTAGTGCCGTGGGTCGGCACCTTGGAGGTTCGTCTATCTTCGTCGGCCAATTCCACCTCTTCCTGTCACAAGGAGGGGAATAGGGGCTAGGCGGAGCTCCGTCTAATGGTGGACGAAGTGATGAGGAGGCATATACGGTGGGTATCTGTTTTTCTAATGTTTTTGTAATTTTTCTAAAAATTTTGCTAATTTTTATATATTTGCAAAAACAAAAATATCCCAAATAAGGAATTAAATAATTACCCGAAATTGATTTGGATTTTAAAAATAGTAAATAGGCTCCAAAATTACCCGAACCAATTTTAATATATAGATATTTATATAAAGAAAATTATGAAATAGAAAAACATGTTTTTGGATTTTTCTAATGAATTTTTAGTTTTTTATAAAAGATTTTGGGGTTTTCCAATTTTTAGGTTTTTTCTTTTTCTATTTTTAGTGATTTTTGGTCTGCAATTAAAACATGACAAAATACACCATATATCGTTTTTAGAATTTTTAGACATGTTTTTCTATTTTTGGTATTTTCTAATTTAAACAGGGAATATATGTGCTCTATTTCATTTTTAATAAATGATTAAAATGCATGGAAATGCAAATAAAAATATGAGCATGAGTGCTTACATGCATAAGGCATTTAATCATATTTTTGCATATTTTTAGGATCACAATGGCTATTTATAATAAATAGATAAAAAGCAACAAAATACATATCCTAGCAGGGGTATATTTGCAAATAAAATAAAGTCCAGGGGTTTGAGTGCAAATATCCTAATGTAATACACCATCTATTTAACTTTATTATGCTATTTAACAATTATAAAACGTTGGGGGTTTACATGCAAATTTTCCCAACTCACGTGGGATGACACGCGAGCTGAGCTGAACTAGACCAAAGTGCAAATATAAGAACTATGGGGACCTTTTTGCAAAATACCCAATTTATTTAACACGTTAAATTTTATTTACAAGACTAATCATTATAAAAAAGATGGGGCTGGATGTGAAAATTACCCTATGTGAGGCGCGAGTGGATGGCTAGATTGCGTCCACTTATACACGTGGCAACACCCCATCGTCGATGAAGCTTCGTCGATCAGCGGCTGAGATTAGATCGCTGGGTGCAATCTGACAGGCAGGAACAGGTAGGATCGAACGACCTTGATGTGATCTAGAGAGGGCTGCTCCATCGGACGACGGTTGATGTGCACGAAGAACATGCACATTCCTCCTCCCTCAACAGTCTTCTTCGATGGCGATGGTCTCTACACATCCAAGGAGGCTCTCTGCAGATGATGGTGTCCTCAAAATGGCACCTGGAGCTTCGGTGTGGTCAGGCGGCGTCGAGGAAGAAAAGGGAGCTCCAGGTACCTCCTCTTCTGCAAAATTGACCCCCAAGGGGTCCTTTGGCACACTAATACCTCTAAGAAGATTCGCGAGAACAAATAGGGGATCCTTGAGGGTTATTTGGTGAAGGGGGAACGGCTAGTGGCGCGGGCAGAGAGGTTCGGTGATATAAGATGGAGATGGACCTCGAAATCCAAATCCGCGGGGGATCTGGTTGAATGAAGATGCATGGGACATACAGGAGGTGACAAGAATCGAGATGGAGGTGATCTGAATGGTGGGGAGTGTGTGATTATGCACGGAGGAGCTCACTGGAGCCCAGCTCCGGTGAACTACGCGGATGTCTAATTAACCTAATTTGACTAACCAAAACATAAACTAAGAGTAGAAGATTAAACCTACAATGAACTGCAATTAAAAAGGCGAAGAAAAACAACTCTTATACCAGGGGGTCGGCCAGGGAGCAGGGCCGCCGATGATGGCGGTTGTGGATGGACCTCTGTGCTCCTGGAGCTCCTCCCGACCCTGCAAAGCCTCCTCCTGTCACGAGAAGACCAGCTAGATCCAAGACAAGGGTTCGTAGACTCGAGATGGTGAGCAAAAAATCAATGGAGTTCGGAGGTTTTATTTATAGAACATGTAAAGTACCCTTATTGACCGGTTGATTGTAGTGAATCGAAGCTATATACAATGGATCTAATGGTTGGGCGTAGATGTGTGATGATCAATGATGATTTTCTCTAAAGGAAGCAAGATCAATTGATCGATGGAGTAAACGGGAAAAATGGCAGAAAACTCGGGAGAAGACGGATCTGATAGGTGCAGGCGCCTGGAGGGATAGTTGACCGGAGATCAACTTTCGGCATGCTGCCATTGGTCCACGCCAGCGCTAAAAGACAAAACCGGCCGACCAATTATAGATTTATTAATTCATCCTAATAAATGATTTTATTAATTATTGCTTATAAAATAAAACATGTGTATTATTTAATGTAGTATTTTAATATGATTTTTTATTTTTTTGGTGTTATTTGTTAGTAGTTAATTTTTAAGGGTATAAATACATGTATATTTACTTTTATTTTGGCTTATTTTAATTTTCTTATGTATATTTTATTTTATTATTTAATTCTTTTATTTTATATATTTATAATGTATTTTTATGTACATAAATATATTTTTATTATATTTGTATGACATATTTTGTATACTTAAATAAATAGATATGTACAATATATATAGGTATACTTATAGGTATTTTACCTATTATTTATATACATTATTTTATTTTAATGTATTTTATTAGGTTTTATTTTGATTTTATTATGTACATGTGTTATAAATAATTTTTGTAGAATTATAAAAATATGAAGTTGTAAAATAATAAGGAATGAATAAATTGAATATTTTATTCGGGTATAATGTACAATGAGGGTCCAACACCTAACTTTCACATCTTAACTCTAAAAAATATGAAACCACCTCCATTAAATAGCTCATGAAAAATTATATACAATTAGAGGTGATTTTGATATATTTTGAGTTTTTATTTGGGAGTATGAGTCTGTGAAGTTGGGATTTTAGATTTTTATTCTGTATATAAAATGTATACTGTGCAATATTTTTGTACACACTAAATTTTGTATTTTTACTTACACTATTATCTACAACTTTCATGTACAAAGTTTATTTATTTGATGAATAAATAGTAAAGAATAAAATAGGTGTCAAAATGAATAAATAATGAATAAAAGAATGTGGTGTTTATTGCATTTTTGGCTCTTATCTCCCCCTACTTTATTCCTTGTCGATCAATTCAATTCTTGACTTGGTCTTAGGGTTTAGGGTCATAAAATATATTCGATATTTTATTCCCTTTTTCTTCTCTTTATTCTATAATTTTGGCATTAAAAACATTGCTTTATATACTATTAATGCACCAAATAATGAATGCTACTTTTCACAAATTAATGATATTTTCATGCATTAGCTAGGGTTTTTAAGGCCAAAATGATAGAATAAAGATGATGAAATGGAGATTCATCACCCCCTATACTTGCCTTTGCTAGTCCCTAGCAAACACTTATGCAATAAGTACAAGAAGAAAAAAGAAGAAAAGAAAAAGAAAGAATAAATGGAATTGATCTTAATTATTAAACTTGTCTTTACAAAATCCAAGTTTGGAGCTTAGGATAGACCTTGATGTGAGAATGTGTGTGGAACCTGGTCAGAAACAAAATTTAAAACACAACAGCCTTCGAGTGTCACAGAACTTGGTTCGAACCACCTCAATAGCCAGGTCAGAACTAGCCTACATCATACGCAAACCCTTATGACTATGAAGCTGACTTGTACAATGTACGTGATAGTGTCTCTCCCCAGCTGAAATGATAAAGGAACTGCCTTCTCTAGAATGACAACCCAATGATTCCCCAATCCAGCAACTCTTTCCACGAGGAGCGGGGTATTTCCATCTAAGTTCAAGTGGCATTCGACTCAAGAGGAGGGGGTGAAGAGAAGAATGGACGGTAGCCAATGTAGCTACCTATCCTGGGACGCCTGACTAGTGTAGTCAAGTCCTCCAGCTGTAGGCTCACTTGGTATAACTTTGATGCTCAAGCTTTATTATTTTCTATACAACATATATACATACTCCGACAAGCATTTTACTTTCAATCAGGCCTATCCACTTTTTGAAGTTTTTTTTTCAACATGCTATTTCAACATTTACATAAGGAGTTTTTCCTCTTGAGCAAGAAGACTATCCCTCTTTGGAAGCATTATTGCAACCCACACTCTCCTTTCTTTAGACCTCATGGCAACTGGATCAGGTTGGGTTGCACTTCCCTCCCTAGCCAAGGACGAATGTTTCCACTCGTGTGTGTCTCAAATCGGAAAATCCCTTCCCCTCACCACTCCAACTAAGTTGATCCAAGTGAAAGGTGCAAGTGTCCAAGTTAGGTCACGGCCGACAAGAGCCATGCATGCATCTCGAAAAGTTCTAGTTAGTCGGTTGAGGTGACTTGAACCCAGCCCTGAGTTCCAAAGAATTAAGTCTGAATAGACCTGAAGTACCTTAATCCAGTTCCCAAAAGGTTCCTGTGCAGTTAGGTGTAATAAGGTCCAACCAAGCTCCAATCTTTGACTTTATTTGGACTAGTCCAATCATCAAGCTCAATCCTGAAAGAATGTGAATGCTATGCAAATGCTTTGTACAATGCAGAAAATATTTTCGTGATGCACTTTCTTCAGAGTCTTGATCTTTTGAAAAGATGATGCATATGCAAAAGTTTCTTTTATTTTGCAAAAATGTTTTTGGTATTTTCAGTTTTGCAAATATTTTTGTGATTTTTGAAAACATAAGATTTTGGCTAAGAAAATAGGTACAAATATTTATACAGGGATGCATCTCATATTTACAAGAGTTCAATTTTAAAGAATTTACAGGATATAAGTGATCACTTTTGTAGACATATGTATACATAATTTTAATATGGTGCATATGCTCCTCAAATTTATTTGAAAATTATTTTACAACAGTTTTGAAAACCATAGTCCAAAATAATTTTTACAAACAATTTTTACAAATATTTACACACAATTGAAAATCATTGCAAAGGATTTTTCAAACAGTGTATATATATTTTCAAATATTTTTGCAACCATTTTTCAAACCATTTGCAAATCGTTTTCAAACATTTTTATTTCACACGAAGAAAAGAAAATTTCGCAAACAAAAACTTTTTACAAAGGTTGAACACTTTTTACAAAATATTTTCTAAACAGTTTTTCAAATGATTTTTCAAAAATATTTTAAACTATTTTTCAAACATTTTGCAAAAGTATTTTCACCTGATTTAGTATACACAAAAAGAGCTCGATGAAATATAAGCATGTTTTTATTAGGATATTTTAATGAATTTAACCGTATTTTTAGCCATAGGTATTATTTCAAGATAACAAAAGTAAGGAGTTATGGCTAAAGTATCTACAGAGTATATATGACCCCCCTATGCTTAGCCTAAGCTATGTCCTCATAGATCGAAGAGAAAAAGAGAAGACCTAACTCGACTGAGTATAGAAAAGCCTAAAAATAATGAATGAAGGAATAAATGAATAAGAAGTTGACCGTACCCCCTATACTTAGGATCAAATAATCCTAAGTATAACAGACTGTACACAAAGCAGGGCGGGTCAAGGGTAAGAATGAACATATCGTATTCATGCTGTCTCCTTCTATACTTAGGGTAAGATATCCCTCAGTATAGAAAAGAAGAGGAGACATGGGAGTGGATCAAAAAAATAAAACTCAACAGGGTACACACCCCCTATACTTAGGACAAGGTACGTCCTAAGTATAGCAGACCGGCAAACAGGGGTGGTACGCATAAGATTTTTTTTTCAAAAAAAAGAACGAACGTTGAAGAAGAAAAGAAGAAAAGATAGATAAACTTAAAGGAAAAGTTTTTGAGTTGCATTATCTGAATCTTTTGATGCGGCTACTGTTGTGGATGTGTCATCAAAGCGCAGTACTTAGATAGAGTCGACGACGGTCAAGAAAGTGTCATGCTTGAGGTAAGGCTTCAGGAGTTGACCTTTGACAACAAATGGTTGTCCGTCAGGAGATAATTCTGATATCGTGATGTTGTCGTTGTCACACACTTCTCGAACTTGAAACGACCCTGTCCATTTGCTTTTTAATTTACCCAGGAAGATCTTCAACTTTGCATTGAATAACCACATTTTCTATCTAGCTTCAAAGGTCTTTTGTCTGATGTGCCGGTCATGTCAGTGCTTCACTTTCTCCTTGTACATCAAGGTATTATCATATGCATAGTCTCAAAATTCCAGGAGCATGTTCAGATCATCTTTTCTTTGCTGATCACTTCTTTGTGAGTCCAAATTGCAAATGTTGATTGCCCATAAAGATTTGTGAATTAATTCCACGGGTAGATGACATGGTTTCATATACAAAGACGGTAGTGTGACATGCCCAAGGGAGACTTGTAAGCGGTTCTGTACGCCCATAGGACGGAGTCCATGAGTTGGAATCAGTTCTTTCTGTCTGGCTTCACAAGCTTCTGAAGGATCGTCTTGATTTCTCTGTTTGGTAACTCTGCCATGCCATTGGTATGAGGATGGTAAGGAGATGCGACATGGTGCTTGATGCCGTACTCATTTGTGATCTTCTTGACCTCTCTGTTTATGAAGTGACTACCCCCGTCTGATATCAGTATCTTCGGAATCTTGAACTGTGAGATGATGTTCTCTTTCAAAAATCGACATACGGTACGACTGTTTGCGGCTCGAGCGGGGATAGCTTCAACCCAGCGACTCACATAATCAACAACAAGAAGGATGTGCTCATATCCCTGATTGTTAGGGAAAGGTCCCATGAAATCGATGACCCAAGCATCGAATACGTCTACTATCTGAATGATCTTTAGGGGCATTGTATCTTTCAATGTGAGGGTGCCTTTCAATATCTGACAGTCGATACATCTTTTGACAAAGGTTGTTGCATCCTTAAACAGTGTGGGCCACCAGAGCCCACACTAAAATACTTTCACTGCCGTTCTATCTCCAAAGTGATGTCCATCAGATTCGAGCGAGTGACAATGCTCGAGGACACTATGATGCTCCTCCTGAGGAATACACCTGCTCCAAATGCAATATGCTCCTTCCCTGAATAGAAATGGGTCTTCTCATTGGTAAAACTGAATAGTCGACAAGAACTTGTCCTTCTTGATTTTTGTCCAATCTTGTGGAACCACACCGGATACGAGGTAGTTCACAATATCGGCATACCAAGGGAGCGAATCCATGACCAAAATCGATTCGTCAGGAAAGGTATTTGTGATGGGTGTACTGCTCAGAGGAGGCTCTTGCTACTCAATTCTGGAGAGGTGATCTACTACCACATTATGAACTACAGGCTTGTCCTTGATTTCCAAATCAAACTCCTGGAGGAGAAGGATCCATCTGATCAGTCCGGGTTTGGCATCCTTCTTATGTTGTAAGTATCAGATATCAAAGTGGTCGGTGAAGATGGTGAATTTTGATCCAAGCAAATAGGATATGAACTTCTCAAGGACAAATACCACTGTCAACAATTCTTTCTCTGTTACAATATAATTTCTCTGACCCTCATCTAGTGTTTTGCTGGCATAGTAAACGACATAGGGCACCTTATCTTTCTGTTGTCCTAGCACAACCCCAGCTGCAAAATATGGTGCGTCTGTCATGATCTCGAAAGGAAGAGACCAATCCGACGGATGTTGGACTGGAGCTTGTGTGATTAGCTCCTTCAGCTGATTGAATGAAAGGAGAACCTGTTGATCAACATTAAACTCGATCTCCTTGCATAGTAACTCAGTGAGAGGTCGGGTAATGCAACTGAAATCATGGATAAACCTCCTGTAGAATCCCACACACCCCAGGAATGACCTCACATTCTTCACTGTCTGAGGTGGCTCAAGATTGGCAATCACATCTTCCTTTGCCAGGTCAACCTCCATGCCATGTTTGGAGATGACGTGACCCAGCACATTCCCTTCTATAACCATGAAGTGGCTCTTTTCCCATGACAATACAAGATTGACTTCACGACATTTCTGAAGTACTCTGTCAAGGTGCTGAAGACAAGAATCAAAGTTGTCACTATAGATAGAGAAGTCGTCCATAAACACCTCAAAAAAACTGCTTACCATCTCGGTAAAAACTGCAAGCATGCATCTCTGGAATGTCGCAGGTGTGTTACATAATCCAAAGGGCATTCTCCTGAAAGCATAGGTGCCGAACGGACAAGTGAAGAAATTGTCTTCTCTTAGTCTTCTGGGGTGATTGCCACATGGTTGTACCCAGAGTACCCATCCAAAAAGCAGAAGAACTCCTTGCCAGCCAGTCTTTCCAAAATTTGATCAATGAAAGGCAAGGGAAAGTGATCCTTCTTCGTTACTACATTAAGACACCGGTAGTCAACACATACCCTTCGAGATATTGGTACACGAGTAGATATCTCCCTCTCCTATGTCATTTGTAACAACAGTAAGCCCTGACTTTTTTGAAACCACTTGTAGTGGGCTTAGTCATTTTGAGTCGGAGATGGGATAAATAAGGCACGTGTTACACCATTTCATTATTTTCTTTATGACGACGTCCCTCAGATTCGGATTCAGTCTTCTTTGAAATTCACAGGATGGTTTGGCATCTTCTTCCAGGTAAATATGGTGCGAACACAACGTAGGATTTATCCCACAGAGATCTGAGAATAACAACTAAGTACCTTGCGATTTTTCTCTAGAACCTCGAGAAGTCGAGATTCTTGCTCTAGGGTCAGCCTGCTACTGATAATGACCGGATACATATTGTTTGCACTCTCAAGGAGAGCATACTTCAGGCTTGCTAGAAGTGGATTGAGTTCTGGTTCTGACATGGCCAACTTATCAGTCACTTCTGAGACAGTGCTGGTGGGAGGATGTGCTACTTGAACTTTTGTAGAGTTGCCAGCCTCAGTACTTTGGTGAGATTCTGATAATGTGCCTAATGGATATGTGGAGGGATCATTGTGTTCAGGCTGGAGTGAATCATTGGAGTCAAAAAGATGCATCAGCAAGTTTGACTCTGTCTCCCAAATGTCTTTGGAGCTTGCGTCAATTGTGCTTTCCAGGTCTTCCTCTAGAGAGAGGATTTCCTGTGTCCATGGATCGTTCAGGGAGTGTTGTGTATCTCTGATTTCTTTAATGAAGTCACAGTCTGCTTCGGATGTAGCTGCATGCCTCTTATCAGTTATGACTTTAGGATCACTGATCACGTTTATGGTAATTCTGTTGTTGCCCGAGATGAAGGTGATCTTGCCAGACCCATAGTTAACCATGGCTTCTACAGTGCACATGAATGGTCGACCTAGGATGATAGGAGTCTGGAGTAAGGGTACGGGTGAGTTCATATCAAGGACTATAAAATCAACTGGAAACTGCATCTCCCGCACCTTCACCACAACGTCTTCCAACAGACCTCGAGGTCTCTTAATGGATCGATCCACAAACTGAAGGATCATACATGTTTGCTTGAGAGGACCTAGCCCAAACTCTTGCAATAATGACGAGGGCAGGAGGTTGATGGAAGAATCGATGTCAAGCAGAGTTCGCTTGAAGACCTGATCGAAAATCTCGCAACTGATTAGAGGTGCTCATTTGTCCCGCTTCTTCTGTGGGAGATTGCTGATGGCTGCAACTGTGGTCATGGTAAGGGCATGCTTCTTGAGCTGTCAGCATCTGTTATTTCGTGTTGGGCGATGCTTGCTTGTACATGCCTCTTTCAAACCTTTCTTTACAGCTGGAATGTATTCCATGGCCTTCATCAATGGAATTTCAACAGTCAAGTTATTAAGAATGTCCACAACTCCAGGATCAGATAACACACTTTTTTTTGCATTTTTTTGGATTTTTCTATTGTATCAGGAAAAGGAATATTTACATGATTGTGATAAGAAACAAAGTTTTTATTTACAACGGAATCCTTGTCCACAATATGTTGTACATCTAGGTCACAAAAAGGAGTAAAATCTGGAGACTGAGATGCTAGTGCTGGTGGACAGGAAAAAAGTGGGGCCTCCGCTCCGTCGGCTGGCATAGGATCGGCTGCGGCTGACGGCTCCTCCATGGCTGGCACGACTTCACTTTAACAATGATCATTTTTTTGGCCTTTTTTCTTTTTCTGATTTTTTTGTTCTTTTTGGTGATGGAGATGGTGGTGGATGGCAGATGGAATGACTCCTCCTCCTCCTTCTTCCTTACACGCCCTTGTAGTTGATACGGTTGATGCAGAAGATGATGATTCACCTCAAGCTTTATTCTTCCCCCGATTTGTGGCAGGCAGAGGCAAGGCCCTACCGCTCCTGAGAGTGACAGCATTAGATAAAATAATAGCACAATCATCAGACTCTAGAGGCACAGATAGGGCATCACATTCTACATGTTCTCTTTTCTTGAAGCTGTTGGGGTTGGCTTCGACCTACGTCGGGATGGTAGTTTTCTTGGCGGTCATGTCTTCTAACTTCTTTGTCATGTCTGCTAGGCCTTTGACAAACTTGGCCAAGAAATCAAGGGTTGGGTTCACAGGATTCACCTCAGAAGGTTCAGCGTGCGGACCACGCTGCTGCTGAGAGTTTTGAAGCTGAGGCAGTGACTGCTCATGGTGCTGAGGTGGTGGAGAAAGTTGATATTGATGGTAAGAGGGAGAAGGATAGTGCTGGTACTGTGAAGGTGGGGCAGCCACATACTGATGGTATGGCTGTGACTGGCGGTATTGCAACTGCTGGTACTGCTGGTGTTGCCTCCATTGGTTGTTGTACTGCGGAGGCTGGTGATACTGGAGGTTGCGAGGACTGCCCAAATCGACCACCATGTGGTTGGTGGTATTGCATGTTGGCTTGTTGTTGACCCTGGGATGTCCGATAGGACAGGCCAGCTGTGCATCATTACTCCAAACACCACTGACTTCTTGAATCAAGGGCGGTGGTGGGAAGGCTGGATCTGATGATGGAAGGAAGTCTGGCTGGTAGACAACCATTTGCTGCTGCAACGGGCCTTGATCGGAAACGCCTGCACGTAGTACACGTGATGGACTGCAGGTGGTTGTTGGCTTGGTTGAGGTTGTTGTGGCAGTGGTGGCTCATCTTTCTTCTTAGCTGGAGCTTCAGTGGATGGCGTCGCTGACTGGACTCAACTGATCATTCCCACCAGCAGCTCCAACTTCTTGGTGATCTAGTCCAGCTTGTCGAGGTTCTGCATCCTCTTTTCGATCACAGCAAGTTTCTCGAGGTCCTGTGATCGCTTCTCGATAATATCAACCTTTGAGAGATGACCCCCAATGATGCTGAGATTGGAGCTCTCATCTCTCTCCGACTCACGAGACTCTACCATATGGACTTGCTTCTGGAGGATCTGTGGTTGTTTTACATATGCTTTGGATGAAGAGAGAGTGGCCTCTCCTTCGACCATTTCCTCAAAAATCTGCCAAACTACACCTTCATCCTTGCTGAAATGTGATCCCCCACAGGCTACGTCAACGAGCCGTTGACTTTCTATGTTCAGCCCCCCTGAGAAATGTTGGACCAAGCTGGTCCTTGGGATTTCATGATGGGTGCAATTCTCATGTAGATATGTGAATCTTTCACAATCTTCATGAATGCTCTCGTGTGCCCCATGGGAGAAGTTGCTTATTCTGGCTCGCATCTAGTTGAGCTGACCGAGAGGATAGAATTTGAGTAGGAAGTCGGACTTCAGCTCCTCCCATGTCGTCACGACCCTTCCCATATGATTGACCCAATATAGGGCCTTGTCCTATACACTGAAGGGGAACTCCATCATTTTCACTACATCTAACGGGACATTGGGGTAGTGGGTAGTATAACACATGCGTGAAAATTGCTGCAGGTGGATTTAGGGCTCTTCACTGGTGTTCCTGTGAAAAGAAAGGAACTGAGGCTTCAGCTCAAAGTGAGCATGCATCAGTGGTATGGGGATCCACTCGGTCATCTGGCTGTATCCATGGTTATATGTCTCTTTCAATGTGGGTTTGGACCTCCCTTGTTCTGTCTCTTCTTCGTTGGGGTTCTCACAGGGTCCACGTCCTCCTCCTCCTGGTATGTCTTCTCCTCCTCCTGCTTGTCTATTCATGACTCCATTCAACATATCCTAAAACGCAGTCTGTGCTAGGGCTTTCTTTGTCATCTGCTGCTGAATGGCCTGAATAGATGCTAACAATTGATCAAGGACTATTCAGTAGATATGATGCGGTATTTGATCATGGACTATTAAGTAGACCCCAGGAGCCACTGCATGAGGCATGGTCGAGGTTTCTTGACCTCTTGAGGAGATTTCCTGAGCACGAACTTTCACTGACAGACCTTATTGAGATCTCCATACGGGGAATGATCGTGGATCAATTAGCACAAGTGATTAACTCATGTGGCGGTTCACACTGCAGTTCCGACATTGACTTACTGAATGCCATCTCGAGGTTACTTTCACAGAGACCATCTTCACGAGATGCCGCAGTCGGGACAACACATGAGGATGTTGCAGTACCAATGGGGTGTGTCACACTACATGAGGATATAGATTCCACACACCAGCCTGAGGATTTGGATTCTGCAGCACCACAAATTACATAGGAGATGACTGCTACAGTGGAGATTCTGACCCAGAGTCTACTCGAGTTCCCGTTGGTCGTCCAGCTAGAGTTCGAGTCAGCCCCAGTGTTTTCAGTTGATGATTCTTGGATATCAGATCTTCTGAACTCCAGGAGACGGGGGAGCCCCTGCTATTACAACCATTGATCCAACGACTTCAATGTCCAATCCCAGATGATTCAGCTTCTTTTCTACAGAGACACTTCTCGGAGTCAGACAGATGCCATGACTCATCCCAGCAGCCACAGCTTGATACAGGACTACACTTTGGGATGTCTGATATAGAGAGCCCTGTATTTGAGCATTTTGTCCTCCATTTTGATGAGATAGAGACATTTTCTGAGGACCATATGACAACCAGCATTGTCACAGAGCGAGGATCAGCCGCAGCCCCATTGCCATCCTTCGCGGTGTTGAGCAGTACCTTCTCCTCCTTCTAGATTGACCAGAGCCAGACTGTCGATGATGATGCATCCGGGTGCACAGAGTGGGTGCTTGACAGCAACGCAGATGCCCTGATAGATCCTGATCCTTTATTTCTCATCGATGGTCTTGCATTCCTCCCCGAGGGTTATCTGCGGGAGAATGCCACACATGATGAGTACTCGGTTTCACCTTCTGAGAGCGTATCCGATCTGTCGGATCACGAGGCCGAGTCTTCCGATCCTTCTGATTCTGACTCATCTCACCTTGACGACCCTCGCGAGGATGAGTTGATCCTTGAGATATTCGATGATATGTCTGATTTGTCTCCATTATATGCATCTGATATCAATCTTCTTAGACAGTCTCCTGGTCTTGATTTTCCACACCTTTTTGAGACACTGATTGACGTGGAGGATTCCATGACTGATCCATCCTTCTCCACGTTTGATTTCTTCGACTCTACACTTCCACTCCAATCTGAACCTGAGCCGAGGATTTCTTTTGTGCTACCGGATCCCGAGTCCTTATTCCATATCCTTGGCTGGTAGCAGACACCCGCCTGATTGCATGCCTGGGTGTTATTCTTTACACTGTTGATTTCATCACTGTTCTCATACCGAGACTGCGACGACAGTACGACATTCACCTTACAGATGCCATCCTGAACCCTGACACAGCGTTGTCCCAGCCTTTGCGCCCAGCTAGGGGCGTAAAATCTAGCACTTGTTGAGAGGCACCTCACCTTTGTACCCTTTTGTATATACATGTTTCGTCATATTGATCATTCTCTCTTCCGTGTTTGTTTTCACCCCAAGTCTCACTTAGGATTATGTTTGCTATACTTAGGATATACCTCATCCTAAGTATAGGGGGTGGAAACACCGAGTTGATCCTTTCGTTCTGTTTCATTACTCCTGTTGTTTCCTATACTTAAGGATTCTTCACCTTATGTATAGGGGGAGTGATACCCTTCCATCTTGTATATACTTGTTTTCTTCATCGTTTTCTACCTCTGTTTTGTTGCCTATACTTAGGGATATTTTACCCTAAGTATAGGAGAGGTAGACCCTATACATTCTCACTCGGATTTCCCTTTGTGTACAGCCTGCTATACTTAGGATTATTTGATCCTAAGTATGGGGGAACCCCGAGATCTCTTGCATTTCTATTTTTTCATTAGTCTTTGTATATAGCCTTCCTTTTCACTTCCCACTACTAAGCACGAGTTATGTCTTCTTCATCGCCCGTGACTCTGAGGACATCGTTCGAGCTAAGTATAGGGGGTGTCGTATATATTCCATATATACTTTAGCCATAACTCGTACTTTATGTGAGTATGTTAATAAATAAAAAATGGCTAAAATCCAAAAATCCATAAAAATTAAAATTTTTCCTTATAATTAAAATTCTTTTATTGCACATACATAGCTAGTTGTACAAATTATTTTTGTAAAAATGTTTGTAAAAATCTTTTGTGTAAATAGCTTGTAAATATTTTGATATCGAAATTATGTATATAGTACAAAATTTTTGTAAAGTGTTTTGAAAATCAAAAGTTTGCAAAAACCTCGTGTAAATTTGTGTAAATATTTTGCAAAACTTGCATTCATGCATACATCCATGTTTTCAAAACATTTTTCACAAATTTTGCACATGTGTAAATATTTTGTAAATCACATCTTTGTAAATACTTGTGTAGTTTTTCCTAGATCATAGTTGACATTTAAACTAGCCTGGAATTAAATTGAAAAATGGAGCTTGGTTAAGATCTTAATCCAGCTAATTCTAAGAGGAACCTTATAGGGCTTAGGGTTGAGACTTTTCAGGTCCATGGTGACTTAATTCTTTGAGTACACTAGGCTATGATCATATGTCATCTCTATAAGCCTAAGTAGAGCACTTAACAACACACACATGACTCATATAAACAATGGATTTACTTGGATCCGCACTTACACCGAGCTCTCTACGGTGAGGTGGTGAGGAGGCAGTCTTCCTTGACTTGGGGTAGCATATGAGGGTACTACTTCTAGGCGAAACGTCTCTTCTTCTTATAGTGAAGGAAGTGCGTCTCAACTTGGTTTGGTTGCCATGAGGTCTAACGACAAGAGTTGTGGGTTGCAATAATGCTTCAAAAGAGGGATAGTCTACTGGCTCAAGAGGAAAAACTCGTTATGTATATATGCTGTACTTTGTAGATATGTTGTATATTTGCACATAAAAAAAATTGCAAAAAGAAAAGAACTTCAAAAAAGTGGTGGGTCTGATAGAAAATGATAATCCCACCAGAGTGTATATAGTGCAATAAGCAAAGCTTGAGACTCATGTTCCATCTTATGAAGCTTGCAGCAGGGAGACTTAGCTACACTGGTTGAGCTCCCAGGGATACATGGCTACACTGGCCATGGTCCATTCTCTTCTTCCCCCTCTTCTTGAGCCGGTTGAACTTGAACTTAGAAGGGAATACCCTGCTCCTCGAGGAAAGAGTAGCCAGACTAGGGTCTTAGAGTTACCTTGTTGGGGGAGGGTTGTCATTTTGCTACTTCCGAGGTAGAGAGCTATACCTCACTTACACAATACAAGTAAAGATTCATGGTCATTAGGGTTTGTGTATGTAGACTTGTTCTGATCTGGATTATTGAGGTGTCTTGACTATAGATTAGTGGAACTTAGAGGCTGTTAAGTTTTAAACCTAAGTCCAAATAAGGTTCCGTCACATTAATAATCCAAAGATCTGACTGAGCTCCATACTTCAATTTAATGAAGGCAAGTTTAATAATCAGCATTGATTCATTCATTTTCCCCCTCTTTTTATTTTTCTTTTCTTTTTCACTTCTTTTTTTAAATAAGTGTTTGCTAAAGGACTAGCAAAGTTAAGTATAGGGGGTGATGAATCCTCATTCATCACTCTTTATTCTTTTATTTTATCTAAAAACCTTTGCAAAACACCATGTGTATGTTTGTAAATAGAATAATTTATCAAAAAGCATGCATTGTGTAAATATTAATAAATAGCATGTTTTTGTGCAAAAATAAACGAATAAAGAAATAAAGAAAAAGATGGAAATATTTAGAATAAATATTGAGTGACATGAACCCAAGGGAAGGCTCCACAAGGGCCTGACCGCAAAATAAAATAAGTGGAGAGAGACATGGTAACTCAACATGGTGTAAATACCCCTCTTTGTGTAAATATTTTTTTCTAAAAATAAAAATATTCATGTGTTCCCTTTATTTTGTATATATTTATAAAAATAAAATAAAAAAGGAGAAAAATAAAAAAAATAAAAAGAAATAAAGTCTCTATCATCAGTGTACATATACCATGTATATAAAATAAAAGATGTATTTATTTCACCTTTGTAAAAAATTAATAAAAATAAAATAAAAATCTTTTTATATTCCATATTTTATGGTATAAATAAATAAAATATAAAATTGGAATATTTTTACATAAATGAAATAATAAAAATAAAATTAAAAAACACATAGGTATATATACTTGTTTATAATAATATAATGTAAATACATAATTTATTTTTCAAAAAATTAAATAAAAATCACTAGAAAATCTTTGAAAATAAATAAACATTTTTTATTTTGTAAATATTTTAAAATAAAATTTCCTTCTATTTTATTTCGAATTTTCAAATAATTTCCAATCCTTGATTTCTCATTAGTCCACGGGGGAACGTTGACCCCCGGTCAACTGCCCCCGGTGGACCACTTCGCCCGGATCTGCCCCGACCTGATCTTCTCCGACTTTTCTAGATGTGATCCGATCGCCATCCACTCAAACCCCGGGCCCCGATTATTCACGACATATCCATGATCCACGCCCGCTATTCCTCCTCGGGATCTGTGCACCTAGAATCTCTCCCGACTCCCATCTTATCGGACTCTTCTCTAGTATATATCTCATCTCCGCCGCACCTTTCACGTTATCTTTGGCCTTCCCGCTCGCCTCCGATGATCTCCTCTTCATCACCTGAGTGACAGCTGCGTGCGGGGGAGTCGAAGAGAGGGACGGGCAGCCGGGAACCATCGATCTGGCGGTCTTCACCGCCGTGCTCCACCACCAAGCGAGCTTGAGCCTCTGGTCCCATCGAACCATCGAGGCGACGAACCCAGAGGTCCCCGACCTCCGGCCTAGACGAATGCAGCCATCCATTAGGTTAGATTTCCTCTAGCTTTTCTTTATTTGCGATTTTTCTGATTCTGAGCTCCGACGTCCACCACCGATTTCACGCCACTCTGGTCACCCATTCAGCCTTCCGACCACCCTACCACCTTCGTCACTCTTCGCTCCACCTTCTCCACCCTTTCATCCCCCCTGGCTCGCCCCGGAGCAGGACCTTCGCTCTCCTCCACCGTCGCCTCACTGGAGAGCGCCGCCCCACCTCCTACGTCCACCCATTCCACCCTTCACCGGGTCGAGGCAGTTTGCCCTCGACCCAAGACTCGTTCTGTGCAGGTTTGAAGGTCAAAGCGACCTCATCTGGAGGTTCAATTCGGAAGCACATGTGCTCCAGGAGCTTCACGCTGCCGAGGACCCTCGGGCGTCCTTGGCCTCATCGGAGATCATCAGGAGCTGCGGATGACTTCAGGCGTCATTTCCCCTCTCAGAGCAGCATCTGAGGAGTTCCCCTGCGCACGTATTAGGGGGCCAGCGAAACTCGCCGGCGACCTGTTCTTGGAGGATCTCCAGGAGCCGTCAGATCGAGCCCCTCACTCCAGGTCCATCACAACCCTTTATCTTTGGAGAAGACTCAGTCGTCCAATCATTCGAGGGGGCTTATCTCGAGCGTCCATCGTGAAGGGGTACCCACGCACCAGAGCCATTCGATTTTCCACGTGGCACGCCTTCAGTCGTGGATCGCAATAATGGGGTAATATCACTTAGGCCCCCTGTTCTTTTTGCTTTATAGTTTAGTCTTGTAAATTCGTAGAGTAGTTGTTTTTATTTTTGAAAATTTGCACTGAGGACCTTATACTTTCTCCTATTTGTGATTTAGCCCCTGTTTGTGTGGAACACGTGCTTCGACACGAGAGTTTTGGGTAAATTGCATGTAAAGGACCCGTGTTTCTGGATGTTATGATTTGAACCTTTTTAAATAGGAATGACAGTTTCGTCCCTCTGAATGTGAACCACGTGCTAAGCACGTGATATTGTGGTCTTTTTACATTATATGGGTTGGGGTTTTTTGACTGTTCTGGAATGAGGTTTATGTTTTAAAAATTACATTTATACCCCTATGCGTACAATATTCGAACATGTGTGGAAATTGATGTGAATTTTGCATCGATGCCCTTTTAGTTTTCACACGTGTTATATATTTAGCCCCAGAACCATGTTTCCTTGCACTTAGGTCCTTGTGTGTTGTGGCTTTTGTATTGATTGAATAAAATATCAAATTAATTCCAAATCAAGTGAAATTTGGACATGTGGCTCCTACCACTGTGTAAAATTTCACAATTTTTTTTGGATATCTTTGTTGCTTTTTATTATTTTTAAAAAATAAAAAACCTTCATTTTTGTTACTGTTTGATTTATAAAATCAAGTAAAAATATAAAAACTCAGCTAAAAATTACAAAAAAAATTAGGACTTGTTTGTTTTGTGGTTTTTGATCTTCTATCTAATTTTATATTATTTGGATTTATAAAATCTATAAAAATTATAAAACTCTAAAAACTATATAAAAATTATTAAAAATTATATAAAAATAAAAAAAAATGCAATTTTGGTTCTGTAGTTTAATTTTTATTTCTACTTTTTATAAAAATTGCCTTCAGATTTTTTATAGGCTAATTATCTATTTTTAATTAGCCTTCTAAATCTGATTGCACATTTCTTCACTATTTTTGCCTTTTTTTATTTTTATAAAATCAACTAAAAATAATAAAATTCTGAAAAAAAATCACCAAAAAACTTAAAAATATAAAAAAACGCAAAAACAATTTTATTTGAATTTTCTGGCTTGATTTGTTGTGTTTAATAAATTGTTGATTGTGTGCTTTTTATCCTCTTTTTACATTTTCTTTATAATTAAAAAGTCAAAAATTTAAAATATATAAAAATCCACCAAAAATATCTTTTCTTTATTTCATTTTATTTTCGACTACTTCGTAGGCCGATCTGGCCAAATCGTGCTCCTTGAGTTTGACCCTGGTCGCTATACCAGGTTAAATAAATAGCGAGGACCGCTCTTTGATTTCATTGACTTATTTCGCTTTATTTGGTGGTCTCTGATTTTCTTGTTGACCGATCGTCGAGATCCGGGTCGTAACCCATGTTTTTATACCTTCACCTGGGTTTCTGTGGATTTTTCGGTCATTAGAATGGTGTCGTTGCCGGGGAGCACGGCTTAATAGTCCTTTATTTTCGTTTTTGTTCGGTTTTCATTTCCGCGGCTTCTCTTTTGTCCGCGGCTTTTCACGGCTTTTTCATTTCCTTTTGTTTTCTTTGTATTTTCTTTTCTTTTCTTTTATTTTTTGATTGTTTTTATTTTGTGTGTTTATTTCCATTTTTGCATATATTTTATTTTATCCTATTTTTTCCTGTATTTTTATAATAACTATTTCTGACCTAATCATGTTTGACTTCTTGCGAGGGCCCGAGGACCGAGGTGGCTTTCTTCGGAAAGCCGAAGTAACCGCGGAAGCCGGAGGCGGCTCCCTTCTGTACGGAGCCGCATGAGAGAGCGAGAGGTTGAGCGGGAGAGGAGAGGTTTTAGTTTTATTTTATTTGATTATTGTAATAATACAGGAACATGACTCTCAGACTTGTGGACTTTTCGGGTCTATTTCGCCGAGCACCAATGTGTTCAGGGGACCCCACCGCTGTTTTGGTTTTCTCGCTTTTCTTTTCTTTGATTTCAGTGGATTTCTATGCTTGAGCCCCTAGATCTAGGATTTTATCTCGTTGAGCCAAGTAGCATTAGGTCCACAGCCCTAATAAGAATATCTGTTCCTATAAACCCCACTTGGACTTAGACAAATAAACCGGTGCTTCACGATAATAGCAGCTTTTGTTTAGGACGGTTCTCGCACTGCATTCCGTATAGTTTAGTTTTAAATGCACGGATCATAATTGCATGTAGACGGCTGGAGCAAGGTACGCACTCTATCTCGTGCATGCATCATTGATTTTATCGCGCATCGCCTTTTCCGTATTCCTCCCCCTATTTTCTGGATTTAGGAATAAAACAGAAAACGGAAAATTCGTTAGACGTTGCTTTCTCGAAAAATACCTAAAAAGAAAATCAATAAAATCAGGACTTCTAAACACACTTGACCCTAAGAGACATCTCATTTAAAAATCTATCTTGGGGAGAGTAGCCCCCTCTTTGTTTGGTTTGGATGAGCGAGAGAGTGACCCGCATCCTAGGCTAGAGCCATATCCGATTTCTTGACAGACTACCGGCCTTTTATTTGGGACAGTCTGTTAAGAGTATTGGATTCCTATCAGCTCACGTAATCACTCTGAAAGACTGACTTGATCACCTAAATAAAATTGACAAGATAATTGACCGATCCCTTACGATCTTCAAATCAGTGTTGAGTAGGTGAATCGAGGGTTTGCTTTCTCATCTTGTGTGTTTCCAGATCCCTCCCGCCTTCCCATCCTCCAGTCATTTTCCCCTCCCATCCTCCCTTCAGTTTTCTCTTCCTCTTCTGTATCCCTGGATGATGGACCCCCCTCACTTCTTACCGACTCTTGCGGCTTCTTCACCTTCTTCCCATAAGTCCAGTCCACCCTTGAGGGAGGTCAGATCTCCGACCAACCTCCCGCTCCCTCCCTCCCATCCCTTTCATTATTTTGGGCATACTGCGCTACACGTCCGCAGAGATCAGATTGAGCAGATGCGAGGCCCAGACAATGCCATTGCTGAGTTGAGAGTGCACTTTGCACACGATCATAGAGAGCAGACGTGAGTATCAGATGCCTCCTATGCCAGCATGATGGATGAACAAATAGGACATGGAGCTCAGTCAGCTTCTACATTAGGTCCATTCATTCTGGATTCAGAGCTTATTCAGAGACTGCGACATTTTCAGGGGAGGTGCACGGGGAGCCCTATCTTTATCTGTCCGAGTTCGAGGAGTTTTGCAAGGCACAGATTTATTCAGATATCACTGCAGAGGAGATGATGCTAAAGACCTTCCCATTCACACTTCAGGATAGAGCCATGCGATGGCATCGACGATTGAGAAGGAGATTTGCTACGTGGGGAGACTTACAGTTCGAGTTTCTACAGAGATACTTTCCCCAGCGTAGAGCGGATATGATGTGGTCTTTTATCATGGACTATTCAATAGACCCCCATGAGCCACTGCATGAGGCATGGCCGAGGTTTCTTGACCTCTTGAGGAGATTTCCTTAGCACAGACTTTCACTGACAGACCTTATTGAGATCTCCATGCAGGGAATGATTGCGAATCAGTTAGCACTGGTGATGAACTCATGTGGCGGTTCACACCGTAGTTCCGACATTGACTTACTGGATGCCATCTCGAGGTTACTTTCACAGGGACCATCTTCACAAGATGCCGTAGTCGGGACAACACATGAGGATGTTAAAGTACTAGTGGGGTGTGTCGCACTACATGAGGATACAGTTTCCACACACCAGCCCGAGGATTTGGATTCTGCAGCACCACAGAGTACATAGGAGATGACTGCTACAGTGGAGATTCTGACCCAGAGTCTACTCGAGTTCCCGTTGGTCGTCCAACTAGAGTTCGAGTCAGCCCCAGAGTTTTCAGTTGACGATTCTTGGATATCAGATCTTCTGATACTCCAGGAGACGGAGGAGCTCCCCGCTATTACAACCATTGATCCAGCTACTTCAATGTCCAGTCCCGGATGATTCAGCTTCTTTTCTACAGAGACACTTCTCGGAGTCAGACAGATGCCATGACTCAGCCCAACAGCCACAGCTTGATACACGACTACACTTTGGGATGTCTGATATAGAGAGTCCCGTATTTTAGCATTGTGTCCTCCATTTTGATGAGACAAAGACATTTTCTGAGGACCAGAGGACAGCCAGCATTGTCGCAGAGCGAGGATCAGCCGCAACCACATTGCCAGCCTCCACGGTGTTGACTAGTACCTTCTCCTGCTTCCAGATTGACCAGAGCCAGACTGTCGATGATGGTGCATCCTGGTGCACAGAGTGGGTGCTTGACAACAGCGCATATGCCGTGATAGATCCTGATCCTTTATTTCTCATCGATGATCTTGCATTCCTCCCCGAGGGTTATCTGCGGGAGAATGCCACACATGATGAGTACTCAGTTTCACCTTCTGAGAGTGTATCTGATCTGTCGGATCACAAGATCGAGTCTTCTGATCCTTCTGATTCTGACTCATCTCACCTCGACGACCCTCGCGAGGATGGGCTGATCCTTGAGATATTCGATGATCTGTATGATTTGTCTCTATTATATGCATCACATATCAATCTTCTTAGACAGTCTCATGATCTTGATTTTCCACACCTTTTTGAGACACTGATTGACATGGAGGATTCCATGACTGATCCATACTTCTCTACGTTTGATTTCTTCGGCTCTACACTTCCACTCCAGTCTGAACCTGAGCCAAGGACTTCTTTTGTGCTACCAGATCCCGAGTCCTTATTTTCATATCCTTGGCCGGTAGTAGACACCCTCCTGATTGCATACCTGGGTTTTATTCTTTACACTGTTGATTTCGTCGCTGTTCTCATACCAAGACTGCGACGACAGTATGGCATTCGCCTTATAGATGACGTCCTGAATCTTGACACAACGTTGTCCTAGCCTTTGCGCCCAGCTAGAGGCGTAAAATCTAGCGCTTGTTGAGAGGCACCTCAACATTGTACCCTTTTGTATATACGTGTTTCGTCATGATTGATCTTTCTCTCTTCCGTGTTTGTTTTCAACCCATGTCTCGCTTAGGATTATCTTTCCTATACTTAGGATATACCTCATTACTCCTGTTGTTGCCTATACTTAAGGATTCTTCACCTTAAGTATGGGGGGAGTGATACCCTTCCATCTTGTATATACTTGTTTTCTTCATCGTTTTCTACCTCTGTTTTGTTGCCTATACTTAGGGATATTTTACCCTAAGTATAGGGGAGGTAGACCCTGTACATTCTCACTCGGATTCCCCTTTGTGTATAGCCTGCTATACTTAGGATTACTTGATCCTAAGTATGGGGGAAACCTCGAGATCTCTTGCATTTCTATTCTTTCATTCGTCTTTGTATATATCCTTCCTTTTCACTTCCCTATACTAAGCACGAGTTATGTCTTCTTCATCGCTCGTGACTCTGAGGACATCGTTCGAGCTAAGTATAGGGGATGTCGTATATATTCCATATATAATTTAGCCATAACTCGTACTTTGTGTGAGTATGTTAATAAATAAAAAGTGGCTAAAATCCAAAAATACATAAAAATTAAATTTTTTCCTTGTAAATAAAATTCTTTTATTGCACATACATAGCTAGTTGTACCAATTATTTTTGTAAAAATGTTTGTAAAAATCTTTTGTGTAAATAGCTTGTAAATATTTTGATATCAAAACTATGTATATAGTACAAAATTTTTGTAAAATATTTTGAAAATCAAAAGTTTGAAAAAACCTCGTGTAAATTTGTGTAAATATTTTGCAAAACTTGCATTCATGCATACATCCATGTTTTCAAAACATTTTTCATAAATTTTACACATGTGTAAATATTTTGTAAATCGCATCTTTGTAAATACTTGTATAGTTTTTCCTGGATCATAGTTGACATTTAAACCAGCCTGGAATTAAATTGAAAAATGAAGCTTGGTTAAGATCTTAATCCAACTAATTCTAAGAGGAACCTTATAGGGCTTAGGGTTGAGACTTTTCAGGTCCATGGTGACTTAATTCTTTGAGTCCACTAGGCTATGATCATATGTCATCTCGATGAGCCTAAGTAGAGCAATTAACAACACACACATGAATCATATAGACAATGGCTTTACTTGGATCCGCACTTTACACCGAGCTCTCTACGGATGAGGTGGTGAGGAGGCAGTCTTCCTTGACTTGGGGTAGCATATGCGGGTAGTACTTCTAGGCAGAACCTCTCTTCTTCTTATAGTGAAGGAAGTGCGTCTCAACTTGGTCTGGTTGCCATGAGGTCTAACGACAGGAGTTGTGGGTTTCAATAATGCTTCAAAAGAGGGATAGTCTACTGGCTCAAGAGGAAAAACTCCTTATGTATATATGTTGCACTTTGTAGATATGTTGTATATGTGCACATCAAAAAATGCAAAAAGAAAAGAACTCCAAAAAAGTGGTGGGTCTAATAGAAAATGATAATCCCACCGTAGTGTATATAGTGCAATAAGCAAAGCTTGAGACTCATGTTCCATCTTATGAAGCTTGCAGCAAGGAGACTTAGCTACACTGGTTGAGCTCCCAGGGATACATGGCTACACTGACCATGGTCCATTCTCTTCTTCCCCCTCTTCTTGAGCTGGTTGAACTTGAACTTAGAAGGGAATACCCCGCTCCTCGAGGGAAGAGTAGGCAGACTAGGGCCTTAGAGTTACCTTGTTGGGGAGGGTTGTCATTTTGCTACTTCTGAGGTGGAGAGCTATACCTCACTTACACAGTACAAGTAAAGATTCATGGTCATCAGGGTTTGTGTACTTGGACTTGTTCTGATCTGGATTATTGAGGAGTCTTGACTATAGATTAGTGGAACTTAGAGGCTGTTAAGTTTTAAACCTAAGTCCAAATAAGGTTCCGACACATTAATAATCCAAAGATCTGACTGAGCTCCATACTTCAATTTAATGAAGGCAAGTTTAATAATCAGCATCGATTCATTCATTTTCCCCTCCTTTTCTTTTTCTTTTCTTTTTCACTTCTTTTTCAAATAAGTGTTTGCTAAGGGACTAGCAAAGTTAAGTATAGGGGGGTGATGAATCCTCATTCATCACTCTTTATTCTTTTATTTTATCTAAAAACCTTTGCAAAACACCATGTGTATGTTTGTAAATAGAATAATTTACCAAAAAGCATGCATTTTGTAAATATTAATAATTAGCATGTTTTTGTGCAAAAATAAAAGAATAAATAAATAAAGAAAAAGAGGGAATTATTTAGAATAAATATTGAGTGACATGAACCCAAGGGAAGGCTCCACAAGGGCCTGACCGCAAAATAAAATAAATGGAGAGAGATATGGTAACTCAACATGGTGTAAATACCCCTCTTTATGTAAATATTTTATTTTATAAAAATAAAAATATTTATGTGTTCCCTTTATTTTGTATATATTTATAAAAATAAAATAAAAAGGGGGAAAATAAAAATAAAAATAAATAAAGTCTCTCTCATCAGTGTACATATACCATGTATATAAAATAAAAGATGTATTTATTTCACCTTTGTAAATAATTAATAAAAATCAAATAAAAATCTTTTTATATTCCATATTTTATGGTATAAATAAATAAAATATAAAATTGGAATATTTGTACATAAATAAAATAATAAAAATTAAATTTAAAACACATAGGTATATATACTTGTATATAATAATAATATAATGTAAATACATAATTTATTTTTCAAAAAATTAAATAAAAATCACTAAAAAATTCCTTGAAAATAAATAAACATTTTTTATTTTGTAAATATTTTAAAATAAATTTTCCTTCTATTTTATTTCGATGTTTCAAACAATTTCCAATCCTTGATTTCTCATTGGTCCACGGGGGAACGTTGACCCCCGATCAACTGCCCCCCCTGGACCACTTCGCTCGGATCTACTCCCTGACCCGATCTTCTCCGACTTTTCTAGACACGATCCGACCGCCATCCACTCAAATCCCGGGCCCCGATTATTCACGACATATCCATGATCCACGCCCGCTATTCCTCCTAGGGATCCGTGCACCCAGAATCGCTCCCGACTCCCATCTTATCGGACCCTTCTCCAGTATATATCTCATCTCCACCGCACCTTTCACGCTATCTTAGGCCTACCCTCTAACCTTCGATGATCTCCTCTTCATCACCTGAGTGACACCAGCGTGCGGTAGAGTCGAAGAGAGGGAGGAGCAGCCGGGAACCATCGATACGACAGTCTTCGCCGCCGTGCTCCGCCACCAAGCGAGCTTGAGCCTCTGGTCCCGTCAAACCATCGAGGTGACGACCTCGGAGGTCCCCGACCTCCAGCCTAGACGAATGCATCCATCCATTAGGTTAGATTTCCTCTAGCTTTTCTTTATTTGCGTTTTTCCGATTCTGAGCTCCGACGTCCACCATCGATTTCATGCCACTTCGGTCACCCATTCAGCCTTCCGACCACCCTATCACCTTCGTCAGACTTCGCTCCACCTTCTCCACCCTTTCATCCCCCCTGGCTTGCCCCGGAGCAGGACCTTCACTCTCCTCCACCGTCGCCTCGTCGGAGAGCGTCGCCCCACCTCCTACGTCCACCCATTCCACCCTTCACCGGGTCGAGGCAGTTTGCCCTCGACCTAGGACTCATTCTGTGTAGGTTTGAAGGTCAAAGCGACCTCATCTGGAGGTCCAATTCAGAAGCACAGGTGCTCTAGGAGCTTCACGCCGTCGAGGACCCTCGGGCGTCCTTACCCTCATCGGAGATCATCAGGAGCTGCGGACGACTTCAGGCGTCATTTCCCCTCTCAGAACAGCGTCTGAGGAGATCCCCTGCGCACATATTGGGCCGACGAAACTTGTCGGCGACCTGTTCTTGGAGGATCTCCAGGAGCCGTCAGATCGAGACCCTCGCTCCAGGTCCATCACAACCCTTCATCTTTGGAGAAGACTCAGCCGTCCGATCATTCGAGGGGGCTCATCTTGAGCATCCATCGCGAAGGGGTACTGATGAGTCCACATTTCATCATCTTTATTCTATCATTTTGGCCTCAAAAACCCTAGCAAATGCGTGTAAATACCATTAAATACATCATCTTAGCATTCATGCATGTGCATCCAAATAGTGTATAAAATACTGTAATTAAAGCCAAAATTATAGAATAAATAAAAGAAAAGAAAAAGAATAAAATATTGTAAATATTTAATGACCTGAAACACCAAGACCTAGGCATCTTGATGAATAGGTCGACAAGGAATAAAGTAGGGGGAGATAAGGGCCAAATACAATGTTTTGCATTCATTCTTTATTCATTTTAGGACCTATTTTTTGTTCCACTTTTTATACATCAAATAAAGAAACTTTGTACATAAAAGTTGTAGATAATTAAATAAAGAAAAATACAAAATTAATTTCATGCAAAAATAATATACAGATAAAAAGTTATGGTCTGAATAAAAATCCAGAATCCCAACTTCCCAGACCCGTATCTCACAAATGAAAACTCCAAATTCAGCAAACTCACCTTTAATTGTATATAATTAAAAATAAGCTATTTAATGGCGGTGGTTTCGCATTTGGCGGAGGTACGGTTTGAAAGTTGAGTTTTGGACCCTCATTGTATACTTGTACAGATTAAAATATTCAATTTATTATTTATTCATTATTTTTGTATTTTATATTTTTATAATTTTGTAATTAATATTTATAATAATTATGTACATTAAAATTAAATAATTCATTTACTATTTTTAAATCATTTTCTAAATCTGTTTTAGGGGTTTTTCCTAGTCGGTCCTCGTGGACCAACCAGGGGGCTTGGACTGTTGACCGAGGTCAACAGTCTGACCCTCCCCCTATAGCCCTTGTTAGAACTGGGATTCCACCCGTTTTCTCGATTTTTTGAAGGCTACGCCTTTCACCTTTTCGTGTCGCACTCTCTTTGAGAGTTGTTCCTCTATCTATGGTGATCCACACCCAAGGTTTACCTTGGACTTTGGATCACTGTAGCGAGCGACGCGACTCGATTTTTGAACCCACTCGACCACCATTCAAAACCTACCCAAGTCTTCCCCTTCCTCTTCGAACCACTTTTGGCCAAAGCCCAGACCTCCAGATGCCCTCCATGCGTCCCCGGTGACAGAGGATGGACCCGGCTCTCTGTTGAGGTGCGGCGGGTGGTCTGAAGCGCATTCCACAACCCCCATCTCCGGCGTCCGCTGTCGAGGTACCAACCTGTTGGCACACAACCCTTGAGGTCGATTTTAGTCCTTTTTCTTGCGTTCTATTAGCTAGCATAGCCTTAGGATTAGTTTAGCATCGTTTCCCTTCGATTGACACGCAGTCCATTATCGCACCACCACCTCGCCGGAGCAAGCTCCGGCGAGCTCCATTTTCGCCAAAACCATCCTCATACCGCACATCTCTATCTTGGGGCCATCTACTGTGTTTTGTTGTGCTTACTTGCAGGTCTCAGGGTTAGAGAGACTCCAGCCGGAGTCGAGTTTTGCTGCAAGACAAGCCACCTGGAGCCATCTTCCTTCCTCGAGCTCGCGGCGGCGCACCGGGGCTTCTCCGCCCATTTTGGCCCGGCCGCAGGCTCGGGGAACCTTCCAGGAACCATTAGAGCGCTGTTGAGACAAAGGAGAAGGCCGGAGGAGCACCCATTTGACAATCGAAGCTCGGGCTACCACCTGTTCGTCCCTGTTCTTGGAGAGGGACCCAGAACCGTCGGATCGTGAGCCTGCTCCAGACTGAGCAGCGGCCGTTGGATTGATCGCGCATGCCACCATCCGATCTTCTTTTGCGATCTGATCTGGGCTGTCATAACCCGAAGGGGTATCGCGCGTTGAGGGCGCGCCACGCGTCAAGTGACGGTCCTTTACCGTCCGATCCGCCCTTAGGTGGGAATTTTGCAACCGGTGTCCCGCCATTTTTTTTGTATTTTATATTTAATACTTAAAACTTCCTTTGCTGGTTAATTATTTTTGTAGGATTTGCAGTAAGGTCCCTGAGGTTTTGGGTTATCACATTTTGGTCCCCGCCAGGACACGTGCTTCGTGCACGTGACTTGGCAATTTTGCAGAGATACCCCCGGGACTTTGTGTATTTATTTCTAATGCTGAAACATTTATATGTTGTGTTAAATTTTTGGAATAATTGCCTTACAACCCCTGCAAGTTTCTTTAATTGCAATTGTGTCCTTCCCAGATGCGTGTGCAACGCACGTGTCTCCTGGTATATCTGCGAACACACCCTTGCAGATTTTAGCATTTGTAGTTAGTCCATTAAAAATTTTATTTAGTTATACTTTTTGCGTGGAAATTACATTTTGCTCCCTGGATGTTTGTATTTTTGCACTTATACCCCTGTCAGGCTTAGTATTTTGTGTACTTTGTCTATTTATTTCATGCATTTTTAAAATCCCAAAAATTCCATAAAAATTAATTTAAGCTCATGTTAACTTGCTTGTTCATGCCATATTTTTGCATTGCAATTTTGTTGCATTTTAATATTTATTAAAAATCAAAAACATGCACTTTAGCTACTGTTTATCTTAGAACATACCAAAAAAATATTAAAATACCTTGAAAAATTCCAAAAAAATTACTTGTAGTGTATTTTAGTGTCTTTTAGTGTCAGTCCAAAAATCACTAAAAATTTCAAAACCAAAACCTTAAAAATTAGAAAATACTTAAAAACTTCAAAAAAATCTAAACAATTCTAGAAAAATAAAAAAAAGCAAACTCAGTTCCTGTAGTTTCCCTGATTTATTATCTTTATTGTAAAATTAATTTGGGAAAATTTTGTTGTTGTTTGATATTTTTCATTCCCATTTTAATTTCGGCAAGAATCTTAATTTATTGTTTTCTTTATTTTGCCTTTTAAAAATACCAAAAATATTTAGAAAAATTCCCCAAAATTACAAAAATAGTAAAAAATTATAAAGAGACCAAAAACATTTCTTTTTCTGATTTTTGAGTATTTTTCCTTATTTTTACAAATATTCTATCACCTCTTTTCTTATATTATCTATATATTTTATTTAAAAAACAAAAAAATATAAAATATAAATATAAAATATAAAATTAGAAAATTAAAAATCAAAATACAAAATTATAAATAAAATAAAAAAATTAAAAATTAAAATTTTTTTAAAACCCACAAAAAGATTTGCATTGCATTTTGTAGACAATACATCACATTCGCACACACACACACACACACTTGTTGATCTATCCTGCCTTGCTCCCTGTGTTCGAACTCTCTACGTACTTGCATCTATACATCTTTTATATAGAATTAAAAATAAATTTGACTCCACATTTGTTTGTCGTTGTTTGATATTTGATTGTGGGTTCATTGTTGATTAAATACGAGATTTTGTAGTGGTCAAGACATCGACTGTTGATTCGCCTTGTGAATCAATACGACCGCTCTCAATTCCGTGTTTATCAAATGGCGCCGTTGCCGAGGAGCAACAACGCGTAGATCTTGTTTTTGTTGTGTTGTGGTTGTTTGTCTACATTTCGCGGCTTTTATTTTTATTTTCATTATTTTTGATATATCTGTTGAATTGTCTAACCACTCTCCTTGTTTAGATTTCGTGCGAGGTACACGGATCAAGGGAGTAGCCCCTCTTGGAGCACCTTCGCATCCACGTGAAGCAGCTTTAGCCTAGCACAAAGAACTTGGAGGATTTTGCAGACAACTCCTTAGCATTTATTTTCTTGTATTTATTTTGTAATCTAAGTGAGTGAGAGACCCATATTATTGTAATAATACAGGTACCCCCAGACATTTGGACTCTCGAGCCTAATTTCCAGGTGTGTGTACACCTGGGGGCTCACCGTGGCTTTCTCGCATTTTCTTCGCATTTTTTATTTTGTTTTCTCAGTTTTGATTTTATTTCTTTTGTGTGATTGAGCCCCTAGTTCTAGGATTGCTTGCGATAGACTAAGGCCAAACACTTAATATCTTGCATGTGCCTATAGCCTCGGTTGGACTTAGCTCAAAACTAAAACAGTCGCCTCATCATCTTCGATCCGCCGCGCCGCGAGCTCACCCTGCCAAGTGCATCTTCTGAACTCGATTTGTCGAGAGGAGGGGTGAGCCTAGACCGGGCCCTTGGATTAAGGATCGATGATCGACTTGTGGTTCTTCCCGATAATAGAAATTTCTGAACTTAGGGCGATTTCATCAGCTTGCATTTGCATATAGATAGGTTTCAATTCTGCTGAGCATCGTTGCATGTAGAGTGCTGGAGGCAAGGTGAGCATTTCTCTTTAGCATTCATCATTGATTTGCCGCTTGCATTGCTTTTCCGACTCTCCCTCTGATTTTGCCAACCTAGATGCTTAAAGGAATTGAATCCCCGATAGGATCGTGCATTTTTATTAAAAATCCAAAAAAAGTGATAATCAATAAAATTGGGACTGCTAATATTACTTGACCCTAAAATCAACCAAAAATAAAAATCTTGTATTGGGGCGAGTAATCCCTTCATTGTCTTCATTTTACATTGCTCACGCACACACTAAGGTTAGAGCCCAAATCCTATTTTCAGCCCCCTAAGTGTTTGTGCAATTCTTTGACTTCTCACCTAACTCTAAAACAGACAAGAGAAAAAGACCGCATTTTGCGGTCTCTACCGAGTTGAGTAGGTGAATTGAGGGTTTGTATTCTTTTCATTTTTGTCTGTGATTGTTTTGTGTGTGTCCTATATCGCTTCTGCGCACTCGTGCCTTCTTATTCACTCTCTTGACTTGACCTTCGTGCTCCCCTGAATCATTTTCCTCTTGTTTCTAGATGGCCGACTGGAGCGTCTTTTATCCGGACTTTGCGGATCCTTCGTTCACTCCAGTCGGTCCACCTCCCTTTTATCAGGAGGATCCTCCTCCTACCTTTTCTGAGTTTTGTACATATCCTCCTCAGCCGCAGTATCAGACTTCGGACTTCTACCCACATCCACCTCCACCCGTATATTATCCACCTCCACATTCACATCCACCCGAGTCTGACCTGTTGGAGTCACCTCCCTCGATCTCTATAAGTGATATCTTGAATCAGATGGCAAAGCGCATTGATTTGATGAATGATGATCTTGCTTTCTTGAGGAAGAATCAGATTAATTCTCCTTTTGTCGGGGATACGGCTTTGCTTATGGAAAATCATGGGAGATTGCAATCGCCAAAAATACAAAAAATGAGAAAATTTTAAAAATCCAAAAAGAGTTCGGAAGACCCTTGGTTGATTCATACTGTGAGGAGAGTGTCCACTTGCCAGATCCTTCGACCACACAACCTCTCACACCCCATCCCACCTTTGACCCTGAGGATGCCGCTGTACAGACTGCTCTTGGCACGCCTCGTGTATATGCTGATTCCGACTTCCTCCCTTATATGGAGGAAGTCCAAAAATTCAAAAAATGTTGACTGAACCCGAAGTGGTGGCCACTATTCATGAGATTATCCGTTCCCCACTTCAACAAGCTATGACTGATTTATCTGCCCCTCTTCCCAAGAAGAGAAAGCGGAGGAGCAGATCTGAGCGTCACATTCTGACCATGGTCACTGCCCACGCCATCACTCATCGTCCCATTCCCAGAAAGAAGAACATAGCTACCCCTTTCATCACTTGCACCATCTCTGATTATACTTGTGGTCGCACTCTCCTGGACGGCGGTGCATCTATTAGCATATTACCCTTCTCACTGGTACAGTCTCTTCACTAAGGGCCTCTAAAGAAAACCAGGATGATCGTTCAGTTTGCTGATGGATCCATCAAGAGGCCGAAGGGTATCCTTGAAAACACCATCATTTCTATTCAGGGCACGAGCCACCATGTTGACTTTGTCGTGTTGCCCATGGAGACCTCCACAAGGGAGTCGTCTCCAAATCATCCTGGGACGACCATTCCTCGCCTCTGCGAGGATCGTTATTGACTATGGATCAGGAGAGATTCGCTTCCGTCCTGTTGACGAGAGAGAAGTGTTGATCACCGCATCCACAGTTGACCAGAGACCTGCACCTGATGCACCTTCACCGATTCTAGCTGACTCCGAGGCCTGTGACCAATATGATGCTATTAGAGATGTTTACTTAGCGACCCCTGATGAGACCCGAAGAATTCCCCGAAAGGGGAGGAAATCGGAAAGCATAGACCTCGCAGTCCCTCCTTCTGGTGTGTGGCAATGTGTTGATGAAATCCAAAGCATTTACGTGATTGATCCTATTGAGCGTCGGGCAGATACCAAGACTAGACAGGACTGACCTAGTTTGACTACTTCCACTGATAAGTCCATTCCTGGTCACTCAAAAGTAAAGATGATTGAGGTCGGTTATGATGATGCCATTTATTTTGATAGATTCAGGCCTCTTGTTGAAGACAATGATTCAGGTAAAACTCTTGAGGATGATCTGAGTTCGACTACTTCCACTGATGATTTTGTGCCTTTTGATTTCGACCTGGATGACACCTCGCAGGACGACTCCGATTACACTTCGTCCGAGGACGATGACTTTGTCCCATTTCACTTTGCTATCAGCGAGACCCCCAAGGCCAGACCTAGTCATACTTCTTCCACTCACCCGTCTGCGCCTTCACACCATAGGACCACCAAGGGCGAACCTAGCCAGACTACTTCCATTGATTAGTTCGTCCCTTTCTGATTTGACTCCACTAAGGGCCTTCACCGTGTCGACCTTGATCGGCTTCTGTCCACTGTGGACCCCGATGTCGACATACACCACACCAGATCTGTCCCTCAGCGGTATCGCAAGAAGGTTAGCTTTAGGCCTTCTTGATCATATGTACATCCACCTATGTTGTACATTCTCCTTTGTTCATCTCTATCTCTCCCGTATTGCTCGTCCACCCATTCTCCTGTTTGCCTTGCTTAAGACGCACTTTGTCCTAAGCTTAGGAGGGGTGGACGAGCCGAGTGTTCTTTCTTCGTTCCATGTCATCACTCCTGTTGTTGCCTATACTTAGGGCTTCTTTTACCCTAAGTATAGGGGGAGTGATGTGTACATTCTCACGATCTCTTCTTCCACTCTGATCTCTTTTCTTCTTGTCTTCTTTTCTTATTTTCCTTCTCTATTTTCTTTATCTGTCAAAAAGGTGCCTCCCTTGTAAACAGTTTTCCATACTTAGGACGTACTTTGTCCTAAGTATAGGGGGTGTGCACCCCGAGTGGTTATGTTCATTACGATCCTCTCCATTGTCTCCTCTTCTTGTCTATACTTAGGGATATTTTACCCTGAGTATAGGGGGAGACAATCTGAGTACGATCTGTTCATTCCCACCCTTGACCCTCCCTGCATTGTGTACAATCTGCTATACTTAGGATTATTTGATCCTAAGTATAGGGGGGACGGTCAACTTCTTATTGGTTCATTTATTTATTCTTAGACTTGCCTATACTTAGTACGAGTTATGTCTTCTCTTTTCTCTCCGATCTATGAGGACATAGCTCAAGCTAAGTATAGGGGGGTCATATATACTGCGTATATACTTTAGCCATAACTCGTACTTTCGTATTCTCTTAATAATATGGCTTATAATTCATTAAAATTCATTAAAAACCTTAATAAAAAGATGTCATCATTCCTCAAATTCTTTTTGTATATACTGATTAATAAATCAGGTGAAAATGTTTTTTTTTGCAAAATATTTGAAAAAATAGTTTGAAAATCTTTGTGAACATTTATTGAAAACTATTTTGAAAATATTTTTCTACATGTTTTCAACCTTTGTAAAATGTGTGGTTTGTAAAATTTATTTTTGTGTGAAATAAAATGTTTGAAAAATGATTTGCAAATGGTTTGAAAAATGGTTGCAAAAATATTTTGAAAAATCTATCTATACTGTTTGAAAAACCTTTGCAAAATGATTTTCAAATGCATGTACATGTTTGTAAAATTGTTTGTAAAAATTATTTTGACTATAGTTTTCGAAAATTGTTTGAAAAACTTGTGTCCAAATAAGTTTGAGGAATACATACATCACACCAAAATTCACTATCTATATATATATGTATAAATTTGATCACTTACTCTGTAAATGATTAAAATCCACTTCTTGTAAATATAAGAAGCACTCCCGTGTAAATATTTTAACCTAGTTTTCAGCCAAAAATATTTTCTTTACAAAAATCCCAAAAACATTTGCAAAAATTAAAATCCAAAACACTTGAAAAACCTTTTTGAAAAATATAAAAAAATGCATATGCATCATCACCATCTTTTCGAAAATCCATAAAAGTTCAAGATCTTTGAAAATTGCATCACAAAAATATTTTCTGCATTGCATTGCATAGCATTAGCATTTTTCGGGTTGAGTTTGATAGTTGAACGATTCTAAGTAAAATCCAGAGATTGGAGATTGATTGGACCTTAAAATCTACCTAATAACAGGAACCTTATAGGAACTGGGTTTGAGGGTACTTCAGGTCTAGTCGACTTAATTCTTTGAGGATCATGAGACTTGGTTCAATGGATTCTTGACTGCCTAAGTAGAGTATTTCGGAGCACACGCACGACTCTTGTTGATAATGACCTAACTTGGACACCTGCACCTTTCACATGGCTCAACTCACTTGGAGTGGTGAGGGGATTGGATTTGCCGGTTTGAGACGCACACAAGTGGAAACATTTGTCCTCCTCAAGGAGGGGAAGTGCACCCCAACCCGTCCAGTGATGAGGAAGTCTAAAGACAGGAGAGTGTGGGTTTGCAATGAAGCTTCAAAAGAGGGATAGTCTACTGGCTCAAGAGGAAAAAAACTCCTTATGTAAATGCTGCTGTGAATAGTATTTCAAAAAAAAAGTGTTCAGGCATGTACAAAATAAAAAGCCTGCAAAGTATGTACATATGTTGTAAAGTCAATAAGCAAGCTTGAGTTCCAAAGTCAAATATGTGAGCTGCACTGGATGAACTTGTCTACACTGGTCTTGCATCCCAGGATAGGTAGCTACACTGGCTACCGTCCATTCTTCTCTTCACCCCGTCCTCTTGAGCTGGTTGCCACTTGAACTTAGAAGGGAATACCCCGCTCCTCGAGGATGGAGTTGTTGGATTGGGGAATCATTGGGTTGTCATACTGGAGAAGTCAGTCTCTTTGTCATTCTAGCTGGGGAGTGCCACTATCACTTACATTGTACGAGTCAGATTCATAGTCGTAAGGGTTTGCATATGAGTTGAGATATTTCTGACCTGGCTATTAAGGAGACTTGAACAGAGTTTTGAGATTCTCAGGGACTGTTGGACTTCAAACACGGTTCTCATTAAGGTTCCGCCCACACTAAAATTCCAAAGGTCCGACTTAAGCTCCAAACTTTGATTTTGTGAAGACAAGTTTGATAATTAAACTAAATCCAAGTTCTTCTTTTTCTTTTCTTTCTTTTTCTTTTTGCACTTATTGCATAAGTGTTTGCTAGGGGCTAGCAAAGGTAAAGTATAGGGGATGATGAATCCACATTTCATCATCTTTATTCTATCATTTTGGCCTCAAAAACCCTAGCAAATGCGTGTAAATACCATTAAATACATCATCTTAGCATTAATGCATGTGCATCCAATTAGTGTATAAAATACTGTAATTAAAGCCAAAATTATAGAATAAATAAAAGAAAAGAATAAGAATAAAATATTGTAAATATTTTATGACCCGAAACTTCGAGACCTAGGCATCTTGATGAATAGGTCGACAAGGAATAAAGTAGGGGAAGATAAGGGCCAAATACAATGTTTTGCATTCATTCTTTATTCATTTTGGGACCTATTTTTGGTTCCACTTTTTATACATAAAATAAAGAAACTTTGTACATGAAAGTTGTAGATAATTAAATAAAGAAAAATACAAAATTGATTTCATGCAAAAATAATATACAGATAAAAAGTTATGGACTGAATAAAAATCCAGAATCCCAACTTCCCAGACCCGTATCTCACAAATGAAAACTCCAAATGCAGCAAACTCACTTTAATTGTATATAATTGAAAATAAGCTATTTAATGGCGGTGGTTTGCATTTGGCGGAGCTACGGTTTGAAAGTTGAGTTTTGGACCCTCATTGTATACTTGTATAGATTAAAATATTCAATTTATTATTTATTCATTATTTTTGTATTTTTATATTTTTATAATTTTAAAATTAATATTTATAATAATTATGTACATTAAAATCATATTAAAAACCAAAATAAATACAAAAATAAAAATACTTGTATAAAGCATACATAGGTATAATACCTATACTTATACATGTACTATTAACACTTCAAATTTATTAAATGTACAAAATACAATAGAAAAATAAAATAAAATGTAATTATGTGTATAAAAGTATTTTATAATTTTATAAATTAATAAATAAAAATAAATAAATTAAATACACAAAATAATAATAAAAGAATAAAATATATAGATATTATACCTATAAGGGGCATAATAGGTAACTTGTAAATTTATACCTCATATAAATTAATAAAAATTACCATAAAATAATTTATAAAATAATAAACATTTTTTATTAAATAACCTAAAATTAAATAGTTCATTTACTATTTTAAAATCATTTTCTAAATCTTTTTTTAGGGTTTTTTTCGGGTTGGTCCACGTGGACCAACCAGGGGGCTTGGACTGTTGACCGAGGTCAACAGTCTGACCCTCCCCCTGTAGCCCTTGTCAGAACTGGGATTCCACCCGTTTTCTTGATTTTTTTGAAGTCTATGCCTTTCACCTTTTCGTGTCGCACTCTCTTTGAGAGTTGTTCCTCGATCTATGGTGATCCACGCCCAAGGTTTACGTTGGACTTTGGATCACTGTAGCGAGCGACGCGACTCGATTTTTGAACCCACTCGACCACCATTCAAAACCTACCCCAGTCTTCCCCTTCCTCTTCGAACCACTTTTGGACAAAGCCTAGACCTCCAGAGGCCCGCCGTGCGTCCCCGGTGACAGAGGATGGACCTGGCTCTCTGTTGAGGTGCGGCGGGCGGTCTGAAGCGCGTTCCACAACCCCCATCTCCGGCGTCCGCCATCGAGGTACCAACTTGCGGGCACACAACCCTTGAGGTCGATTTTAGTCCTTTTTCTTGCGTTTTATTAGCTAGCATAGCCTTAGGATTAATTTAGCACCGTTTCCCTTCGATTCACACGCAGTCCATTATCGCACCACCACCTCGCCTTGCTCCGGCGAGCTCCATTTTCGCCAAAACCATCCTCATACCGCACATCTCTGTCTTGGGGACATCTACAGTGTTTGATGTGCTTACTTGCAGGTCCCAAGGTTAGAGAGACTCCAGCTGGAGTTGAGTTTTGCTGCAGAACAAGCCACCTGGAGCCATCTTCCTTCCTCGAGCTCGCGGCGGCGCACCTGGGCTTCTCCGCCCATTTTGGCCCGGCCGTAGGCTCGGGGAACCTTCCAGGAACCATTGGAGCGCTGCTGAGATGAAGGGGGAGGCCGGAGGAGCACCCATTTGACGATCGAAGCTCGGACCACCACCTGTTCGTCCCTGTTCTTGGAGAGGGACCCAGAACCGTCGGATCGTGAGCCCACTCCAGACTGAGCAGCAGCCGTTGGATTGATCGCGCCTGCCACCGTCCGATCTTCTTTTCCGACCTGATCTGGGCCGTCATAACCTAAAGGGGTATCACACGTTGAGGGCGCGCCACGCGTCAAGTGACGGTACTCCACCGTCCGATCCGCCCTTAGGTGGGAATTTTGCAACCGGTGTCCCACCATTTTTTTTGTATTTTATATTTAATACTTAAAACTTCCTCTGCTGGTTAATTATTTTTGTAGGATTTGCAGTAAGGTCCCTATGGTTTTGGGCTATCACATTTTGGTCCCCGCCAGGTCACGTGCTTCGTGCACGTGACTTGGCAATTTTGCAGAGATACCCCCGGGACTTTGTGTATTTATTTCTAGTGCTGAAACATTTATCTGCTGAGTTAAATTTTTGGATTAATCGCCTTACAGCCCCTGCAAGTTTCTTTAATTGCAATTGTGTCCCTGCCAGGTGCGTGTGCAACACACGTGTCTCCTGGTATTTTTGCGAACACACCCTTGCGAATTTTAGCATTTGCAGTTAGGCCATTAAAAATTTCATTTAGTTATACTTTTTGCGTGGAAATTACATTTTGCTCCCTGGATGTTTGTATTTTTGCACTTATACCCCTTCTCTTTCATTCTTCTTGAAGCCACTTTCCAGGGGCGGCCACTGGATCCAATCAGCATATGAGAGGCTGCTTAGACTGAGTGTAGCTGCGATGTCTGCAAGGTCCAGTCCGCCAATGCGAGTTATAGGGCTCCTCGAGGACAGCCCTGAATCACCTGTCTACCCCCTGCCTTTTCGTGCTAGTATCGAATGCCATGCTTAATATTTTTGTGTACTTTGCCCATTTATTTCATGCATTTTTAAAAGCCCAAAAATTCCATAAATATTAATTTAAGCTCTTGTTAACTTGCTTGTTCACGCCATATTTTTGAATTGCATTTTTGTTGCATTTTAATATTTTTTAAAAGTTAAAAACATGCACTTTAGCTACTGTTGATCTTAGAAAATACCAAAAAATATTAAAATACATTGAAAAATTCAAAAAAAAAATACCTATTGTGTATTTTAGTTTTTAGTGTCAATCCAAAAATCACTGAAAATTTCAAAACCAAAACCTTAAAAATTAGAAAATACTTAAAAACATCCAAAAAATCTAAAAAAATCTAGAAAAATAAAAAATGCAAACTCAGTTCCTGTAGTTTCCATGATTTATTATCTTTATTTTAAAATTAATTTGGGAAAATTTTGTTGCTGTTTGTATTTTTCATTCCCATTTTAATTTCGGCCAGAATCTTAATTTACTGTTTTCTTTATTTTGCATTTTAATAATACCAAAATATTTAGAAAAATCCCTAAAAATCACAAAAATAGTAAAAAATTATAAAGAGACCAAAAACATTTCTTTAACTGATTTTTGAGCATTTTTTCTTATTTTTATAAATATTCTATCACCTCTTTTCTTATATTATCTATATCTTCTATTTATAAAAAAATATATAATATAAAAAGAAAATATAAAATTAGAAAATTAAAAATCAAAATACAAAATTAAAAATTAAAATAAAAAAAATTAAAAATTAAATTTTTTTTAAAACCCACAAAAATATTTGCATTACATTTTATAGACAATACATCACATTCGCACACACACACTTGTTGATCTATCCCTGCCTTGCTCCCTGTGTTCGAACTCTCTACGTACTTGCATCTATACATCTTTTATGTAGAGTTAAAAATAAATTTGACTCCACATTTGTTTGTCATTGTTTGATATTTGATTGTGGGTTCATTGTTGATTAAATACGGGATTTTGTAGCGGTCAAGACATCGACTGTTGATTCGCCTTGTGAATCAATACAACCGCTCTCAATTCCGTGTTTATCTGGTACCCACGCATCAGAGCCATCCGATCTTCCATGTGGCATGCCTTCAGCCGTGGATCGCAATAATGGGGTAATATCACTTAGCCCCCCTGTTCTTTTTGCTTTATAGTTTAGTCTTGTAAATTCGTGGAATAGTTGTTTTTATTTTTGAAAATTTGCACTGAGGACCTTATACTTTCTCCTATTTGCAATTTAGCCCCTGTTTGTGTGGAACGCGTTCTTCGACACATGAGTTTTGGGTAAATTGCATGTAAAGGACCTGTATTTCTGGATGTTATGATTTGAACCTTTTTAAATTGGAATGACAGTTTCGTCCCTCTGAATGTGAACCACGTGCTAGGCATGTGATATTGTGGGCTTTTTACATTATGTGGGTTGGGGTTTTCTGACTGTTCTGGAATGAGGTTTATGTTTTAAAAATTACATTTATACCCATGTGCCTACAGTATTCGAACATGTGTGGAAATTGATGTGAATTTTGCACCGATGCCCTTCAAGTTTTCACACGTGTTATCTATTTAGCCCCAGAATTATATTTCTTTGCACCTAGGTCCCTGTGTGCTGTGGCTTTTGTACTAATTGAATAAAATATCAAATTAATTCCAAATCAAGTGAAATTTAGAAACGTGGCTCCTGCCACTGTGTAAAAATTTCATAAAATTTTTTGGACATCTTTGTTACTTTTTGCTATTTTTAAAAAATTTAAAACCTTCATTTTTATTACTATTTGATTTATAAAATCAAGTAAAAATATAAAAACTCACCTAAAAATTACAAAAAAATTAGGACTTGTTTGTTTTGTGGTTTTTGAGCTTCTATCCAATTTTTGTATTATTTGGATTTATAAAATCCATAAAAATTATAAAACCTTAAAAACCTTATAAAAATTATTAAAAATTATATAAAAATAAAAAAGCAATTTTTGTTTCTGTAGTTTAGTTTTTATTTCTACTTTTAATAAAAATTACCTTCAGATTTTTATAGGCTAATTATCTATTTTTAATTAGCCTTTTAAATCTGACTGCACATTTCTTCACTATTTTTGCCTTTTTTAATTTTTATAAAATCAACTAAAAACTATAAAATTCTGAAAAAATCATCAAAAAACTTAAAAATATAAAAACACAAAAACAATTTAATTTGAATTTTCTGGCTTGATTTGTTGTGTTTAATAAATTGTTGATTGTGTGCTTTTTATCCTCTTTTTATATTTTCTTTATAATTAAAAATACAAAAAATTTAAAATATATAAAAATCCACCAAAAATACTTTTCTTTATTTTATTTTCGACTACTTCATAGGCCGATCCGGCCAAATCGTGCTCCTTGAGTTTGACCCTGATCACTATACCAGGTTAATAAATAGCGATGACCGCTCTTTGATTTCATTGACTTATTTCGCTTTATTTAGTGGTCTCTGATTTTCTTGTTGACCGATCGTCGAGATATGGGTCGCAACGACCCGTGTTTTTATACCTCCACTCGGGTCTTTGTGGATTTTTCGGTCATCAAGTATCACATACTTGTCCTCCTCCTTTGCAACCTATAGTCTGCACTTTTTAAGGTCCTTGTAACCCTATCTGGATCCCTACTCAGCCAAAGAAATAGAGAGAGGAATCAGATAGGTGAAACCGCTACTTCAGTTCGCGCTTGCAATGTAATCACCCGTGAGCGTGCAAGAACCTACTCGAACGCAAATCGATGAGACAGACACCCCCGTTAAGGTATGGCCTATGCTTAGTACTTCATACCATGCCGATGTTCCACACAAGGCGAGAACACCATCGTTGACAGCCCAACTCGGTCATGTACGATAGAAGCGCCATTACTTCCGAAATCCAGGTGATACACAAGGAAGTTACAGACTAGGTTTTGGGTTCTAATCCTTAACAGGTCATGCCTCGCTCATGGGAGAGGTTTTGATCCCCTCATAAGGTACATGAAAACAATGAGGGCTTTATGAACCCAAGACAATGATAGTCCATTATGAATTTTAATCAAGGTCAAAATTTATTCAGCAGTCCTCTTGTTTTATTTTTTGGGTTTTCACTTTTTTTGGATATGTTCATACAAGCGCCTAACGTTTTTGTGGATTTTCATTTTAGTCCTAGGTGCTCAAAATCAGAGGGAGATAGCGAAAAAATGTGCAAGTCGATTCAATGATGGAAATCTCACGATTGAACCTAATGATGCATGCTGAGTTTGATGACTTACAGTGTTTCCCAGCTCTCTCCATGCGGTATGCAAAACCAAATTTTTAAACCTATTCTAAATGGCGGTGTGCAATCGAAAAAATCGCCCTAAATAGTAGTTGTTATTAATCGTGAAGAACCAATTGTTAGTTATTCAGAAATGAGACCAAGGTCCAGTCTTCGATGCCGGTCGATGCCCGCTACAACAGTTCCAACAAGCATTGTATACAAACTCTCTCAGCACGCGGTATCAAGTCTAAATTACTAACATTATTAATTTGAATATATCTAATTGTAAAGGACTATAGGAACATGCATTCTTATTAGGGTTTGGACCTATTTACCGAATCAAGCAACCCATATCTAGGGGCTCCATGCACACAAAACAAAATAAATAAGACGAAAAACTCAAAACAACTGAAAACAAAGTAAAAGAAGGCATGAAAAACTCGGAAAACTGCGACGAGGCCCCCAGGTGAACAGACACCCGGGCACTTGATGAATCCCTTATTCTCACTCTTTATTCTTTTAGTTTAGCTATGTATCTTAGAAAGCAACATGTAAATATCCGTAAATACAATAACATAGCATTCATCATGCATTTGTTAATATTGTATAATTAGCATGCTTTTGTGCAAAATTAAAATAATAAAAGAAAAGAAAAAGGAAGGAGGTATTTAGAATAAATACAGAGTAACCCAAACCCCAAGAGAAGGTCAAGCTTTGACCTAATCGCAAAATAAAATAAGTAGAGACAGACAGGGTCTAATTTGTGTTGTACATATTACCTATGTATATAAATAATTATTTTTGAAAAAATTCAATTAAATTAAATTATTTACTCCCTTGTTTATGCTCCTAAAAACAATATCAGAACAAAATAAACATCATTAAATAAAAATAAAATCTTACTCTCATTTGTACAAAACACATGTATATACCTCACATTTACTATTTATTATATACATGTAAATAATTTGTAAAATAATATAAAATTTATTTTGTATCCCTAAAAATATGTTGAAGATAAATAAAATATAAAATTGGAGTATTTATGTAAAAATAATAAAATAAAATACTTGGACATAATACATAGGTATATTATACATGTATAAAATACTATATATTGTATATACACTAATTTATTTTTCATAAAAAAATAATTACAAATCACAGAAAAATTCCTTGAAAATAATAAACATTTTTCATTTCATTCATTTTTAATTTAAAATCATTTATTATTTTTAGTTTAATTATCTTTATTTTTACCCTTATTTTGTCCTGTAGCGTCTTTTGTCCGTATTCGCGACCCCTTCTGATTGGGCCACCTCGGATTATTGACTGAGGTCAACTGGTCCCCCCCTCTTCTCTTTTGTTCAATCGGGTTTCGCCTGATTTTCTTCCATTTTAGCAATCCGAACCGACTACAATTCCACCAGATCCTTCACCCCGAATCAAGAGCGCGGATCCCTAATCTCCGCCCACTTCTTCCTCCTCGATTTGTGCCTCGGTTCACGGTCCATGCCTCCTCTTTGTCGGACCTGGAGCACTATATATCTTGCCCCTCCTCCCTTTTCCAACACCGTTGGCTGCGCCACCACCTCCTATGTACCCGACCTCCCTTTTCCAGAGTGACAGCATGAGAGGGCAAGGGCGAGGACACCCTTTTGGAGCGTGAAGCCCCCAGGTCCAGCGAGGAAACCCCTCAGCTCCGTCGTGAGGAGCTAAGACTCTAGCAATCGCTGGCTATTGAGGCCACTACCCCGTGGACTGTCGTCCACACTCCCGGGGGTCTTCCTCCATCCTTAGGTACTCCCTCTACCATCCATTTTCCATTGATTCAATCATATCTCCGCCGAACAGAGCAGCTCCGATCATCCTCTGTTTCCCATCTCACCATCGTACTTCGACCTCTGCAGACATCGCTCCGACTTCCTCCCACTTCTACATTTGCTCCGCATCCTCCCATGTGACTCCAGCCATCAGGTTGGAGCCTCCTAGCAGGTCGAGTCCTCCATCTCGTCGGAGACCTGCCCCATTCACCCTCCACCCTCGGTTCCCACTTGTTTGTGTGCTCTAACCCTTGCCAGAGCCACCTCTACGAGCATATATCTTCTCCTGCAGGGTTGGCAAGCGACCAGACCTCATCTGGAGGTGAAAGATATCACCAGGAAGCTCCAGGACACTCACGACTCCCCAGGACCTCTCTCTTGGTCCTGGACCCTTCTGATCCATTCAACAGCTGCGGATCATCGCCGACGCCATTTCCCATATCTCGACAGCTCGCGAGGACGTCGGACCAGCGCAGAATCACTGATCGAAGCTCGCCGGAGGCGAGTTCTTCCCAGTTCGTCCAGACCACTTCTCCACCGTTTGATCGAGCCCCCCCTGTTCTGATCTCCATCGTTCATCATCGAGAGGCCCTCGGTCGTTAGATCCATCTGAGGATCTCGTCTCAGCCTTTCATCGCCGAAGGGGTACGAGTGCATCTCGACCGTCCATCCTTAAGTGGATCTCCCTCGTCCGTTGGATCGAGCGTAATAAAGGGTAAACTTCACTTATGCCCTTTCTGTTTTGTCTTTATTATTTAATCCTGTAAATATTTGTCGTAGTTTAAAATAGTTTAGACATTTTACAGTTAGTCCCTTATCATTTTCAATATTTGCATTTTAGTCCTGATTGTGTGAATTCACGTGTTGTCCCATGTGCTTGTCTGGTGTATTTGCGTGTTCTACCCTGGATTTTATATATGTTATGATTTGAATGGAAACTTTCTGATATTTGCACTTATACCCCTGTGTCTAGTTTAATGAGCATGTGCGTTTATTCACTGGATATTTTGCATCTTTGGCCCTAAGTTTCTCATCTGTGTTACTACTAGGCATGTAAACTTTATTATAATTGCAACAAGGTCCTTGTGAATTGTCTGGTTTTCAACTAAATAATTACCAAATTGACTCCGACCATTCTATAAAAATTATTGTTAGCTCATGCTAACATGCAATATTTATAGTAATCTTGATGGTTTAATTTAGTATTATTTTTTATTTTCTAAAAATCAAAAACCCTAAGAAAATGTTCTGTCTATTTTAGAAAATACATAAAAATTCGAAAAATCCTTTTAAAAATTCTATAAAAATTTCTCATTGTTTATTTTTGTGTGCTTTACCTATAGTTTCGGTTTTATTTTAAAAACCATTATAAAAACCCAGAAAATCACAAAAGACTCAAAAAATTCTAAAAATCATAAAAAATTCTAAAAAAACAATTTCAGTTTCTGTTTGTAGCTCTTTTTATTTAGTTTATCATAAAATTCATAACCGGACATTAGGGCACTTTACTTATTTTTAATTTGTAATATTGTCCTGGTTGTGCACTGTTTGGATTTTTGGCCCTTATTTTATTTTTTTTATAAAATTACAAAAACATCAGAAAATACTAGAAAATTATCAAAAACACTTTAATATTTGAAAAACCCCAAAATATTTTTATTTCTAATTTTTAAGCATTTTAGTTCTGAATAAAATTTAAAAAGGCTTGCATGTCTGCATAGTTTCCTTATTAGCTTTTGTTTCTCCCTTATTAAAAATTCTACAAATTGCAAAATTAAAAATAATGAAAATATGTTTTTTATTTTTTGAAACCCGACTACTTCGTAAGATTTTTCATGCTCCTTGTGTTCGACCCTAGTTGTCATACTAGGTTAAATAAATAGCGGAGACTGCTGACATGTTTTAATACTTTGATTGATTTATCTTATTGGATTGAGTGGTTTCTATCTTTTTCTTGATTGAGCATTGGCGTTGTGATTCAGGTCGCAACGACCCTTTGATTATTTGATTCCCTAACCCGTATCGCTCGGCCTGCTCCATCAGCACTGGACCTCATTGTGGAGAGTAGAGTCCAAGTTAATTATTACATACCAAAATTGTCTCTCTCACTAATAATTACATAAATGAAATTTAAACTAATTCTGAGTTAATTCCTTCTCCTTTCTCCCTTGGTGCCCTCTCCAGCTGGTCACAAAGAGAAGACCAGCCTCCTCCAAGCTTGGCTACATCGTCCTCCTAGAAAGTCGTCCTCACGTGGCGGGCCCTCGCAACAAAGTCACAACGAGATGGCATTAGCACAAATAATCAAATTAAATTAACTTAAGCTATAGACAAAGAATCAATGAATTAAAATAAATCAATAAAATATTTACAGCAATAAATCAATAAATCGGAATAAATGACTATACAAAAATATGAATGACAAAATTAGGCTACGCTCATTGCTCATCGGCAACGGCGCCATCTGATAACTAGAGTTTTCGTAGAGGTCTTGTCAATCCACAAGGCGGACCGACAGTCCTCTAAGCGACCCCGAACAAAAACCCTAAGCAATTAACCCACAATATATACAAAGCTAGGAATAACAAAAATGTGAGGCTAAAATTAATTCTCTCTCCCATAAAATGAATAGCGATTAAGTGTGGAGAGGTCGAGCCACAGAGAGCAGAACCGGTAGCATATGATTATTAATTTACAACCATGTCATTTATCATGCATATACAAATATCTTTTATGGGTTTTTTTTAATTTTCTACTTTTATTTTATTTTTATTTTATATTTTTTAGTACTTTGTTATTAATATTGTAATTTTATATATTCTTTTTGCATTTTTCAGATTTTTTATATTTTCTTTTTTTAAATATAAATATAGGATATATAAAGGTATATATATACATATAGAATAATATCTCTATAAATACTAATAAATATAAATAAAATACAAAAAAATATTTTTGTGTTTTCTATTTTTAATGTTTTTGTAATTTTTCAGATTTTTTTCAATTTTTACATATTTTTAAAAACAAAAATATCCCAAATAAGGGATTAAATAATTATCTGATATTGATTTGAATTTTAATTAGTAAATAGGTCCAAAATTACGCAAACCAATTTTAATCTATAAATATTTATATAAAGAAAATTATAAAACAAAAAAACATACTTTTGGATTTCTTAATGAATTTTTAGATTTTTACGAAATATTTCAGGGGTTTTCAATTTTTAAGGGTTTTCTTTTTCCATTTTCAGTGATTTTTGATCTATAATTAAAACATGACAAAATACATCATATATCAATTTTTAGATTTTTTAGACACGTTTTTTTATTTTTGATATTTTCTAATTTAAACATGGTATATGTGCTCTATTTCCTTTTTAATAAATCATTAAAATGCATGAAAATTCAAATAAAAATATGGCGTAAGTGTACATGGCATAAGGCATTTAATCATATTTTGTGTATCTTTAGGAGCACAGTACCTATTTATAATAAATAGATAAAAAGCAACAAATACATGTCCTGACAAGGGCATATTTACAAATAAAATAAAGTCCACGGGCTTGAGTGTAAATATCCCAACGTAATACAATATTTATTTAACTTTATTATACTATTTTACAATTACAAACATGCTAGAGGTATACATGTAAATTTTCCCAGCTCACGTGGGACGACACGTGAGCGAAGCTAGACTGGACCAAAGTACAAATATAAGAACTACGGGGGCCTTTTTGCAAAATATCTGATTTATTTACTACATTAAATTTTATTTATAGGACTAATAATTAAATATACAAAAAAGGCGGGGTTGGATGTGAAAATTACCCCATGTAAGGCGCGAGTGGACGGTTGGATTGTGTCCACTTATACACGTGGCAGCACCCCATCGCCCGATGACGCTTCCTCGATCAACGGGCGGGACCTGGCGGGCAAGAACAAGCAGGATCGAACGACCCTGATGTGATCTGGAGAGGGGTGCTTTATCAGAAGGCAGCTGTTGTGCGCGATGAACAGAGAAGAACAAGTTCTCCCCCGACCTTCGATCGCCGATTCCTCCTCCTCCCGGCAGTCTTCTTCGATGGAGATGGTCTCTACACATCAGGGGATGCTCTCCGAAGATGATGGTGTCCTAAAAACGTCACGTGGAGCTCCGACGTGGTCAAGTAGCGTCGAGGAAGAGAGGGAGCTCCAGGTACCTCCTCTTCTGCAAAATCGACCCCCCAAAGGGTCCTTTGGCGCACCGGGACCTGTAAGAAGATCCACGAGAACAAATAGGGGATCCTGGAGGGTTATTTAGTGAAAGGGGAACGGCTGGTGGCGCGGACGGAGAGGTCCGGCGATACACGATGGAGATGGACTTCGAAATCCAGATATGTGGGGGATCTGGTTGAATGAAGATGCGTGGGGAGTACAGGAGGTGACCAGAATCGAGATGGAGGTGATCTAAACAGCGGGGAATGTGTGATTACGCACGGACGAGCTTGCTGGAGCCCAGCTCCGGCGAACTACGCGGATGACTAATCAACCTAGTTTGACTAACCAAAACCTAAACTAAGAGCAGAAGATTAAACCTACAACGAGCTGCAATAAAAAAGGTGAAAAAAGACATCTCTTATACTTGGGAGTCGGCCAGGGAGCAGGGTCGCCGACGACGGTGGCCGTAGGTGCTCCTCTGTGCTCCCGGAGCTCCTCCCAACCCTGCAAAGCCTCCTCCTGTCATGACAAGACCAGCTAGATCCAAGACGAGGTTTCCTAGACTCGAAATGGTGACCAAAAAATCAATGGAGTTCGGAGGTTTTATTTATAGAACATGTAAAGTATCCTTATTGACCGGCTGATTGTAGTGAATCGAAGCTATATACACTGGATCTAATGGTTGGGTGTGGATGTATGATGATCAATGATGATTTTCTCTGAAGGAAGCAAGATCGATTGGTCAATGGAGTAACCGGGAAAAATGGCAGAAAACTTGGAGAAGACAGATCTGACAGGTGCAAGTGCCTGGAGGGTATCGGTGTGCTGCCATTGTTCCACGTCAGCGCTAAAAAACAAAACCGGCTGACCAATTATATATTTATTAATTAGTCCTAATAAATGATTTTATCAATTTTTCTTATAAAATAAAAAATGTGTATTATTTAATGTAGTATTTTAATATGATTTTTATTTATTTTTTGGTGTTATTTGTTAGTAGTTAATTTTTAAGGGTATACTTATAGGTATATTTACCTATATTTTGGCTTATTTTATTTTTATTGTGTATATTTTATTTTATTATTTTATTCTTTTATTTTATATATTTATAACTTATTTTTATGTACATAAATATATTTTTATTATACTTGTATGACATATTTTGTACACTTAAATAAATAGATATGTACAATATATAGGTATAGTTATAGGTATTTTATCTATTATTTATATACATTATTTTATTTTAAAGTATTTTATTGGATTTTATTTTGGTTTTATTATGTACATGTGCCATAAATAATATTTGCAGAACTATAAAAATATGAAGTTGCGAATGAATAAATTGAATATTTTATTCAGGTATAATGTACAATGAGGGTCCAAAACCTAACTTTCACACCTTAACTCTAAAAAATATGAAAGCACCTCCATTAAATAGCTCATGGAAAGTTAAAACAATTAGAGGTAGTTTTGATATATTTTGAGTTATTATTTAGGAGATATGGGTTTGTGAAGTTGGGATTTTGGCTTTTTATTCTATATATAAAATGTGCAATGTGCATTATTTTTGTACACACTAAATTTTGTATTTTTATTTACACTATTATCTACAACATTCATGTACAAAGTTTCTTTATTTGGTGAACAAATAGTAAAGAATAAAATAGGTGTCAAAAATAAATAAATAATGAATAAAAGAATTGGGTGTTTATTGCATTTTTGTCCCTTATCTCCCCCTACTTTATTTTTTATCGACCAATTCAATTCTTAACTTGGTCTCGGAGTTTAGGATTATAAAATATCCTCGATATTTTATCCTTTTTTCTTTTCTTCTCTTTATTTTATAACTTTGGCATTAAAAACATTGTTTTATATACTATTAATGCAACAAATAATGAATGTTATTTTGCACAAATTAATGATATTTACATGCATTAGCTAGGGATTTTAATGCCAAAATGATAGAATAAAGGTGATGAAATGGAGATTCATCACATACCTAACATAATACTCACCACCTCTATCCGATCTCACAATTTTGATTTTCTTTTCTAATTGCCTCTCTACCTTCATTTGATAATCCTTAAAAGCTTTTAAAGCCTCTCATTTATTAAATAATAGATAGCGATACATTTAATGTGAGAAACCATTTATGAATGTGATGAAGTATTTTTTACCACCAAAACATTCCATAGAAAATGGACCACATATGTTAGTATATATAATTTTTAAAAGACTAGTACTTCTCCTCGATCCTTTAGCATATGTGTTGGTTTGTTTTCCCTTAATACATCCCATACAAACACAAGAATCAATAAAATCCAGAGTATCAATTACTCAATCATTTACTAATTTCTTGATCTTTTTAATAAAGATGTGACCTAATCTTTTATGCCAAAGCATTGATGATCGATCACTATTGCATTTTGCTTTTTACCAACTACATTGCAAACAATGAGATTATTTTCAAAATGTGGATCTAAATACAATTTTTATAAATAACCCACTAAGGTACATGTGCCAATCAACTTGTCATTCTTAAATATTTGGAAAGATGTACTTTCAAATGAAAATTTGTATCTAAGATTACAAAGTTTATATATTGAAATGAAGTTTCTAGAGAACTTGGGTATATAAAAGATATTTTCTAATTCAAGTACATGGCTAGCTTCCAAAATGAATCTTTACGTCCCAATCGCTTCAACTTGTGAAGACATGCGATTTCCCATATATATATATATATATATGGGTTTTTATCAGTTGTGCCCCTCCGAGATATCGCAGTATCAGTTATGCCCCTATCTTTTTGGTAATATCAGTTGTGCCCCCGACTTCTTGCCAATATTTCACTTGTGCCCCTCAGAGGGGCATAACTGATAAAAATCTTTTATCAGTTTTGCCCCTCTGAGGGGCACAAGTGAAATATTGGCAAGAAGTCGGGGGCACAACTGATATTACCAAAAAGATAGGGGCATAACTGATATTGCGATATCTCAGAGGGGCACAACTGATAAAATCCCTATATATATATATGCTTTGCTCATTTTTTAGTGGCATCATTGTGCTGAGAAAGCACTACATGGAGTCGGGAATATGGATTGAAGTATCAAAATCAATCCACCAAGTATTAAAAGGGACATCAATGAAATTAGTTTCATGATATACATTACATTGATGTATACCTTTCTTGACGAGCCATTCATTGAACTTGACACATTCCTTCTTAGCATACCCATATTTCTTGCAAAAGAAGCACTTTTCCTTCTTAAAGTTAGCATGCTTCTTTTCTGAATGCTTTACCTACCTTTTCCATTTATTCCCTTTATCTCGAGTGACCAAATGGACACTCTCAACCTAATCTTGCTTGAGCCTATTTTCTTCTTGAACACACATCACCAATGACTCATTTATAGTCTACTGATCCTTGTGTGTGTTGTAGGAAATCTTGAATGGCACATATTACAAAGGTAAAGAGTTGAGAATTAAATGGATAAGTAATGGCTTTGAAATATCAAGTTTAAGCACGTTGAGTTGAACAACAATATTGCTCATCTCTATTATCTGCTCTCTTATCCCAGTGATACCATTGTACCTCATAGAAGATAACTTGGTAAGGAATATGCTAGCCATAGCCTCTTCTGAAGTTTGAAATTACTTTAACATCTTTCAAAAATTCTTTTATTGTCTTACATTTAGGAATAGAACCCTGAATATTTTTGGCTATGTTTGTTTGCATGATCATCATACTTAATCGACTGGATTTCTCTCACCATTCTTGCAAATCATGTATGCCTTGACTACTTTACTTTGTAGGTTCTATTGGTTCCTCAATAAAAGCGCATAATCAAGGTTCATGCATCCTAACACAAGAAGAATCTTCTCTTTCCAATCTGAAAAATTATTCCAATTGAGAATCAAAACAGAGTTCAAGATATTAAAGTGAGTAGAGACGAAAGTTGAACTATCTGCAATATCAATTTCATTTAATAAGACTACCATTTTCAAATCATTACTCGAGCACATAACTTAAGTCAAAACATTAACTTATTTAACATTTTGAGAAATCAATGCACTTATCATTACAAGACTTGTTGTTGCTAAGGAATTGTAACATATGATGGTTTTCTTAATAAATGAGATATATAAACTGTCGAATATTCATTAGTTATTCCGTACCTGTGGGCATTTAGATTAATTAAAGAATGATTTATTTTCCCATTCCATCAATAAAGATACAGGTGTCATTTGATTAATTCAAATAACTACGCGATTTAATGTAATCATGGACATTATATTCCTACATGTTGTAGCTACTATAGGATAACTAGCCAATAATTACTCACTATCAAATTGAAATAATGTATAGGCATCGGTCGGATGTTGTGACTATTCCTCCCGATCCAATTACACAAATCATACAAAATGACATCAATGAGCCACTAACTGATGTAGATGCAATTTAGATGTCTAATTAACTCCTCCACTTAATGTAATTATTAAATATTATGGCTACTCTTGGATAACTAACCAATAATTACCCATTGTCAATAATTGATATGTACAATATGAATGGATTGAATGCAATGGCAACATCTTAGAAAAGGTTGAGAAGGAGAATGAAACCCGATTTGCTCTCGCTTCTATGGCATCCGGTTAGTAAATTTATTTACAGTGATATCCAGTTGATTTTATGTCATTAGGATCGTTTCGATTCTATCAGGTTGCATCAAAGTTAAGGTCGGAATGCTGATAAGATCTTGTATCAATAGTATGTATTTATTTATTGTTAAATGTTGGCTTCTGTTAAGGCTATATGCATGCGACTGAGATATTCCGTTAAAAAAAAGGATAGGGAACAAACTAAATTCACATTGAGTTTTTTTTTATTTTTTATTCATAAGTTGAAATGTTATTTATTTATTTTACCTTTAAAGCCTTATTCATAAAGTTTCATTATGATTATTTTTGTTATTTCTGGAAAATGGAAACCGTAGATTCTTTTTATGATATTCCATCATGCTTTTTCTAGGCTCACGCCATATGTTTTTTTATAACACTTGTAAAAGATCATATGAAATAGATGAATTGTTTGGTTATATGTTATTTGATGTAATCTCAAAGATTGATGTGGCTCCGATTTCATAATTATACGATGACCTTTTAAGGATGTATCTCTTATGATCATGTTATTTGATTCCTTTTGTCACAAGTAGGAGCCACCATTTGTCTTTCAATGATACTATTGATATTATTATTATGGTGGAAATTGCTTGATTAACTCCTTTTAATGTCATATGGGTCAATGTGTACAATTGAATTGAGAGGATGTGGTAATCATCTATGTGTATATATGCATGGCAAGGTCCCCTCTTCCTCAACCAATCATGTATGAGGATCCATTATTAAGGAAACTATCACACACCCAAATTCAGTGATTGAGAATGATTGTGCAGACACGGTAGCAGATGTACAAGAATGATCGATGGAGCTGACTTTAAGAGAAGTCTAGAGTGTGTGGGTAGCACAAAGGTTATCCATAGAGTCTTGAAAGCTCAACCATACGTGACAAATGGAGAAGCATCATAAAGGACATTGTCTCAGTAGCAGAGTGTCGTGGAGCTTGTAGCAGTGTGAGAACAACAAGTATAAACAGCAATGCAAGACATGACAGTGGAAGCATGCAACAGTACATAAGCGAGCGCAACATGGTGGTATGTAGTGAATGGGTGTAATGTGGTACGATCACACAAACGTACATATGAAGGCGCACGATATAGGTAGTGATGTATGGAAATCCAAGGAGGCATGGAGCGTTGCAGGTGTTGAGTACGAGCATTGTCGAGCATGCTTGGTAGTACACGTACGGGAGTGATCTGGAAGCCACGATAGTAAAGTTATGGCAAACTTCCACTTAGAATGCAGAGCACTAAGGAAGGGTTTACAACATGAGGGTCTGATGCCTGTGGGTTCCCTTTGGAACAAGATTGAATTTTCAGTGACACTCGGTGAATTACGACAAGACCGCATTAGCAAGCATTGGAGCGTGAGTGTGCTTATGACTGGGCAATTGATGTGGCGTCAACCGTGTAAGAAGACGAAGGGATAACAAAGGATTTGAAGAGATATGAAGACAAATAATTATTGTGGAACATGAAGAGTTTCCATAGAACTTGAAGAGCTTGAGTTTTTATTGTCATTATTGTAAATGTAACAATGAGTGTCACTTGACTTTCCTTGAGTCTTTTATATAAGGAGGGGTGATGACTCATATGAAAATACACCAAAGCAAGTGTAGAGTGACACACCCCACTCTAGAGCGAGTCTCCCCTACTAATAAGAGAAGAAAATTTGTGCATGTGCATGTGTGATTGTTTTGTTGAGCTCTTGACCATTCTTGAGCTTGTTCTTGAGAGTGTTCTTGAATGATCTGTAGAGTCATGCTTGTGCTTGTGTTGGAGCTTCGGTACATTAGAAAGTACAAGTTCGAGAAGAGTTGGAGTGTGTCTGTTACCATTCTACTCAAGAAGGCCAATTGTCTATGGCTTAGCTAATCCCACACAGGTCAAAATTGATAGCGAGGTTTTGACCATGTAACAGTTGGTATCAAAGAGAACACAGGAAAAGCTAGGAGTGGTTGTTGGTGCAGTCGAACCCAGGAGGAAGGGAACTTGTTGGTGCAATATCATCTTCAATTGACAAAGCAAAGATGGTGGGTGTTACCGAGCATGTTGCAACATTGGAGTAAGCAATGGCGGAGATGGAGTCCACCATTGGAACTCATGGACACCGCATAGCAAGCCTGAAGGATCCTGCATTAGAAGGATCGGGAGTTGAAGATGAGTCTCAACTACGTTCAGAGCAGATCAAGTCCTTGGAGGACAAGCTGGAAGCATTCAACACGACGATGTAGGATATATAGAGTGATTGTTTTGTTGAGTCTCCCCTACTAATAAGAGAAGAAAATTTGTGCATGTGCATGTGTGATTGTTTTGTTGAGTTCTTGACCATTCTTGAGCTTGTTCTTGAGAGTGTTCTTGAATGATCTGTAGAGTCATGCTTGTGCTTGTGTTGGAGCTTGGTACATTAGAAAGTACAAGTTCGAGAAGAGTTGGAGTGTGTCTGTGGCCATTCTACTCAAGAAGGCCAATTGGCTATGGCTTAGCTAATGCCACACAGGTCAAAATTGATAGCAAGGTTTTGACCATGTAACAGTTGGTATCAAAGAGAACACAGGAAAAGCTAGGAGCGGTTGTTGGTGCAGTCGAACGCAGGAGGAAGGGAACTTGTTGGTGCAATATCATCTTCAATTGACAAAGCAAAGATGGTAGGTGTTACCGAGCATGTTGCAACATTGGAGTAAGCAATGGCGGAGATGGAGTCCACCATTGGAACTCATGGCCACCGCATCGCAAGCCTGGAGGATCCTGCATTAGAAGGATCGGGTGTTGAAGACGAGTCTCAACTTCCTTCAAAGCAGATCAAGTCCTTGGAGGACAAGCTGGAAGAAATTCAACACGACGATGTAGGATATACAGAGTGAGATCTCTCTTATCAAGAAGGAAATGATGAATAGCGAAAGCTCCATGGAAGTGTGACGATCGAAGGTACCCGAACCCAAACCCTTCACAGGTATGCAGAATGTGAAGGATTTAGAGAATGTCTTTTGGTACATGGAAATTTACTTCGAGACAACCAAGATGAAGAAAGTCGGGAAGGTGGGCTTGGCATCGATGTAATGTCAAGCAACACCATGTTATGATGGAGTCGTGCAACAGACAAGACGAGACTGAGGATCTCTACTAGGAGAACCTAGTAGCGGAACTGAAGGCACAATTCCCGCTGAAGAATATTGTGTGGGTTGCACGGGAAGATCTTCAACGCTTGAAGCAAGCATGCATTGTTCATGAGTATGTGAAACGGTTTACGTCTTTGCTAATGGACATCATGGGCATGTTAGAGGAAGACAACTTGCTCAACTTCATGATCGGTTTGTAAAGCTATGCGCAAGCTGAACTACAGAGGCATTGCATGAAGGACTTGAATTCAACAATTGTGGTGACAGATGCGTTGGTCGACTACGGGGCCCAACCATGCCACAATGCTAAAGAGAAGGATTTCACCAGCAAGCTGAAAGCGCAAACGTACGAAAAGGGCAAAAACGTTGCCTAGGACCACCAGCGGAGGAACGAGAATACTCTAAGAAGGAGCAATCTAAGAGTAAGGGATTCTTCATATGCGATAGACCGCATCGGGCACGAGAGTGTCCAAAGAAGGAGAAGACCAACTCTCTTCTCACGGACAAGGAGGAAGGAGAAGAAGAAAGTGAGGTATGCTTAGGAGCAATCGGTTCTATACACAAGGTACGCCTTATGACACTTTGAGTCAGAGCTTCGAATTTGGTGGAGGGAGGGAACTCTACCACAAAGAGATTTGGAGGCACCAAAGCTCGATCGAGGATGCACAAGAATACGAATGTGTGCGCTGAGCACCAACTTGTGTGATGTAACCACACAGTTGAAGCCGTAGATATGAGAACATCCTTGCATGAGAAGGCGATGCAGAGCTTTGGAGGGCAATGTAGCATGGACAAGGAGATGGACGCCCATGGAGGTGGAGTGGTGACGAAGCATACCATTAACCTTCTTGCGCATAGCGAGATATTGAAGATGCTCGGAGCGCAGGAGATGCTCGTCTCCAAGATACAGGTACGCCCATGGGGAACGATCGAGATCGACAACGAGCAAATGTGGAGATGAGTACTCCACATGTTGAGCTGGAGCTACCACACCGCAACGATGGAGATGTTAGATCCAAGAGGGTTATATCAAGGATGGGAGATGATGATGAATCCCTGATTCTCATTCTTTATTCTTTTATTTTAGCTAGTTATCTTGGCAAAGCAACATGTAAATACTTGAAAAAATAATAACTTAGCATTCAACATGCATCTGTTAATACAGCATAATTAGCATATTTTTGTGCAAAAATAAAAGAATAAAGGAAAAAAAGGAAGGGGGTATTTAGAATAAATACAGAGTGACCCAAACCCCAAGAGAAGGTCAAGCCTTGACCTGATCGTAAAATAAAATAAGTAGAGAGAGATAGGGTCTACTTTGTGTTGTACATACTACATATATTTGTATATAAGTATTTTTGACAAAATAAAACTAAATTAATATTTTTATTCCCTTGTATATATTTCTAGAAATAACAATAAAAATAAAATAAAATTCATTAAATAAAAATAAAAATTAAAAATAAAATCCTCCTTTATTGTACAAAACACATGTATATGTATTACATCCTCTATTTATTATATACATGTAATTAATTCACAAAAATAAAAAAAATATTTTGTACTCCTAAAAATATGTTGAAAATAAATTAAAATATAAAATTAGAGAATTTATGTAAAAAAACAACATAAAAATACTTGTGCATAATATATAGGTATATTATACATGTATATAATACTCTATATTGTTTATATACTGATTTATTTTTCATAAAAATATCTAAAAATCACAAAAAAGATCTTTGAAAAATAATAAATAATTTTTATTTTATACACTTTTTAATTTAAATTCATTTATAATTTTCAATTCATTTATCTTTATTTTTCTAACAGTTTTGTCCTATAGCCTATTTTGGTCGTATCCTTGACTGCCTCTGATTGGGCCAGCGTGGATTTGTTGACCTCGGTCAACTGGTCCCGGCCAGCCCTATTTCGCCTGAGTCGGGGCTTTGCATCAACTTCGACCATTTCTTCCGACCCGATCCGACCGCCATTCCACCCGATCTTTTGCTCTGATTCGAGAGACGGATCTCTAATCCACGCCCGACGCCAGTCCTTGGGATCCGCACCTCGGTTTGTGGGCTATGCCCCCATCTTCTCGAACTTGGGCACCTATATAGCATGCGCCTTTCCCTCTATTTTTCCCCACCTTTGGCAGTGCCACCACCTCCTGCATACCCATCCTTCATTTTCCAGAGTGACAGCATGAGAGGGCGAGGGCGAGGACACCTTTTGGAGCATGAAGAGCCCCTAGGTCCGGCGAGGTTTACTCAGCTCTATTGTGAGGAGCATAGACTCTGGCAGCACCAGCCATAGAGGCCATTACCCCCGTGGATTGCCGTTCGCAACCCAGGCGCACTCCGACCATCCTTAGGTACTCCACTTCCCCATTTATTCCATGTTGAATTGATCATTCATCCGCCGGACATCGCATCTCTGACCACCTTATCTCGTTCACATCTTCGCCTTGTTCCGACCATTAACCCGCACTCATCCGACCTCCATTCGCTTCTACATCACGCTCCGCAACCCCTCTCTCGATTCCAATCACCGGATTGGAGTAGAGCTACAGGTCGAATCCCTCATTCGCGCTAGACCTAAACCATCCACCCTCTCGTGGTTTCTGACCCCTTTTGGCATTCTAACCCTCACTGGAGCACCCTCTCCGAGCATACACCTCCTCCTACAGGGTTGGCACACGACCATGCCTCATCTGGAGGTCCAGTAATCTCCCAGGTAGCTCCAGGATCGTTGTGCCTCCCCAGGACCCCTCTCTTCGTCCTGGGCCCTTCTGAGCTCACCCATAGCTGTGGAACACCTTCGCCGACGATTCCCTCATCTCAGCAGCTCCTAACGACGCCGTACTCACGCTCCGTCGACGATTGAAACTTGCCGGAGGTGAGTTCATCCCTGTTTGTCCAGATAGCCTCGCAGCTGTTCAATCAGGCGTCTCTCCCAGTTCTGATCTTCACCGTCCGTCAACGGGAGGCCCCTGACCGTCTGATCCATCTGAGGATCTCTTCTCCGTCGTCCATCGTCGAAGGGGTACCAGAGGATCTCCACCGTCCATCCATAAGTGGACCGCTTCCAACCGTTGGATTGCGTCTTAATAAGGGGTAAACTGCTCTTAGGCCCCTCTCTATTTTATGTTTTCTAGTTAGTCCTGTAAATATTTGTCGTAGTTTAAAAGAATTTTGATATTTTGCAAGTGGACCTTGTTATTTTCCATATTTGCATTTTAGTCCTTTGTGTGTGAACTCACGTGCAGTCCCACGTGCTTTCTGGGTTATTTGCATGATCTACCCTGGACGTTCTTTATGTTATGCTTTGAATGGTTAGTTTCTAATATTTGCAAATCTACCCCTATGTGTGGTTTATTGTGTATGTGTGTTTATTCACTGGATGTTTTACATCTTTGGCCCTAGATCTTTCATCTGTATCATTATTTGGCCCTTGGACTTTATTGTAATTACAAGTAGATCCCTACAAACTATATGTCTCTTAGTTAGTTAAATAAATACAAATTGACCCCATAAAATCTATAAAAAATTACGGTTAGCTCCTGCCAATACGTAATATTTATGGTAATTTTTGTGGATTAATTCGGTATCATTTATTATTTTATAAAAATCAAAAACCCCTAAAAAGTGTACTGTCTATTTTAGAAAATACATAAAAATTCGAAAAATCCCTTTAAAAATTATATAAAAATTTCTGATGTGTATTTTATGTGCTTTACCTTCAGTATCAGTTTTGTTTTAAAAACCCTCATAAAAACCCTAAAAATCACAAAAGATTTAAAAACTTATAAAAATCATAAAAAATTCTAGAAAAATAAAAAAAATACAATTTCAGTTCATGTGTGTAGCACTATGTTTATTTAGTTTATCATAAAATTCATAACCAGGACTTTGAGGGTATTTTAACTATTTTTAACTTGCATTATTATCCTGACTGTGCATTATTTTTATTTCTAGCCCTTTGTTCATTTTTATAAAATCATAAAAAAACAGAAAAACCCCAGAAAAATACCAAAAATACTTTAATATTTGACAAGCCCAAAAATATTTTTATTCTTAATTTTTGATCATTTTTAGCCTTAAATAAAAAATCAAAAAGTTTGTTATTTTCTTTCTTGTCTTATTTGCTTATTTTCTTCCTTAATTAAAAATCATAAAATTTGCAAAATGAAAAACAATAAAAATATGTTTTTTTATTTTCTGAATTTCGACCACTCATTTCTGTGCTCTTTGTGTTCGACCATGGTTGCTATATGATGAATCCACATTTCATCATCTTTATTCTATCATTTTGGCCTCAAAAACCCTGGCAAATGCATGTAAATACCCTTAATTCCAGCATCTTAGCATCCATGCATGTGTATGTAAATAGTGTATAAAATACAGTTTTTAAAGCCAAAATAAAATAATAACGAAAAGAAAATAAAATGAGTAAAATATTGTAAATATTTTATGACCCGAAACCCCGAGACCTAGGCATCTAGATGAATAGATCGACAAGGAATAAAGTAGGGGGAGATAAGGGCCAGAGTACAATAAAAATACCTTTGTTTTTATTCATTCTTTATTCATTTTGGGACCTATTTTTTGTTCCACTTTTTATATCTCAAAAAAAGAAACTTTGTACATGAAAGTTGTAGTTAACTAAATACAGAAAATTACAAAATTAATTTCACCCAAAAATAATGTACAGATAAAAAGTTATAATCTGAATAAAAATCCAGAATCCCAACTTCCCAGACCTGTATCACTCAAATAAAAACTCAAAATGCATCAAAATCACCTTTAATTGTATATAATTTTAAATAATCTATTTAATGAAGGTGGTTTCGCATTTGGCGGAGCTACGATTTGAAAGTTGAGTTTGGATCCCTATTGTATACTTATACAGATTAAAATAATCATTTTATTATTTATTCATTATTTTCATAATTTTATATTTTTATAATTTTGTAAATATTATTTATAATAAATTTGTACATTAAAATCAAAATAAAACCCTAAAGAAAAGACAAAAATAAAACACCTATATATAATACATAAGTATAAAACCTATACACATACCTATATAATTAATACTTCTATTTTATAAGTGTAAAAAATATATTAGAAAAATAAAATAAAAATATGTTTAAGTGAATAAAAAATATTCTATAAATTTATAAAATAATAAACCAAAATAAATAAATTAAATACACAAAATAAAAATAAAATATATATATATGTATACCTATATAGGCCTGAAAAGGTAACTTGTATTTTTATACGTCTTAAAAATAATTAAAAATCATATTAAAATACCTTAGAAAATAATAAATATTTTTCATTTTATAACCTAATTTAATAAATTCATTAAATAATTTTAATTGATTTTTCTAATCATTTTCTAGGGATTTTTCCTGGTAGGTCCACGTGGACCAACCAGGAGACAGTCCACGTTGACCTCGGTCAACTGGCTGTCCTCCCCCCTCTGCATTTGTTAGAACCTCGATTTGACCCCTATTTCTCGATTTTTTCGAGGATTGCTCTTGCATCCTTTCGAGTCAGCGTCTTCTTGACTTTCGATCCTCGATTAACGGGCATGTCCGCCCATGTGTAACCTCGATCGATGGATCGACGTGACAACCGTTGCGCCTCATTCTTCCTCACCTACCCGTCAACTCCTCAAATACCACCCCTGGCTTCAATTCGAATTTTGAACCCCATTTGACCCAAAATCGCCCTACCTCTCGTGCTCTGGTGAACCTCCGGTGACAGGGGAGTCTTCGCCCACGATAAACAGGCCCATGCGACGTCTGTAGCGGTCTCCACCACCTCCGGCGACCACCACTACCGTTGAGGTTCTTCCTTTAGTTCCGACCATCGAGGTAGCTATCTTCTCCCCCTTATTTCTTTCGCATTTCATTCACAGTAGCTTTAGGATCATTTCCCCCAAAAAATCATCGCATTTAGCCCATCCGTTCACCCTCCACGAGTAACTCGCTGGAGTACACCTCCGGCCACCACCTCGCACCGCCGTTCCTCGCTTCCATTTCGCCTTCGCGGGGTCCAGTCACTTTGCTCTGTACCCTCTCACACCTTTTTGCAGGTCTACGCATGTTGAAGAGTGCCTGGGACTCATTTTGAGCTTTGCAAGAGGACCTTGGAGAAACCTAGCTCCGCTGCCCCCTTGTGAAGACCTCGGCCTTTGCCGAGGATTTTTGGAGCCCCCAGGAGCTAGAGGAGACCCCCAAGAGCTCGCAGCCCATTTTTGGAGCTAGAAGATCGCCGGAGGACGCTGATCGAGGGCAGGGAAGTTCGCCTCGTCGGCACTTCGTCCCTGTTCTTGCTCCACCCACCAGCGCCATCGGATCGAGGCCGGACCTCCAGGTGCACGTCAGCTGTTGGATCTCCCCGTAGCCCAGACGTCCGATCCACCCATGGAGATCTAATCGTGGCCATCCATGTCTGAACCGTCATCGTGTGTTCTGGAGCCGCCACATGTCAAGTGGACATACCCCCGCCGTTGGATGTGCCAGGCATTGGGTATTTTGCACCGAACCCCTCGCCATTTTGTCTATTTAATTATTAGTATTAAAACTTTCATCTGTAGTGTAAACTTTTTGTAATATTTGCATTTAGTCCCTTGAGCTTTCTTTGTTTGCATTTAGGTCCAATCCACATCACCTCACGTGACCTGCGCACGTGGGGGTGGTGGAAATTTTGCAAAGGACCCCCTGAGTTTTTCATAGTCCATGAACTTTTTAATTAAGAGTAATATTTTTGGAAAACTTGTAACTTAGCTCCTCAGGTTTTGTTATTTGCACATAGGTCCATGCCAAGCACGTGCTAGTCACGTGCGGGGTTGGGATTTTTGCAGGCGTACCCTTGCGGGTCTAGTTATTGGTGATTGGTCCTGAAAATTATTTTATTAGTTATAAATTTTGTGGAAAATTACACTTTTGACCCTGAACTTCTGGATATTTGCATTTATACCCCTAATAGCAGTGTACTTTCTTTTTGTTGTATTTTATTATTGTATGCATCTATAAAATTCCAAAAATCACCAAAAAAATTACCATAGGCTCCTGTTGCATTCTAGTTCTGCGCCATATTTTTATTTTGCATTTTTATTGCATTTTAGCATTTATAAAAATTCAAAAATATGCATTTTTGCTATTGTTTGCATTGGAAAATACCAAAAAAATAGTAAAACCCTTTTAAAATCCCAAAAAATTGCCTTTGGTGTATTTCAGTATCTTTTAACTTCTTTCCAAAAATCACTAAAAAATTCAAAGTGAAAACCCTAAAAATTAGAAAACCCTTAAAAACTTCATAAAATATTAAAAATTCCAAAAAAATCCTAAAAATTTAATCTTTGTCTCTGAACTTTCCTTATTTTATTATCTTTTATTTAAAATTTATTTGGAGAATTTTTGTTACTGTTTGATATTTTAATTCTCCATTTTTGCTTCAACCTTTTATTTTCTACACTATTTTCAGTATTTTTGACTTTAAAAATACCAGAAAATTAGGAAAATTTTAGAAAAATCACAAAAACATCATAAAATTAAAAAAGCCTAAAAATATTTTATTTCCTGATTTTTCCTTATTTTTACATATTTTTATAAATATCTTATCTTCCTCTTTTCTTATATTGTTTATATACTTCATTTCATCTTTTATTGAAAACAAGTAAATATAAAAAATATAAAATATGAAAAGAAAATAGAAAATCAAAAAATTAAAAAAAATATAAAAATTAAAAACCCACAAAAAATAGCATAGTGTAGACAAATTATCACATTCACAGTTTTGTGCATCATTGCCTTGATCTATCTTGCTTGCTCCCTGAGTTCGACACTCTACACATACTTGCACTATACAACTTATTGTAGAGTTATAATAAATTTTAACTCCACATTTATTTTCATTGCTTAATTTGATTGTCGTGGGTTAATTGTTGATTTATATGGGTTTCGTGAGCGGTCGCTCAGCGACACTGTAGTCCCACCTTGTGTGGACTATTTTGACCCTCGCAAAATCTGTGTAATCACTATACCAGGTTAAAATAAATAGCGGAGACCGCTGACATTGTTTTGTGTGCTTGATTGATTTATCCTTCGACTGTGTGGTTTCTATTTTTCTTGTTGATTGTGCCTTGTGATCCAGGTCGCAACGATCTTTGATTATTGATTTCCTAACCTGTATCGCTTGGACACGTAACCAGCTGACGATGAAGCTCTACTTCTCAAGACGAAGACCAAGTAATGGAGAGACATGATGGTTCGTGAGAAGATCGGGTTTGAAAAGGGAGGCGGTGCAATCTTGCACCATTCTTCCAATTGAGCAGCATCATGGGGTGCATTGCGGATGGAGGATTGTGATGGGATGCCAGTTGATGACAACTGATTCTTCAGGTGAGGGAGGCTTATCACACCTCCAAATTCTGTGATAAAAAATGATCGTGCAGACACGATAGCGGATGCACGAGAATGATCGATGGAGCTAACTTCAGGAGAAGTCTAAAGTACGTGGGTAACACAGAGGTTATCTGTAGAGTCCTTGAGGCTCAACCGTATGGGACATTGGAGAAGCGTCACAAAGAACACTGACTCGATAATAGAGTATTGTGGAGCTTGTAGCAATGTAAACACAATATGTACATACAGCAGTGCAAAACATGTCAGTGGATGTACGCAACGGTACGTACGCGAGCACATCAAGGTGGTATACAATGAATGTGTACAATATGGTACACTCATACAGACGTATGCATGAAGGCGCATTGTATCGGTTGTGATGTGTGGCGATCTAAGGAGGTATGGAACGTTGCAGGTGCTGAGTACGAGCGTTATTGAGCATGCTTGGTATGACACATGCGGGAGTGGTATGGAGGCCATGATAGCGAAGTTCTGGGAGACTTATCCTTAGGATGTGAAGCACTAAGGAAGGATTTACCGCATGAAGGTCTGGTGGCCGTGGGTTTCCTTTGGCATAATACATAGTGTTTGATGGCACTCGGTGAATTATGGCAAAGCTACACCCGCAAGCGTTGGAGCATGAGTGTGTTGATGATTGTGCGGATGATGTGGCGTCAACTGTGTGAGAAGAAGAAAGGACAATAAGGGAGTCGAAGAGGCAAGAAGATGAAGAGTAGATGTGGAACACGAAGGGTTACCATAGAACTTGAAGAGTCTTGAGTCTTTATTGTAAATGTAATAATGAGTGTCCCTTGGATTGCCTTTAGTCTTGTATATAAGGAAGGCACTCATTTGTACACACACCAAAGCAAGTGTAGCGTGACACACTCCACTCCAAAACGAGTCTCTCTCAACAAGAGAAGAAACATTGTGCCAATGCTTGTGTGATTCTTCGGTTGAGTTCTTGAGCATTCTTAAGTGTGTTCTTGAGAGTGCTCTTAAGCGGTCCATAGAGTCGTGCTTGTGTCGAAGCGTCGGTACATTAGAAAGTGTAAGTTCGAGAAGAGTTGGAGCGTGTCTGTGATCGTTCTACCCAGGAAGGCTGGTTGGCTACAGCTTAGCTAACGCCGCACAGGTCGAAATCGATAGCAGGATTTTGACCGTATGATAGCAACCACCATGTCAAAGGCAACTATTCTAAGAGGATGCATCATTTTATATCATGAGACACACTTAATTTATTTAAAATAATAATGTTGACAATATATGTATCATTACTTTTTTCTATGACATCCCAACATACTTTTCTTTTCTTCGTTGTTGGACAGTCGATCACCCATATCTTATTTTTGAAAGTCCAACATGCATCGATGAGACATCACAAGGACAATGGACGCCGATGATTTTCTTCCAGTCTCATGTAGTTAATAATTCGTTTGTGTTATTTCTTTTCATCGATGTATATGTCAATGGATACAATGAAAGACAGTTTGTGATTTATTTAAATCTTATATTGTGTGTGGAAAATTATTGAATGTTTTTAAGCATTTTCTATTGCATTTATTTTGAATATTAGCTATTAATAAATAAATTTATTGTTGAGTAATCATATCAAATAAATGCAAGCATCTGACCCCATAAATTAAGGTCGTGATAGTGGTGGTTGATTGTACATAACGTTTTACCCAACATGTTACAAGAGATTACACCACCATTAAAAAAAGGTTAAATAGTATTTTTATCTCATGTATGACCCATAGTATTAAGTTAGTTGGATATAATATGGGAGACTAGAGATCAAGTGCAATGATTTTGATTCATGAATTGGAAAGCTACACATTGGAGTTTATCCTAGCAGATATTCTCTATCTATGCACATTGTGTGATACATCGAAGTAGGATCTACCAAGCCAACAAAAAGTTTACCAAATGTATGCGGATTAAATCATAATCTTAGACTAAGAACAAGATATCTTTCTCGGTCCATCTCCTTGCCTCTCATTCATCGAGAATCAGAAAGATCCTTCCGAGTTTGAGTTTGTCCATTCAGAATTTGAGCGCTCTTACTTATTTACTTATATTTCTTCTTCTTCTATATGGGTGTCGTACATATATCGATTGAATCAACGGAGAAACTTTTTCTCCCAATTTCTTTCTCAAAACTTCAAAAGCACTACATCAAAATTGGCTTGAAAGAAAGAATAATTTAATATTCCTTGACATATCTTTCGTAGTTAAATATATAATAATGAATATTATTTTTTATTTTTTAAATTCATAGCAAAAATCATATTTATTACTATATTTCTCGTAATGAATCATATAACAACAATTATCCACTGACTTTAACTCCTTCTAATCGATGTTAAATTTGGCAATGATTACATAAATTTTAATGAATAAGCCATTGAAAAATTGTCTTTATATGAATCTTTAATAACAAATATGATATTTATTGCTAACTACAAGAGCAAAATTTGACAACGGATAATATTCATTGTTATATTTTTAACATCAAAAAAATATTATAATGAATATTCAATTTATTTATTGTTTTTAGTCAATTTTGCTATAGCAAAAGAATTTTTTTTAAAAAAAATAAAAAAGCCTTCTTTTTAAATCTATATTTTTCCATCTGCATTCAAATATTCTTTGATAAATTATTAAAATGCAACGCTTCTTAACGATATGAAAACCAAGAGTTTGAACTTAGAATCAGTTGATTTTTATTCTGACGGATTTATCGCATTTCCTTTCGAAATTAGTACGTGCTGTCATTTTAAAAAAAACTTTGACCACATCTATGTTTTTGTATTCCCTTCATTAACATATGGATTTTTTTTTCAACTTTTATAACTTTGAATTCGCTTGTCCTTACGACTGGTCAACTGCTCACCATATTTACATCTGCCATTTTCACAGGCAGCTCTTCAGAGATTGCCACGTCATCCTGTCAAACATTAGTTGCATTAAAAAAAGAGATTTTTACTTGGCAGATTCTATAATCTTTGTCAATTACCTTCACGACTTTTGAAACAACATAATTCATCCATCACCCTTGTAAACTTGCTAACTCTTACCCTACAGATCTTGTGGTTAAGCCCCATCCATTTATCCGTTAAAATTAACCGGATTCCGTTATGTTCTTTTACGTTATACCCATTTTGTTTAGGAATATTTACACCCATAACCCTGAGTAATTTCGTAATTACCCTGGGAACCCTCGATAATTCATAATTACATGAGTAACCTCGAATAATCCTTAACTCTTACATAACATAACCCTGTGTTATGTTCCCTTTGGTACAGCTTCCGTGAGAAAAAGACCAAATTACCTCTAATGCTCAATTTTATTTACAAATCATGCCATCTCATTAACCAACATCCTGCCTCCGACCCGTGCCTCCACCCGAGCTCCCCCGACCCCCCTCCAGCACCGAGCTTCCCCCTCCCCTCCCCTCCCCCCTCCCACCGACCCGAGCCGACCCTGGAGCTCGCAGGACCTCGTGGAGGCGAGCGAGGCGGTGCGTGCGGTGAAGCATCCCTTCCGAAACCTGCTAAGGCGAAGAACAGGCCACAGCTGGTTGATCGGGGCACTGGGGATCCCAGCGTTCCAACAGTTGACGGGGATGAACTCGATCCTGTTCTACGCGCCGGTGATCTTCCAGAGCCTGGGCTTTGGGTCGGAGGCGGCGCTATACTCGTCCATCGTAACGGGGACGATGCTGGTGATGGGAGCGCTGGTGTCCATGTACGTGGTGGACAGGAAGGGCAGGAGGTTCTTGTTCATGGAGGCTATCATCCAGATGATCTTGTCCATGGTTGGTTCCGTTCCCATATCCTAATATTTAATAGCGACATTCGCACGTCTTTACCCGTGCTAAGCTATGCATATATCTCATCTCCCTGCTCTAGCAGGTCGTCGTGACGGTGACACTAGCGTTGAAATTCGGCCATGGCGTGACGCTGTCGAAGGGCCTCGCCGTCGTCTTGGTCATCGCCATATACGCCTTCCTGGTCGTGAACGGCCGCTCATGGGGCCCGCTGGGATGGCTAGTCCCCAGCGAGATATTCCCACTGGAGACGCGATCGGCAGGCCAGAGCATGGTGGTGTGCGAGCCCACCTGCGAGCTCGTCACCCTCCTCCCGCGTCGCCGCACCTGCGAGCCTGCCCGCCTCCCCCACGCCCCTGCACCTGCGAGCCTGTCCCCCTCCCCCTGCACCTGCGAGCCTGCCCGCCTCCCCCACGCCCCTGCACCTGCGAGCCTGTCCCCCTCCCCCTGCACCTGCGAGCCTGCCCGCCTCCCCCACGCCCCTGCACCTGCGAGCCTGTCCCCCTCCCCCTGCACCTGCGAGCCCACCCGCCTCCCCCGTACCCCTGCACCTACAAGCCCGCCCCCTCCCCCGCGCCTCTGCACCTGCGAGCTCTCCCCCTCCACCCGCACCTGCGAGCCGCCCGCCCTCCCCCCGTGTCGCCGCACCTGCGAGCCCGCCGCCCTCCCCCCGCACCTACGAGCCCGCCCGATTCCCCCGCGCCCCTGCACCTACAAGCCCGGTCTCCGCCTACAGCACATCCCCCACCGCCTCCCCGCCTCTCTGCCCGCAACTCCAAACCCCCTTCCGGTCTTCGCCTGCGGCACACCCCCCTCCGCCTCCCCGCCTTCTCCTCCTTCAAGTTCAAGTTCAGAGCCCACAACCCCCCTCCAGTTCCGGGTCCCCACCTGCAGGACCCAGAAGGAAGTCTCCTCATTTGTCACCCACATTCTCATCTCCCTCTTTTCTTTTTTTTATTCTTGATTAATCCCTACCGTTGGATCGTAGGTTGGTTAGATTAACTCAACCATATGGTTGAGTTAATGAAACAAACTAACGGAAGGTCATGTGTGTAAGACGGAGTAATTACACAGGACCTTCGGTGTAATACGTGATTATCAAAGGTTTCTGGGGTAATTACGAAACTACTCAAAGTTATGGGTGTAAATATCCCTTTTGTTTATCAAATTTACATTGAGTGTCACTCTCCCCTCCAGAGCCTCCACGCCCTCCTCATCTACCTTTCCCCACCCAGCACCTGAGAATCGTCGGCAAAAGAGGTATTACTCAAAAGCTACGCTCGTTAAGAACAGCTCATAGGTGCAAAGTATTTAAAATTTGAATTAAATAAACACAGCTTACCATTAAAAATCAACAAAAATTTGTGCTTGTCTGAACGTGTACAGTTCTCTAAAATTGTATTTGGATGTGGAGGGGACTTCTTTCAGATTCCATACAGCTTTCGGAGTCCCTCTTGAAGAATAAACCGCTGATCGAAACATATTAGGGGAAGAGATCCTGATTGTAAAAGGAATGCCATTCCATAGTTAATAATGCATATACAAGCTTATATGTTAATTTTTTATTAAAATGTGCATAAATCATTTTGAATATTGCTATGATTTGAAGGCAAATTCTTAAAATGCTCGATATTTAGTTCAAATTTAGCAATGATTATTTAAAATTTGAAAAAAATAACGAATAAATATTACTATATTGATTATCGCTATAATATAGTAAAAAATATGAAATTCGTCGCTAGATTCAAATATAAAAAAATATTTTGAAATGAGTAGTATCATCCTTATTAAGAAGGGACGATATAGTGATGGATTTTAAAAACCGTAAGTATAGTTATTTTGTTGTTGTGAGATATATCCATGGATCCAAAAAAGAAATGTTACCATAACTTGTTTGATAAAATCCGAAAAAGATTTTTATTTTCAAACTGATTTATAGATATCAAGATTTGTTTTTTAATATAGTATAATCTTTTTTAGATGCTCGTTGTATGGTCTTAATTCTTTTTATTATATTACGTGACGAAAGCAAGCCGTAGTGATAATTTTAATTATGTTTAGCATATAAAAGAATCAAATTAAACTTGTACGTGTTAATGTTTATTGGAAGTATATTGTGAATTCTAGATTTCTCCTTCTTTAAAAGTATTTTTATATAATAAAATGATACTAAATCCAACCACTAAATTTGCATGGATGCCCCACCTATCGCAAATTCCTGGGTCCGTCATTGCCTACATGATACTTACTCATAGACCAGATTTGTGGGCCTCGGCCGACTCAATAACAAGTAAGACAGATACGAATCTTGTAAAAAAATTGATTTGTTGTACATAAAATCATAGACATAAACATATCCACAAATATATACAAACTTTGGGCTGACATATATTTTTTTGTCACTTAGAATGACCCTAATTTTTTTTGCATCAAATTTATAAAACATGTATAGAAAAATACAACACGTCGCAAAACACACCTTGCACATATGAAATATAACATATTGCAAAAATACACATTGCACATATGACAATTGAAACTAATACATTTTTTCCAATATGCATATATTTCAGACATTATATCTAGAGCATATGAACCTCAATCCAACCTTAATCTCTTATAAAGATCATCACTCCAAATACTGTAAATCTTAAAAAAAACTCTTGAATTTAGTGACTATGTGAAAATTGAGTTTCGAGATCAATTGTAACTATACTTGGAACTTGTATATTTTGTACAAATTACATTTTAAATTATTTTAACTTAGTTTCTATTTTTGTTTTCCTCGTGTATTCTATTTTCTACTAAAAATATGAAATCAAATAAAAATTACAAAATGAAAAGGAATCAAATCTTTTCCCTCCAACACATGTATTTTGACTTATTCTATCTTTGGTACTTTATATCTATTTTATTTATTTAAACCAAGAATCAATAAAAAGTATATGCATAACATATAAGACCGTTAAAATTACATGTTCTGGATGGAGGGCATATGAGTCTCTGTTTCCGAAGAAATTTGAATAACATATTAGAGGAATAAAGTTATGAAATCCATGGTGGTATTTTCAAAAAAAATAAAAAAAAGAGGCGAAAATGACCATGGAGTAGCTAAGGTTAGCTACTCTATGGAGTAGCTTTCCTTTCCTCGGATACTATTATATAATATATATTAGTACTGGTATCAACAAGAAAGCAAAAATAAAAATTAGAAAAACAAAAAAAATCAAGTAGGAAATACTTGTAAAAATATACCTTACTTCTTATCTTTTTCGATAAAGTTTTTTTTTTAAAAAAAAACTCCTTCTCGAAAGTTGTAGGTCCTTAAATTATAAATACTTTTCTTTTTGGATTTTTATCACTTATGCCTTTCTTAACTTCTGCAATGTCAATTATATCCCTCTTTTTTTGTAATATCAGTCGTGTACCTGACTTCTTCCAAAATTCACAGTTCCACCCTTTTTTATAAGGCTAAGTAGTGGCATAATTGATAGTACAAAAAGGTAAAACTATGCACTTTGTAAGAAGTCCAAGACACAATTGATAGTACAAAAAGTGATGGCATAAATGATATTGCAGAAGTTAAGAAGGGCATACGTGATAAAAACTCTCTTTTTATTTTTTTGATTTAAGTTCATTGTTATTTCTTTCCCTTTTCTTAGTTCTCCCATTAGGCCATGCTGCCACTTGACCTTAGTTTACCAGTTTGGTTGCCAGGTTACCCTGAGGTAACCCGACATACCTCACGCTCTATCCCTGCACTCCTGTGTTGGAGGTAGTTGTATGGACCATACAATTTCTTTGTTATAATATTTTTAACCACGTTCAAATAAAAATATTAACATAAAAATATTATAATCATTAAAAAAGTTGATATAATACATAATCAATGTCACATCACATCAAATTTATCATTCAAATCCTCTCAACCATCCAATCAGCCAATATTCACATGAAGATAACCAACCCAACTCAACCCAGTTAGCAAACGCGCATCAACCCCCTCTGCTCGTTGGTTGAGTGCCCCTCTATCACCTCTCCATGTGATTGAATCCATGATAACTTCGTCTGCCACCCTCCTTCTTTGGTGAAAGCCTCAACAACCACCCACCACTGACCTTTGCTTCCACTCGCTCACACCACCTCCTCGACCCCTTAATGAACTTCACCTCCTTTAAAATTCTGACATGCACTAATTTTAAAACTATCCGCCCAGTGATACAAGGTACTCTAACTCCAATTTCAACTAGGAGGTGATAACTTCTAAGACCCGAGCCACGATAAGGGCTAAGAGTTGATCAACGAGATCCAAGGGACCTGGTTCCTAATAGCAAGGCCCAGCTTCACCAAGCTTCTAGTTTCCAACGTCCATCGAAGCACAACTACTCCTTTGAGAAACAGTTTGAGGATCGTCTGTTGTAAGTGGATTGTAGCAGAACTCTGATGTAGCTTGTTAGATGCACACCACGTATGAGAAAGGGATCCAATGGATGAAACCACCCTCAAAATGAAACCCCAACAGTCCCAAAACCTTCCTCCTCCACGATTCCTCCTTCCTCGCCAAAGATCATTTGCCCTAGACCCATCCCGACACCTCCCTCCTCCATTGTCGCCCCCGCTCATCGGCGTGCACCCGTCTCGCCAACCTCCCTCCTCCCATGACGCCCTCCCCCCACGGCACAAACTGAGACGTCGCGCATCCTCCCTCGATGTGATACGAGCCTCGTTACCTCGGACTCAAGAACACACAGATTAGAGTTGAAATGCTCTATTATTTATTAGAGTTCTTTTGTATGCAATGTGGAGAAGGGGATCTTTGTATGAAAATGAATGTTTTTGTATATTGGACTGAGTTCTAATAGGCATTCCTTCACGGTTGTATATTTTAGTGAAAATTTGTGTGGATCTTTCTTATTTGGTATGAAATTGTATTACAAATTTTGTATAGATATGCCTTCTTCTGCATATCTAAGTGTAAAGGTATGAATCTTTCCTCTTATGTATACACGATGAGGAAGGGAATGTTTGTATGGAAACTATGATGATCATCACCTATGCATATCTAAGTTGATATGATGATCCAAGTATTGATGCTATGATGTGAATCTCACCATCTAGAAACTACACCTCCGAGCCCTAGATCATCATAGCATCAATACTTGGATCTAATCATCATCTGAGCGCCTAAGATCCAAGCTGACTTCGACTAAAGAATGAAAACTCCTAAATATGGAGATCAAGATTACCTATTGAAACATCATCAATCAACACCTGAAAATAAGGCCCACATGAGATTGTTTTCCATCGACGATCATCTAGGAACAAACAACTCGTATGTAGATTTGATCAGAGCATTTGTGATCATCTGAAGCATTTGGAGATCTAATCTGCCAGTAGTAGATATCTTTTAATGATTTTATTACATTGTAATGTTATGGTATGCACGGTGATATTGATGTAACAATGTATGAAAGAAAGTCAAATAATGTCTTTGGAAAAAATGTGAAAGGATCAAATGATTGTCATTTGTTCTTGTTGAGTTTGTCTCTCATGTTGTAAAGTGAATGTCACTTGTGTCGTCTTAACAGAATCTTATTTTCATTATTTCAAAAAACGTTGAATGTTATTTTAATACTTTAACCCATGTACCTCTTGTAAACCATGGTCAATGTTGATCGTTCTTTTAATGAGTTGAAGCATTCATTTCAATTGGATGCAAAAATTCATCCAATATAGAGGAAGCACACTTAATACATATTCTATATCAAATCTGCAACAAAGGAGGAATCCTTACAAGAACTCACTCTAATATACAAAAACATTCACTTCCCTACAAAAATCCCTTTCGTTATTGTGTTTGCAAAAAAGACAGATTCATAGAAAAACTCTCTCGAAAATGCAACATAGAATACATTCAAACCAAAATTTGCTCCATTATATAAAAATCTTTGTTTTCCTACATAAGATTACTCGTGCGCATTCATGAGAAGGAACATACAAAAAAGTTCTCATAAATAAAACAGAGAAGACATTCATATTAAAACTCTCTCCAGTATACAAAAATCATCATTTTCCTACAAAAAGGTACATGTGTGCATTCATGAGAAGAAACATACAAAAACTCCCTCAGAATGTAACAGAGAAGACATTCATACTAGAACTCCATTATACAAAAATCTTCGTTTGCCGACAAAAGTATTCATTTCCATACAAACACTTACTTCTCGACTGTTTAAAGACAAGAGGAAAGACGCATACCAATTTGCATTCAAATATGCAGAAGAAAGCACATGTATAAAACATTCAACCTTATAATACAATATTGTTCACTTGCAGACAATAATACATCCAAAATAAAGGAATGGTGTTTGATGCAAAACTTATCTCATATCTACAACTAGAGAGGAATACATACAAGAACTTACTCCAATGTACAAATTAAAATGTTCATTTCCATACAAACATCCCCTTCTTCACCATGTATATATAAGAGGAAATATTCATACCTATTTGCATTTAGATATGCAGAAGAAGGCACATCTATACAAAATTCGCCTTTATAATACAGTTGCATACAAATAAGGAATATCCATGAAAAATTCCACTCAGATATACAACTGACAAGCAATTCCTACTAGAGCTCAACCCAATATACAAACTTTCCCTTCTCCACAATGCATACGAAAGAAGAAAGCTCCATACACAATTTCACTCTGATAAACAATAGAGAAGGAATGCATATTAGAACTCAGTCCAATATACAAAGAACTTCCGCTTTCATACAAAAATCCCATTCTCACTCTGATATACAATAGAGAAGGAATTCATGGGAGTTTATGTTTCTCATAAAATTTATAACTGTGGGCAATCTCGTAATATTGACAAGCACCCATGATAGTGTTCACATTAGATAATTGTCTTTCAGGGGGCGTACTTCTTGAACCCACATCCAACGTGATCTTTCGCTCTCAATCAAACACCGGAGATGGCGCATTGTAAATAAGGATCTAAGGAGTGGATCATATTGCTCGGTGGTCATGTTTGTGACGAACAACATTCTTAGATTCGTCAAGTGGTCGAGGTTCTCCATGAGCTCATCACTTGCAGCTATAATCTTTAGTACATGCATGTAGATTCGTCAAGTCCCATATACGTTCCGGTGCTTCCCGTCCTCAGAGCCACACAAGTTCCGATATTGCATCTTCTGCATGTTGATCTTCCCGTGGAGCATGAGGTGCTCGAGGTTCGTCAACTTCATAATGTTTCGCGACAGTGATTTCACTCCGATCTTCCATAGATCGAGTGTCCGCAGCTGCTGGAGGTTCCCAATCTCTTTGGGGAATACATCTACTCTAATCTAAGTGTTCATGAGGTCGAGGTAACGAGGATCAGATCGCATTGGGGGAGGGTGCGTATCGGCTCAGTTTGCGCCGAGGAGCGAGGGCATCGTGGGAGGAGGGAGGGCAATGCTTTAAGGTCATTACTATAAATTCCCCCAAAAAAATCCCAACCCCCAACTATCTCCATCTCCCACACGCACACATATATAAGTTTTAAGTGGAGACATTGATCCACACAGGTCCGGCTTCAAGGGCGCAGATCTGCCCCTCACTCCCTCTTCCCCCACTCTGTCGGTTACCGTCACCGTCATGGATCCCGAATCCACCTCCGCCATCCTCGTCGAGGAACCCACCGCCCGTCCTCCCCTCACCGCCGGTGAGCTCACCTCCCCCATGCACGCCCCCGACGATGACCTCCTCTCCGACCCCCTCCTCTTCTCCGACGACCCCTTCCCCTCCCTCCCCGACTTCCCCTGCCTCTCCTCCCCCTCCTCCTCCTCCTCCACCACCCACCCTCCCTCTTCCTCCAACTCCTCGTCCTCCTCCTCCACCTCCTGGCCTCCCCCTCCCCCCGCCCCCCTCCTCGACGACGACCACGACCTCATCGCTGGCTTCGACCTCCTCGACCACGACCTCTGGGAAGCCTCCGCCCTCCTCCATGACGACCCACCTCCGCAAACCGCCTCCCCAACCACCTCCGACAACCTTCCCAACGCCGGTGCCGATGACCTGGCCGCCGTATTCCTCGACTGGCTCAAGTCCAACAAGGAGACCATCTCGCCGGAGGACCTCCGCGGTATCAAGCTCCGGAAGTCCACCATCGAGAACGCCGCGCGTCGCCTCGGCGGCGGCCGCGACGGCATGAAGCAGCTCCTCAAGCTCATCCTCGCATGGGTGCAGAACAACCACCTCCAGCAGCGCCGTCGCCCCCGCGATCCCGACACCACCCAGTGCCCCTCCTTCCACAGTCACTCCCTCCTCCCCCCAATGCTCCACGTTTCAGTCACCGCCGGTCCACTCACCGACCCCAATTCCACACTTCACAACCCGGTCTACGGCCACATGCACGGCGACGGTTTCCCGCCGTGGCTGCCGTCGCCGGATTCCCCGTCGATGGGTGCAGTCTACACCGACGGGCTAGTCGATACGATAGCACCTTGGCCGATCGCCGCCTTGCCCTACTCGTCGTCTCCTCTGCAGCAATACCCAATTTTCCCCACGCAGTTTCCGCCTCCACCGCCTGTCCCGCCGTACGTCGGCGGATTCGGCGTGCCGGTCGGGCCCTTTCTCCGGCAGGGCCTCACCGAGCCGATGTCGAGGACCACATCCTCGGCGACGAAGGAGGCTCGGAAGAAGCGCATGGCGCGTCAGCGACGGCTCATGTCCTTGCACCACAACCGTAGCAATAGCTACTTCCAACAGCAACCACCTCCTCCGCCGCCCCTGCCGCCACAGCCGCAACCGCATCAGCTCCAGTCCACGACCATCGCATCGTCCTCCCTCTCTTCATTGGATTCACATGTCAACAATCCGCCGATCAACGATTGGCTTCTGTGATCGACCAACACCAACATCGCCAGCACGTCGTCATCGGTGCAGGTGGTCTCTCCTTGCGATCCCAATTCGAGCAATAAGGCGAAGGAGAGCACGAAGGCGGGCGAGGATCGGAGCACCAAGCCGCCTCAGAATCACAGCAAGGCGCATCAGAACGGCACCACAGATAAGCGTCAGGTGGTGATTTAGTGAGACTGCAACTTTTCCAGTGTTTGATTTCGTTGCATGCAGTTCTTTCTCATGTTTGCTACCAGTTCTTGGAAATTAAGTGTATCCTGTTCGTCGAAATTGTGCAACAGATGGTTATACTTATAAGATCGTAAATCATCGATCATTACCGGAGCAACCGCTGCTGATCGTCTATACTTTGTGTAGTAATTCTAGTGGAAGCATGGAACTATATGATCTTCACCTTAATCAATTGCTTGCTGGTTGCTAATCTGATGATAAGCTACCTCAATCGCCGACGAGCGCGTTTGCTCCAGCTTATCCTGTATTCTATACACAAAATGCATACAATTCTTGTTCGCCCAATTCATACGTATTCTCTACTAATTGGGCACTCTTTCTTTCTATTGTTGTCTACGCATCGATCTCTTTGATAGGTAATGTATACTTCAAGTTGAGGCTCATTGTGGTCGTTGTTTCAACTCTTTCTTTGCGGTTTTCGACTTGTATTACTGTTTTGGATCCAATCTACAACGGGCTTTAGGATCTATGCCGCAAGCGTAATTGTGTCTATTCGTCATGCGATAACTCGAACTGTGGTGCGACCAGGGTTGCAAATCGGAGAAGAATCTGAAGTTCTTGCTTCAGAAGGTGCTGAAGCAGAGCGATGTCGGAAGCCTTGGGCAAATCGTGCTACCCAAAGTAAGCTTCTAAAATTGATGAACATACACTTCTTTTCCAATCCCTTTCAGTTCGGTTAATTACATATATGTCGATGCATCAGAAAGAGGCTGAAACACATCTGCCGGAGCTCGAGGCAAGGGATGGAATCCCCATCATAATGGAGGACATCGGTTGCTCGCGTACATGGAACATGCGTTACCGGTAGGAATTAAGACACATCGGTTTAGCTCTATGTTTTTCATGAGATGATTTCCTTTGATTACAATCATGTCTCAGGTACTGGCCTAACAACAAGAGCAGGATGTATCTATTGGAGAATACTGGTGAGTTCGAATCAAATCGTCGTCGTAAATAGATTACACTTATTTGACATACGCATTGATTCTACGAGGCTCGTTATGATGACCAATTGCAGGTGACTTTGTGAAATCGAATGGACTTCAAGAGGGAGATTTCATAGTAATCTACTCTGACATAAAATGCGACAAATACGTAAGTAGATCATAAGTTTGCGCATGTCATTCTTCAACATACGATCATATATCGATTGAATGCCATTACGCGACATATAACGTGAGGATTTTCCTGATCAGATGATACGAGGAGTGAAGGTGAGGAAGACAGGGGAGTCGAGATTGGTTGGGATCTCGAAAGACGAATACCAAGAGTGATGGTGTGGGGAGGTCAATACGCCACGAGAAAGTGCGAAACCGCGATCGAGTACGGTACCGGACTCGTCTAAACCTTATCTTCTTCTTTTTTTGCCTGATGCTAATTTCCTAGTGTATAAACCTGCTACTCGCTAACAAGGATGTGGGTATGTAAATCCAACACGAGCGTCAGAAGGGAACCATAATGGTTTTGATGCGTGTGGTGTTTTGTAATGGCAATTGGCGTATATAAATATGTGCTACTACTAACTTGTGTATTTTGCTATCGCTTATATATATAGAGGAGAAGACGCGAGATATATTTTAATTTTAATGGCTTTCATCTAAGTCATTTTATGCGCAATAACGATCGATCGATATTCGTGCATTTGATGTTTATTCAATCCACATTCCTAATCAATCAATGAATATTCGATACGAATTCATATTGAATTGCTAAAAGATATTATTTTTAAAATCCGTATCTGATTATTTTTATATAGGATATGGAAAATCTTATCCCCTATTCATTGACACCAGCTTCATATCGTCGTAACCCGAGCTTGGATTTGCATATGTGGACATTGGACCGGACCCAATCTTTGAGGTGCACGAAATTTAAGCCTTGGGCCTGGTCGTGTTCAATTGATCTGGACCATACGTTTTAATATCGAACATTCGCATGCGGATGTCCTGATGGACGTCCATTAGGATTGAACATCGCGAAGGCCTGGTTAAGATATACGATCTAGTAGCTCAATAGCCCCCAAGATTCATAGTCGAGAGCTGGTAGATGATCGCAAAATCGGCGTGCCGCTTGTATGCGGGATATGGGTGTGCCGGGTTGAGATCACATTTCTTTTAGGACCGATCCGATTACAAGCACACAAGTGGAAAAAATGAGCAAACAAGAAAAACATGCACAATTGCATTAGTACACAAGGATTTATAGTTCATGGGCAATGTGTAGGTATAAGAGATAGCAGCCTACTGAACTTCTGTGTGATCCTTATTCGGCCTTTCAAAGAAGCCCATCATAGGATTTTGGTATTTCAGCTTTCTATGAAAAGGTTGCAAGAACAAAAAAAGGGAACTAATATTATAATTATTGAAAAAAACGGGTGAGGTAATGCTTGGTATTAGAGGCATACTAGTGTATTTCCCTGCGCTTCGCTGCGGGGGAAATACATTTGTTTGTAATATTTTTAAAATTATATAAATTAATCAGATATCATATTACATCTTTTTTACAAAATAGATAAATGAATAGAACATCTTTGGACCATTCCTATTGATATCGTTAAGCATCAATACACATAGAACAATTATTAGTCATTGATTATAAAACAATCAATTTACATTTATCATAAAATTATATATTTTTTAAATATGCATATGCTAGCAATACTAAATAAGGCTTTTGATAATAAATTAAAATTATTCAGTTGCATTATAGACATGCGTTTTATTCAATTATAAACCACACAAACAACAAACATACATCGAATATTATAAAATTTATATTTTTTCAGAAAAAAGATTTAATAAAGTAGAGTATAAGTTAAAAAAAGTTTAAAAATTCATTCATTATTATTTATATATTTTATATATATTTCACATTAGTTTTATCTATGTTATTATTTGTACCTCAATTATATCAATCTATGATCATCGATTGCAAAAATATACTTTAAAAATCCACAAAAATTTATAATGTATGATAAATAATATATAAAAATATAGACATAAGATTCATTCAATTGATGGATATAAATAAAATGAAATTTACTATCTCTATGTCTCATTGATCTCATAATATGATGAAAAATAAGTCAAATATTTGGACATATATTACATTTAAAGTATTTTTAATTATAATGTTTAAGTTAGTTTGAAATACATTATTATTAAAATATATAAAGATTTGATATTATATCACTTATAGTAAGAGCATGATTTTATGAGATTATCGTAAGTGAGAATCGAGGTTCATTTCAATGGTTGAAGTGTTATTTTAGTAACTTATCTCCTCAACAACTCCCTCTATCCATTTCCCTGCCTATCTCATTAGCTATAATGTATATCACAATAATTTTATTATTTATCTTATTTTTACTAACATATTTTATTCATTAGTTACATTTGATTATAAAATTTTATGTATGAAAATATTATTTTTGATTATATAACACGGGAATAGGCATGGTTATTTTGTTTCCAAAAATCATATAGATATATACATATTGATCGATAAAAAGACATATAAAAGTATCATTAATATAATGTTCATTTAGAAGGCCTATCATAATTTAATATATCATGTAAGAAATCTCTTATACACTTGTATGGTGTGAGTAAATGTATATATAATATAAAAGTGAACTTATGCAATCAAATGTAATATGAAATTTAAAAGGATCAATTATATATGTTAAAAACCTACAATTTTGTTGGCATTTATGTATTTAAAATATAAAGCCATACAATTATACAAAGATGTAAATGCGATTAAAATATGTATAGGTTATTTTTGTGGAGAAGATGCTATAAAATATGCATATTATAATAAAATGAGTATTTGGATCACCTATGTCAGAATCATTTATCAACAAAGTTATATATAGTTATACGAAAAGTTCAAAAATCATATCATTTTTGTTATATCAATATTTATAAAGCTGCCTATAAAATACGTTCGTAAGTGACTATGTATATGTATACATATAACATTAATAGTTTCACGTGGAATTATTTACATTCTAGCATATGTAAATATAAGTGATTGTATGTATATATTGTATGTATAAGTGATTGTATGTATATATATACACACACACATATAACATTAATAGTTTCATGTGTAATTATTTACATTCTAACATATGTAAATATAGAGGATCATATTTGCATAATGAAATACCTATTGAGGGATATATGAAAAAAACTCTCATGCATTAAGATTATAAAGTACTTGAGTGATATCAAATGACTGGTCATTATATGTACAAAAATTCCTACCGACAACAACATTAAATTAGAAAATTGAAAAGCTATAACATGATTTATATTTTAGGATTTGTCAAAATACAATAATGGAATTTTCCATAGCAATTCAAAGTTCAAATCATGTATAATACTAAAATTTTTGCTAATAAATTTGTGATATTTGTAAAAGTATACGAAAAAATTCAAGATAATTTTTCAAAATTAATGCAAGAACAAAATTATAGCAAGAAGAAATGAACATACTCCATCAACTTTAGTTTTTTTATAAAATACAAAAATATAAAAAAAAATCTAAATTCCTCACTTGAATATGTAAAGGGTAAGAACCTGAACGTTCCGATACCCGTTAACGAAGAAAAAGAGTTCTCAATGTATCTAAGAAATACTTATCAAAAATTACGTTAATAATGTACATTATAAATAAAGGGGGTCAAGAGTAGTTTTTAAAAATCTACATTACATATGTCAAAAATAATAGTTTTTAAAAGGAAAATTACAATCAATATTTTTCAAAATTTAAAAGGATATAAATAATATATGCTTTGTCATTATTTATTTAATATAATATTATAATACTAAATCTAGAAAGAGAAAGAGAGAGTAATATAATACTAAATCTAGAAAGGGGAAATGAGAGAGAGAGAGGTGTCGGGTTAGGGCATGTTTGGTTGCTGGGTTGGACTGGGTTGGGTTGGGGTACACCGCTATACCCTCCTTCCAACTCTCAATCATTCTCACAGTTTACTATTCACAGGGTACAATTTACTATTCACAAGGGTATCCCAAGCCAACTCAATCCAGTCCAACCCAACAACCAAACAGATGATCAACCCACTAGTCCGACACGAAACCTGGCCCGATTTATATCGGGCCGGGCTTAGACTGAAAATTTGTCCGATTAAATAAATGGATCATGCTCAGGCCGACCTCGGTCCAAACCTATTAGCTAGACGGTTCGGCCCGTAAGGGTCCAATAGGATGATTTGTATAATAATCTGTAATCTCAAATTAAAAATAGTGTAGATTTGTATATTCTCGCCAATCTTTATTACCTACATACACACAATATTTTGTTCATCAATCCTGCCGGGAGTCATCGAGTACGACACCATTAGCACTTAGCAATCTACTCATGGCAGTAGTCAACAAATGCATACCATTCATCGATCGGCACATCGAACTCGATTCGATCTCTCATTCGTCGTTCACATGGCTGCGTCCGCATCAATAATCATTCGTCGTTAAGAATATTTATCATATTTTTACATTATACATATAACAAAAATACCCTACTATCTGATCTGATTTTATACTTTATGGTGTCAGGTTTATCTAACATAAATCACGATTCGAACGTTTAGGCAATAGAAAATAGTATTAGTGTCCAATGTTTTATGAAAATTTATATTTGTATCCAGATTTGCCTTTTATAAGAATACATGCATACATACATATATATATATCTAAATTTGATTATTATTATTATTATTCAAATAGAAATCGATTATTATGGGATATCTGCTCCACGAGGAATGTAAACAGACATGTAGATATGTATGTGTTATTGTATCCTTATCTGTTTTTAAATACGAATAAGGATATGGATCTATGAAAACTATGGTACCATACCCTTAAAAATGGATGCGGATGTAAAACATATATCAGTCACATTTGAATAATATTAGAAATAGTCTAAAGATTAACTTAAATATACATGTATTAGATGGAATACACATAAAATAAATATACTAAATATGGTTATATAATAATACTTATACCAAATATGGTGAAGAAGATATAAAATTATGTTATATATGATTAAAAATAAATCTATGATACGATAATATTTATAAATGAAAATGAATATACAGATGGATACAAATGTTTATGGATATCAAAGTGGCATCCATATTTGCATCCATTTTAAATTAGACACGGATATGGATGTCAAAATCTGTCTAAATGTGGTGTATCATATATCCACATCTATTTACATCCCTACACTCAACTCGTATGCCATTTGATTATATTTCAAGGTTAGTTAGATGTCAATGATATATGAAGATGGAAATTTACAACTTTTTAGTGTATACTTGCTCTCGGGAACATCAATTAGTGTGTTTCTAATTGCACTTGTCTTGTCGTCTATCTCCTTCAATGTTCGCATATCATATTTGTTATTTTAGTGCTAATTTTTTAATTAAGTTTTTAAATCATAAATTGGTTACCTTGTGATTTAGACACAGAGCATACATAATGCATCTTATTTTATGGCAACTTTACTCCAATCAAGCATATCAAAGTATAATGACTAAATAATGACCCACTTGTACAAAATTTCCGGCTCCCTTGGGTAGGAGGGAGATGATAATGAGGGATAATGCGGTTATGTTAGATATAATGGTTAGATGAATTGTAGTTATTTGTATTTTTTGATGGAGAAGCAAGAATTAGAGGAATAAGGAGGGAAATGTTATCCTCATTTGGACTCCAAGACCAAAGTGTTGTCCGTCTACGAACGGATAAGAGTCCTTAGGATCTGTTAAGTAAGGGAATAAGGAGGAATAAGGGTCAACTGGACGGTAGGAATAAGGGAGATTAAGGAAGAATAATGAGGAATAAGAGTAGTTAGATGCTATTCTCGATTCGGTTAGCACATGGAGGATAAGAAATAGTGTTTATAAATTAGTGGATAAAGAGAAATAAAGAAAAGGGAAATAAGGGAGTGGATAAAGAGGAACAGAGGAACCTTCCACCCTCTCCCTCTCTTTTTCTCTCCACGTGATATCCTCACCAGCTCTCTCTCTATCCCCCTCCCATATTTATATTTAGTAAAGACGATAAATTAGCCTATCTCCACTAAATGTAGCCTCCCAAACAACTCCCTCCGCTCACGTGATTTCTCACACACACAAATAAAACGTAGGGTTTTATCAGTTATGCCCCTTGAAATATTACAATATCAGTTATGCCCCTCTTTCTTTGCAATATCAGTTGTGCCTCCGACTTCTTGTCGTTCTATCACATGTGCCCCTCAAGTTAGTTGTCATCTATCCCAACATAAATAGAGGTTAAATTCAATGATACAAAGGGTATTAATTAAAACAAAGAATTGAATGGTCTTTCACCAACTCCACCCTCCCCCCCTTCCCCTACCTCCTCATCCCCCCACTTCCACCTCTTCCTTCGCCACTCCAAGCCATCCAACCCATTCCTCTGTTGTCCTTACCTCCTTTGACCCCCTCCCCCTGATGATCGCGAAATCCACCTCTTTAATAAGGATGAAATGTAGTATAGGAAGTGAATTTTGGTCGTCAAAATACCACAAACTTTGAATGTTGTGGAATATTTTTACTTGGTAAGTTTACCAAGGTCGAACACAGGGAACACAGATTTTTAGTTGCGCGGTCTTAAATCAAATTAAATAATTAATTAATGCTCGATTAATTTTTACGTTGAGAAAATATACAATGCACTGAGATGCAAATGCAAGGAAATATGCAGGGAAAACAATTCAGCACAGGATCTGGAATTTGGATTTATGCTCCAAAAGATGTTAATTGATAACCTCGAAATTTATCACAGATCAGAAGCTATAATTCAAGAGAAATGATCAGAGTGTCAATAAATAATCTCATACGTTCGGGGCTCTTGATGAAAATTTCTTCTAAATTCCCTGTAGATTAATCCTTAATTGATAGACATTATCTTCGAAAAATACAAGGAAATAAATTTTCAATCTTCTTCTCCGAAGCCCCTGCATAAAATAAATCCTCAAATAATATCTCAACTCCAACAATTCCCTGTAAAATAAATCGTCAATTTTTCCAAGTTACTTGTGGCACAGTTATGTCAAAATAAGCCTACAAATGACAACAAATATACTCAATAATAATTATCAATAAACAGCCTTAAATCTGTCCACAAATGATGCTAAGTTGTAGAGCACGGAATTAGCTTCGAAACGACATATTATATGCTAAAATCGGAGTCCATATGACAAAGATATGATAAAATGAAGTTTCAGGGACTAAAATGTAAATAAAATAAAGTTATTCCTTCAAAATGGTCCCTATGAGGACTTATCTGTAATTTTCAAAAGTCGGAGGGCGACGGACGTAATTTACCCAGGCGGGGATATTTCTGCAATTTCGGAGACTTTCGGGGGCTTTCCTGTAATTTTTCCACGTGCGCACGTGCCCAGCACGTGCGCCCAAGGCTCGGGTTGAAAGCGAGAGGCTCGGATGGTCCAAGCCTACGGTTCGGGCCCGGGCCTGGAGGCTCGGGGTCCGAGCCTGAGGTTCGGCGGGGGAAGCGAGAGGCTCAGACCGAGGCTGAGGCTCGGATGGTCCGAGCCTCCATGCGGCGACTGGCGATGCTTCGGGGACCCGAGCCTCGCGGCTGGGGCCGAGGCTCGAGGGGGACACGTGGTAGCTGAAAAACCATCGGATCAAGGGCTTTGGCCCGATCCGACGGTTGAACCTGGGCGGAGGTAGCCGGTGCTTGCCTTCCACACAGGGGGCGGCGCCTTCGCGCGCGGAGGCGATGGGCGGAGGGGCGGTCGTGGCGAGGCGGAGCGGTAGCCGAACGGAGGCGGAGATGCCGCCCCTCGGCCGACACACGGCGCGAGGGCGGAGGTGGAGGAGCTGAGGCGCGGCGGAGGGGGCGAAGCCGCGACGCGGAGGCGGTGGAACGCGTTGGAGCTCGGGGCGGAGGGACCTCGCGGCAGAGCGGCGCGGTGGAGGCGGAGGTGCGGGCTATGCGGCGAGGGTGGTCGGAGCGGCAGTGGTCGGCCCGCCGCTGTGCGGAGGAGTGTGATGGCGTGTTCCTGCAAGAGTGAAGAAACATGGGCATAGCTTTGTGTCGCCTGAAATTGGAGGAGGAGGAGTCCTCAACTCCGGTGATTGCTCAAGCTTCCTTGGCGAAGGAGCGAGCTCCGCGGCTCGAGGAGTCGCAACAAGGGAGAATAACCCCCTGGATCGCGCCGATGAGGAGGTCGTGGCCGGCGAGAACGAGTCCTCTGTCACAGGTCTCGTCTCGAGCTCCTTCCTCGCAGATGATGGCGGATACCTTGCCAAGGTGGAGGTCAATGAGTTTTATAGGGGCTTGCGGGGGGGTGGGGGGGTGGTAACAGCCGGCAGTCATGGAGAGGCGCGTAACGGCCGGAGGCGAGGAGGAGGAACGGCGGCGGTTATGGAGGGGGGGGGGTTTGGGTAACGGCTAGAGGTGGAAGGAGAGGGGGTCCGCACGTGCTGCGCACGTGCGTGCGGAAGGGGCAGCGGCACGTGCGGGGCACGTGCACGAGGAGAGAGGGAGACAGGGTGCCACGTGGCACGCCCAGGGGCTGCCACGTGGCCCCCAAAAAATTTCAAAAAATAAAGATGAATTAAATTCAGGAGACCTCGGATCAAAAAATTTCCTTCACGAAAGTTTCTCGTCTCGACGAGATCTACAACTTTTATGAAGGACTCGAGAGCAAAAGAGGTCACTTGTGAGAAGTGGTATTTTTGGTGGCTTTCCATGTGTATAGAAAACCGTATTTTTAGGATTTTGTATTTTTTTGGTGGTTTTAGAGAGGATAAAAAATATAGAAAAAATACGATAAAATATAAGAAAATTAATTACACACTAATCTATTTTTTTTGGATTTTTAAAGGATAAGAAAATAGGAAAATAAAATAAATGTAAGAAACACACAACTTTTGTACAGTCCGACAACAGACACTAGAACTTGGTCAGTTTCTTTGATCTCAGTTTTGATCTGGATTTGGATCTTTACGCTTCTTATTAAAACTTTCTTCAAAGGACACAAATGAAAAGGAAATAAAATTAAAAGAGTTAATTATGCACATAAAAACTCAGGTCAAAATTGGCGAAAAGTTAAAATGCGCAAAAGATGCCCAAAATCCAACTTTCATATATGAGCTCCGAATTTTACGAAATTGGTCTTGTTTTGAAGGTATTTGAAAATGGAGTACTTTAAAAGTGAGTAGACCAAAATCGGACACTGTATGTGGGAGATATGCTCATTTTAGTCTGTTAGATGTGAAATTTGACTTTGGGATTATTTGACATTTATTAGGGTTAGTAATTTTTTTGTATTTTTTAATTAATAAGGTTAGTAATATCTACACAATGGAGTGGTTTTGGGTCAATCGGGGTTAGGATGAATTAACTAAAAATGTGAGAAGTTAGCGGCTTTTTGGGCTAATTTACACTGGGGATTTTAAATGCAATTATGCATGATGAAATGCAGATATTATTCACACATGCATGATGGCTAATAATGCTCTATTAATGATTAATTACAGGTGAATGATGGGGAACAGAGCCTAAATGACCAATTTTAGCATGATGAATACGAGATTCATCATACCCCTATACTTAGACCATGCCCGTCCCCGAGCATGAATGAATGACTTAATTGATTACATCCCTGACTGTGTAAGTGAATTTTCAAGGCTTAATTCAGAGAAGACCCTTAATTTGAGTGATCCTAAAATTCTGAGCTCACCCAAGCTTTAATCAAAAGGAATCCAACTTCTCTAATTTTCAGACTCTCTATTTGTACATATAATATAAGGATATGATTCTTAGTGTACTGCATTCATGAGAGTCAAGTCGAGACATCACCCAAAGTTCCAATCCAAGAGACTCTCCTCTAGACCTGATCCTCAACCCTAGGGAATAAGTCTATTCTTGCTTCAGTCAACCGTCTCATTAGTTTGTCAGACTTGAAAGTGTAGATGGACGGCCAGTTGATGGAGGGTATAAGATTGTGTCTGATTTTCTCTCCCTTTCATTGGAACAAGGTGCCTCTCGAGTGCCTTATTACTCAACACAAGTATATTTTATTTTGTTGATCAATGTGCCCGTCAAGAGAATTTGGAGTCGTCTGCACTTGTTTTTCTGGGAGTACAGCGGGGTGTCTCTTTTGAGTATCTAAGATACCTTCGACATCCAGACTTGTATCGCTTACGATGCAGAGCCCTTTTATGGTGCCAACCCGACTCCTTGGTCCTAATTAGTGCTTGGTCCAAGTGGACACTTTGAAAATGTTTGGGAGCGCTCGCCATTGGTGGAAGCTCATTTAGAATTTGACTTGGGATGGTAGAGTTTTTCTTGATATTTCTTTTTCTTTTCTTTTGTTGGCTAGCTCCACTGCTTTTACCAAAAGTTGGCGCACATTGATCAACAATTTTCCTTAAGTTTCATCACATCCTGGCACTTAGGTCAATATCAAAAAGATAGCATATGAATCTTGTTCACATACTGGCTAGTGTTTTGCTGACACTCAGATTTTCTGAAGCCTTCATTAACTTTATCCCATCCTCGAATATCATCAGATCGGGTCTAAACTCAAATCTCTAGTCCTAGTTCCTCAAGTGATATCTCAACTCATCTCATCAATCATGCAATTATGGGAGTGGTTGTGCTGATCATATTCTTTTTGAAGGTAGAGATGAAGAGTGCAATATAGCACTCAAATCTTTCAAACTAGGGAAGTGTGGATTATTAAGTTCTAAAAACCCTAATGACTAAGGCAGGCTAACTCAGAATCTCAAGATTTCAGAAATCAAGTGTCCTTAAAAATCCTCAAGCCTTGAGTGATAGTGAATGTGTCAGGAATATATCAACCAAGAAATGCATGAAATGCTTGATGAAATGCATGACCATGAGTGATGCTTTTTTTAATGCATTTTTTCAAAAAATTTTGTTTTTGGTGTGTTTTTTTGTTTTTATTTTTGTTTTATTTTTGTTTTTGTTTTTGTTTTTTTGAAAAACAAGTATTATACACACTACTTGTACCCATCCCCGATGTTAGATAAAAACGATTAAAGTACGGGCTATGGATAAAGTAGATAAAATATATACAAATACACCCCCCTATACTTAGCTTGTGCTATGTCCCCATGGCACAAAGTGAAATGTTGACATAGCTCGTACTAAATACAGAAGGATTAAAAACAAAAGAAAAGAAGTGAACAATGGTAGCGGTCCCCTTATACTTAGGCTCAGGTCAACCTAAGTATAATCGGATAAATACAGATGGGGAACCGGGTAGATTTGCGGATGTACAAGATCAAGGAGGTTTGCGACGGACCTTCTTACGGGAGTGTGGAGGGAAATAGTATGGAGATGTGGAGTGTGATGAAGATGGGGCCGATGAAGAAGACCAACCATCGTCAGAGTCGTCCTCAGGAGAATAGTAGTCGTCTGTAGAGGATCTCCAACTTTTGTCGATAAGAGGTAAGTGCCCATGGATCAGAGCTGTACCTATTGCACTTATCTGATGAACCTCATCAGGACCGGACGAGGACTCGTCAGAAATCACCTGATGTATAAGGTCAAAGGTGATTTTCTTGGTCGGTTCGTTTCCTTGGAAAGTATTGGGAGGAAGTTGGACAGTCTTCATCTCCCTGTCTTGAGTAACCGGTGTGGCATTTGTGAGTTCCTCATCAGATGAATCTCCATAAAAGTCGACCAATTCTTGAAGGGTCATGCACTGCTTCGGTCGAGGGATAGTGTTCCTGCGGATCTTGTGGTTTATGGCTGGGGGTGTTGATGTCACTTCGGAATGATCATGAGTTTTGGTGACATCAGATGTTTCTGGAGTCGGTTCCTTATAAGGTTCAAGTATGTCATGAATTACAGCCGACTCGAAGATTGGACCACTCAAATAATCGTGTTGATCTTCAATAATATGGTCCAATTCCTCATAAGCTCCAAAATCATGATTTTTCCTAGGAGCAGTGATAGGGTGGTGAGAATCCGAAGTTTGTCCAACAGTCAGTCCCTTAGGTGACTCTCCTAGGGTTTGTATCAGTGTGTCATGTGGAGATGTCTGATAATATGAAATATTTATCTCCTGATCATAACTGTTGGTTTTAAGTTGGTTTTCCTCAGAGTAGGATGTGTCATTGGGGTCATGTTTATTGTGGTCCAAGTTCGGGAACTTGATTTTCTGAGTCTCGCAATCGACGATCGCCTTAGCGGAGGCTAAGAACGGCTTTCCTAAAATAATAGGAGACTCAGACATCCTTCCGGGGTGCTCAATATCAAGGACAATAAAGTCCACCTTATGTTCTTTACCTCAGAAATTTACGACGACAGAAACGATCCCCCGCGGTCTTTTGATAGATCGATTAGGTAATTGAACGATCACCCTAGTCTTTTTGAGTTGTCTGAGTTTGAGTTGGTCAAAGACGGACTTGGGGAGGATGTTTAATGTGGAGTTATCGTCTAACCGAACATGAGTAAATGTTGAATCCTCAATTTCACATGTGATCCGAGTCAACCGCTTGACTTTACGGCTTTTGATTTTATGATTCATCACCAAAGAGCTAGCCATAGATATGACATGATATTCAGTCCTGGATCGTTTCTTGCCCGTCTTCTTGGGGTTCAGTCGACTCTTCACAAATCTCTTAAGATCATGCACATATTCTATGGCTTTGATCAATGGAAGCTTTAAGATCAGACTCTTGCAAAATGCTTCCATTTCAGAATTGTCCAATTTTTTTGAATTTTCAAAATTTTCAATTTTTTTGGTATTTTTTGTAATATGGTTAGTCGGGGGGTCAGAGGTCAGTGGTTGTGTCTGATTGTGATGATCCAGTGGTTCGCATAGTGGTGACCTCACTTCTTCTGAATTTTGCATTGATTGGATGAGATCATATATTCTCATAGTTAAAGTGTCTGCTTTATGATTAATCCGAGCAATCTCATCCTCAAACATCTCATGACTAGTGATTGAATAATCAGTCTCCATGTGTCGTGATTCTGGCATGTAACCTCGAGTAGAGTGTTGATTGTTCATAAACATTATGGTCTGGTCATGAGTTGTATTTCCTTGACTTTGGTTTTCTCGTGGATTGTCGAAGGAAAATTGATAGTTATTTTGAGTAGGGGATAATTCAAGAGGCTGTGAGATCCTAGTAACCGGAAATCGTGTTCTATTGTCAATATCGGTCACTCTATTGTTTATCCTCAATTCTGATCTCTCTCTTATGTCCATAAGATTGTCCGAATGTGAGAGAGGGCTAGTCCAAGAAGAAGTGTGGTCATAGGGTGGGATGTATGGGCGGGAAGAGAATGATGGCTGAGGGAAAGAAGAATATCGGGACATGGTCGTGGAGATCGGGAAAGAAGACCACTGTGCCGACATCTTGTCAAGAGGGATGGAATGATCAGCGAACAACGATTTGCTTGCAATTGCAAGGTCTTTGACGCACACAAATCAAACACAAAACAAACACGTTGATTCACCCACTCAACACTGGTGAAGGCACGTTAGGGTTCGGCCGCTTATCTTTTCAATTTTAATTTAATGACAAAACAATCTTAAAAATTAAGCGGAGCTGTTAGGTGCCGAAATATTTCACAAAGACTGTCCCGAGTTCATACAACTAGTTGCTCCTACCTTCAACCAGTATAGGTGTAAGTACGGACCATAAACGGCTACCCGTGTTACTTGAGGACGGAGCCTTCCGCGGTGTCCTCTAAACCACCTACTCTGCTAGGGGAAGTTGGACCGTAAACGGCTACCCAAGACCCTCACTGAAAAGTAGCTAATTATTTAAACTCAGTAGTCTGAATGAACAACTTCGGTTTTGGGTTCTTTCCTAAGTGGTGTTCTGGTCCTTACAAACAATGAGTGAATTTCTCTCCACCAAACACAGGTTAATTTTAGATCAGTTTATTTACAGTCACCTTGATTAGCAGTCCTAGTTTTAAGATTAAGGTTATCACTGCAGTTTATGTGAGCACAGAAATTCACGCCTAACGAGCAGTCCCAATTCCGTTAATTCCTAAGTTGTAAATCTCGAGGAGGGAGAATCGAAAAAGCCAATGCAAACGTAAATCAATGATGCATGCTTAAGAGAAGGACTTACAGTGAATCCTCGCGTTCTTCATGCGGGATGCAAGACAAGGAATTTAAAATTTACGCTAAATGATATGCACAGATGAAAACGCCCTAAACAGATAGTTCTATTAGCGGGAAGAATTGATTTAAAATTTGGCTAATGTTGAACGATCTATAGTGCGTTTAATTAGTGAAAAAGTGTGGCCTAAAGATTACGAGCGCAATCAATGATAAACAAGCAAGCGTATATGTGTCTAAGTCCTACGACACTCAAGTCAGGTCCCAACCACACAGAAGGGGTTGAAACAGACCCGACACACCACAGGAATGTTCAGTCTTAATTATTACAAGGGTTCAAAGAGAGGGACCCTGAGAATATTGCAAAAATTAAACCTATGCTAAGTTCTCTCTCACAAAATTAAAATTTGGTCTTCATAGCAGATCCTTGAATTAATATCGAAATCCAGCTCCCAGAAGTCTGGAAGAGAGAATTTGCGGTTAGTAGCAGAAGTAAGAGAGAAATGCAAAATAAAATGCAGAAAGAAAAAAAATGGCACAAAAATTAATTTTCACAAAAATCAATTACCAAAATGATTTAAAACCCTAAAAATTCATCGTTCCCCGGCAACGGTGCCATTTGATGATCGTAAATCCACCTCTTTAATAAGGATGAATTGTAGTATAGGAAGTGAATTTCGGTCGTCAAAATACCACAAAATTTGAATGTTGTGGAATATTTTTACTTGGTAAGTTTACCAAGGTCGAACACAGGGAACAGAGATTTTTAGTTGCGCGGTCTTAAATCAAATTAAATAATTAATTAATGCTCGATTAATTTTTGCATTGAGAAAATATACAATGCACTGAGATGCAAATGCAAGGAAATATGCAGGGAAAACAATTCAGCACATGATCTAGAATTTGGATTTATGCTCCAAAAGATGTTAATTGATAACCTCGAAATTTATCACAGATCAGAAGCTATAATTCAAGAGAAATGATCAGAGTGTCAATAAATAATCTCATACGTTCGGGGCTCTTGATGAAAATTTCTTCTAAATTCCCTGTAGATTAATCCTTAATTGATAGACATTATCTTCGAAAAATACAAGGAAATAAATTTTCAATCTTCTTCTCCGAAGCCCCTGCATAAAATAAGTCCTCAAATAATATCTCAACTCCAACAATTCCCTGTAAAATAAATCGTCAATTTTTCCAAGTTACTTGTGGCACAGTTGTGTCAAAATAAGCCTACAAATGACAACAAATATACTCAATAATAATTATCAATAAACAGCCTCAAAATGATGCTAAGTTGTAGAGCACAGAATTAGCTTCGAAACGACATATTATATGCTAAAATCGGAGTCCATATGACAAAGATATGATAAAATGAAGTTTCAGGGACTAAAATGTAAATAAAATAAAGTTATTCCTTCAAAATGGTCCCTATGAGGACTTATCTGTAATTTTCAAAAGTCGGAGGGCCCCTGGACATAATTTACCCAGGTGGGGATATTTCTGCAATTTCGGAGACTTTTGGGGGCTTTCCTGTAATTTTTCCACGTGCGCACGTCCCCAGCACGTGCGCCCAAGGCTCGGGTTGAAAGCGGGAGGCTCGGATGGTCCAAGCCTACGGTTCGGGCCCGGGCCTGGAGGCTCGGGGTCCGAGCTTGAGGTTCGGCGGGGGAAGCGGGAGGCTCGGACCGAGGCTGAGGCTCGGATGGTCCGAGCCTCCACGCGGCGACTGGCGATGCTTCGGGGACCCGAGCCTCGCGGCTGGGGCCGAGGCTCGGGGGGGGGCACGTGGTAGCTGAAGAACCGTCGGATCAAGAGCTTTGGCCCGATCCGACGGTTGAACCATGGCGGAGGCAGCCGATGCTTGCCTTCCACACAGGGGGCGGCACCTTCGCGCGCGGAGGCGATGGGCGGAGGGGCGGTCGTGGCGAGGCGGAGCGGTGGCCGAACGGAGGCGGAGATGCCGCCCCTCGACCGACACACGGCGCGAGGGCGGAGGCGGAGGAGCTGAGGCGCGGCGGAGGGGGCGAAGCCGCGACGTGGAGGCGGTGGAACGCGGTGGAGCTCGGGGCGGAGGGACCTCGCGGCGGAGCGGCGAGGCGGAGGTGCGGGCTGTGCGGCGAGGGTGGTCGGAGCGGCAGTGGCCGGCCCGTCGCTGTGCGGAGGAGTGTGATGGCGTGTTCCTGCAAGAGTGAAGAAACAGGGGCGTAGCTTTGTGTCGCCTGAAATTGGAGGAGGAGGAGTCCTCAACTCCGGTGATTGCTCAAGCTTCCTTGGCGAAGGAGCGAGCTCCACGGCTCGAGGAGTCGCAACAAGGGAGAATAACCCCCTGGATCGCTGATTACCACGAAATTGAGAGCGGTCGTATTGATTCACAAGGCGAATCAATAGTCGATGTCTTGACCACTACAAAATCCCGTAATTAATCAACAATGAACCCACAATCAAATATCAAACAATGACAAGCAAATGTGCAGTCAAATTTATTTTTAACTCTGCACAAAATGTATAGCAAGCAAGTATGCAGAGAGTTCGAACACAGGGAGCAAGCAGGGTAATTCAAACAAATGTGCACAAGTGAATGTAATTATGAAGTGTCTACACTAAGCAAGCAAAGTCTTTTGTGGGTTTTTAATTTTTAATTTTTTAATTTTAATTTAATTTCTAATTTGGTATTTTGATTTTTAATTTTTTTAATTTTTATAATTTTATATTTTATACTTTTTTTCTTTTTTTCAATATTGGAATTTAAAAACAATGTAATAAAAGACAAGAGAAAGTATTTATAAAAATATGCAAAAATAATCAAAAATTCAGAAATAAATTCTTTTTGGTATTTTTAGGATTTTTTACTGTTTTTGTGATTTTGGGGTATTTTTCAAACTATTTTTGGTATTTTTAAAGGCTGAAATAAAGGAAGACAGTGAAGAAGGCATTGGTTGTGAGGAAAATGGAAATTAAAAATAACAATCAGCCACCAAAATTTTTCAAACTAATTTTAAATTAAATAGGATAAAATATAGAACAAACAGGAGCTGAGTTTATATTTTTCTGAGTTTTCTTTGATTTTATATATTTTTTTTGAAATTTTTATGTATTTTTGAATTTTAAGATTTTTCTTTTGAGATTTTTAGTGATTTTTAGATTGACATTAAAATAGGATAAAAGACACACTAGGGAATTTTTTTGGAATTTTTCGAGGTATGTTAATATTTTTTTGTTATTTTCTAAGCTAGACAGTGAATAAAAAGCATGTTTTTGATTTTTAATAAATAGAAAAATAAAATAAAATCAAAAACTAAAATGATGGCGTCAAAGTACAAACATACATGAGATTAAGTCCAAATTTTTAGAATTTTTGGAATTAAAATAAAGGTCCAAATAAATAAGACAAGTTTACAAAAATATCACAGCCTCGCAGGGGTATAAGTGCAATTATCAGAACATCCAGGGGCACATATGTAATTTCCCTAAAAATATATAGCGTTAAATACAAGTTTCTGGACTAAAAACAAATGCCCAAACCTGGAGGGGGTTCGTTGCAAAATGGCCAACTCACGCGCACTGGGCACGTGACCTGACAGGGGTATTTTTGCAATATTACAAAGTTCCAGGGGCTCAGATGCAATTTCTCCAAAACATTACAACTTAATTAAAAAGTTCATGGACCTAAGCAAAATAAACAAACCCCAGGGGGGTCCTTGCAAAATACCCAGCCCCCTCACGCGCACTGGGCACGTGAGGTGACGTGGATAGGACCTAAATGCAAATAAGAAAACTATGGGGTTCTAATTGCAAACATTACAAAAATATTTAAACTACGGATTAAAGTTTATGGACTGAAATAAAATACAAAATTTGGCGAGGGGGACAGTGCAAAATACCCACGCCTTATCTCCTCGTGCGCGATCGAACGGCGGAGGGCCGCTCACTTATCCACGTGGCGCGCGCACAACGCACGATGACGGTTCGACGATGGACGATGGAGATCAGATCTGGCGAAGAGATCGACGGCAGAAGGTGGCCAAGATCTGACGGCTGAGGTATGATCTGGAGCGGGCCTATGATCGGACGGTGGAGGCACCCAGAGGAAGAACAGGGAAGAACTTCGCCGAGACGAAGTTCCTCCGGCGAGCTGGCGCGCCTCCGGTGGTCTGGACTGCAACAAAAAGGCCCAGGAGATTCCTGCGATGATGCTCTGGCGTCTGGGACTCTCAAAATCGCCGGAGAGGCACTGAGGCGCTGCTGCAGAAGCGGCGGAGCTCGAAGCTCCAGGTATCTCCGACGGAGGTCGAATCCGAGTCCCCAGGCGATGTAAGGCTCCTGGTACCTGCAAAAATGGGTGAGAGGGTCCAGGGCAAATTGCCTGGACCCCGTGGAGGTGTAGTGGAGGTCGGAACTGTTCGGTGGAAGGCGAGGGAACGTCAGCCGGAGGTGCGCTCCGGCGATGAGCTATGGGAGATGGATCGATCGACGGGAAGCGGATTTTTTTAGGGATTTTTGATACTTAAGCTAAGGGGAATAAAATGAAACGAAAATGAGAAGGAGAAGGGTGTACCTCGAAGGTGGATGACCTGAGGTGAGGAACCTCGACGCCGGTGGTCGGCGGAGGTGGCGGAGCCGCTACAGAGCCTCCTCGACTCGCCTGAGGGTGTGGATGCGGAGCTGTCACCTCCAGTAACACGAAGAGCACAACAGCGAGGAGGATCAATGGCTAAGGAGGGTTCAAACTTGGGCTTGAAGGTGGTGGTTCGATTATGTACACGATGGTGGCGTCTCCTTCAAGCCAGACTCACGCGCGAATGATGGAGATATGGTTGGATCTGAATACTTGGCGTGGGAGAGTGATGATCGGGGATGAAGTCCCAAGAAGGAAATCGAGGCGTGAGGACGAACGGATCGAGCTCGAAAATTGGGGGAAATCGGGGAGAAATCAGGGTGTCAGAAATGGCAGGCCTCGGTTAGGGAGTTGACCGAGGTCAACTCTAGACCGCACCTGGTTGGTCCACGTGGACCAACCAGAGAAATCCAGGCAGAAATTATTGAAAAATTCAAAATAAAATAGTAAATGACATTACTAATTTTAGGTTATAAAATAAAAAATATTTATTATTTTATGTAGTATTTTATTCCGATTTTTAATTTTTTTTATGAAGTGTATTTTTGCAAGTTACCTTTATACCCCTATATAGGTATATTATCTATATACTTTATTAATTTTATTTTTATTTTGTGTATTTTAATTTTATTATTTTTATTTCTTATTTTGTAAAATTATAAAATACTTTTATATACATAAAGATATTTTTATTTTATTTTTCTGAATTATTTGGTATATTTAATAAAATATAAAGGTATAATGTATAGGTATGGATATAGGTAGTATACCTATGTATTCTATTTACAAGTATTTTATTTTTGTTTTTATTTAGGTTTTTATTCTTATTTTAATGTACATATGAGTTATGAGTAATGTTTGCAAGATTATAAAAATATAAAAATATAAAAATAATGAATAAATAATAAATTGAATATTTTAATCAATACAACTATACAATGTGGGTCCAAAACTCAACTTTCAAACCGTAGCTCCGCCAAATGCGAAACCACCACCATTAAATAGCTTATTTTATTCTATGTACAATTAAAGTGAGTTTGATGCATTTGGAGTTGTCATGTGTGAGATACGGGTTTGGGAAGTTGGGATTTTGGATTTTTATTCAGACCATAACTTTTTATCTGTATATTATTTTTCTGTGAAATCAATTTTGTATTTTTCTTTATAAAATTATCTACAACTTTCATGTACAAAGTTTCTTTATTTGATGTATAAAAAGTGGAACTAAAAATAGGTCCCAAAGTGAATAAAGAATAATTTAAATAATATAGGTATTTGACCCTTATCTCCCCCTACTTTATTCCTTGTCGACCTATTCATGAAGATGCCTAGGTCTCGGGGTTTCAGGTCATAAAATATTTACAATATTTTATTCTTTTTATTTTCTTTTATTTATTCTATAAATTTGGCTTTAATTACAGTACTTTATACACTATTTAGATGCACATGTATGAATGCTAAGATGATGGAATTAATGCTATTTACAGGCATTTGCTAGGGTTTTTGATGCCAAAATAATAGAATAAAGATGATGAAATGTGGATTCATCATCCCCCTATACTTTACCTTTGCTAGTCCCTAGCAAACGCTTATGCAATAAGTGCAAAAGAAAAAGAAAGAAAAGAAAAAGAACTTGGATTTAGTTTAATTATCACACTTGTCGTCACAAAATCAAAGTTTGGAGCTTAAATCGGACCTTTGGAATTTTAGTGCGGGCGGAACCTTAATGAGAACCGAATTTGAAATCCAACAGTCCTTGAGAATCCCCAAAACTCTGCTCAAGTCTCCTCAATAGCCAGGTCAGAAATACTTCAACTCATACGCAAACTCTTACGACTATGAATCTGACTCGTACAGTGTAAGTGATGGTGGCTCTCCCCAACTGAAATGACAAAGAGACTGACTTCTCCAGTACGACAACCCAATGATTCCCTAATCCAATAACTCCATCCTCGAGGAGCGGGGTATTCCCTTCTAAGTTCAAGTGACAACCATCTCAAGAGGAGGGGTGAAGAGAAGAATGGACGGTAGCCAGTGTCGTTACCTATCCTGGGATGCAAGACCAGTGTGGTCAAGTCATCCTGCTGCAGGCTCACATGATATGACTTTGGAACTCAAGCTTGCTTATTGACTTTGTACATACTTTGCAGGCTTTTTATTTTTGTACATGCCTGAACACTTTTTTTTGAATACTATATACAGCAGCATTTACATAAGGAGTTTTTCCTCTTGAGACAGTAGAGTATCCCTCTTTTGAAGCTTTATTGCAACCCACACCCTCCTGTCTTTATACTTCCTTATCACTGGACGGGTTGGGGTGCACTTCCCTCCCTAGAGGAGGACAAATGTTTCCACTTGTGTGCGTCTCATACCGGCGAATCCAATCCCCTCACCACTCCAACTGAGTTAAGCCATGTGAAAGGTGCATGTGTCCAAGTTAGGTCATTGTCAACAAGAATCGTGCGTGTGCTCCGAAATACTCTACTTAGACAGTCAAGAATCCATTGAACTAAGTCTCGTGATCTTCAAAGAATTAAGTCAACTAGACCTAAAGTACCTCAAACCCAGTTCCTATAAGGTTCCTGTTATTAGGTAGATTTTAAGGTCCAATCAAGCTCCAATCTTCAGATTTTACTTGGACTCGTTCAACTATCAAACTCAATCCGAAAAATGCGAATGCTATGCAATGCAATGCAGAAAATATTTTTGTAGTGCAATTTTCAAAGATTTTGAACTTTTTATGGATTTTTGAAAAGATGCATGCATATGCAGATGCAATTTTTTGTATTTTTCAGATAGATTTTTCAAATGTTTTTGGATTTTAGTTTTGCAAATATTTTTGGGAATTTTTGGAAACAAAAAGATTTTGGCTGAAAACAAGGTGAAAAATATGTACACGGGAGTGCTTCTCATATATACAAGAAGTGGATTTTAAGAATTTACAAGGGTAAGTGGTCAGTTTTATACATATATATGTATAGTGGATTTTGGTGAGATGTATGTATTCCTTAAACTTATTTGACACAAACTTTTCACACAATTTTTGAAAACTATAGTCCAAAATAGTTTTTACAAACAATTTTACAAACATGTACACACATTTGGAAATCATTTTGCAAAGGTTTTCAAACAGTATAGATAGATTTTTCAAAACATTTTTGCAACCATTTTTCAAATCATTTGCAAATCATTTTTCAAACATTTTATTTCACACAAAGAAAATAAATTTTTACAAACCACACATTTTTACGAAGGTTGAAAACATGTAACACAATATTTTCAAAATAGTTTTCAATAAATGTTCACAAAGATTTTCAAACATTTTGCACAAAACATTTTCACCTGATTTATTAATCAGTAGATACACAAAAGAATTTGAGGAACAAAACACCTTTTTATTAAGGTTTTTAATGAATATGAAAGAATTATTAGCCATATTATTAAGAAAATACGAAAGTACGAGTTATGGCTAAAGTATATGCGTAGTATATACGACCCCCCTATACTTAGCTTGAGCTATGTCCTCATAGATTGGAGAGAAATGAGAAGACATAACTCGTACTAAGTATAGACAAGTCTAAAGAATAAAGGAATAAATGAATGAACCAATGAACAAGAAGTTGACCGTCCCCCCTGTACTTAGGATCAAATAATCTAAGTATAGCAGACTGTACACAACGCAGGGAGGGTCAAGGGTGGGAATGAACAGATCGTACTCAGATTGTCTCCCCCTATACTTAGGGTAAGATATCCCTAAGTATAGACAAGAAGAGGAGACAATGGAGAGGATCAAAGAATAGAGAAACTCGGGGTGCACACCCCCTCTGTACTTAGGATAAAGTACGTCCTAAGTATAGAGAACTGTCTACAAGGGGCGACACCTTTTTGATACAAAAAAGAAGATAGAAAAGGAAAAGAAGAAAAAAAGAAAAGAAGAAAATAAATCAATAGATGAAAGAGTGATATGGACAGATGGCTATGTACAGCGGAAGATAGAAGTGAACACCATGTATGAGATGCAGATGATGTGAGTCAAAGAACACATCTCATACAAGAAGGATGGGGGCAACGTCAATGGTCGGCGGATCATGATCTAGGTATAGCTTCAGGCGTTGACCATTGACGCGGAAGGTAGAGTAAGATGACGGTTCGGATATGTCGATGCTGCCATTGTCATGTACCTTCCTGACCACATACGGACCTTTCCACTTGCTCTGCAACTTTTCTAGGAATAATTTTAGCCTGGAATCAAACAACCATACTCTCTGATCTGGCTCAAACTGTTTATGGCTGATATGGGAATCATGCCATGTCTTCACTTTCTCCTTGTACTGTAGGCTGTTGGAAAAGGCTGTATCTCTCAGTTCTTCCAGGGCTGCCAATTCAGCTCTTCTCTGGTCTCCTATGCTCTCGGGGTCTAACAGTAACTCAGTGACTGCCCAAAAAGATTTGTGCTTGATCTCCACTGGCAGGTGGCATGGCTTGCCATAGACGAGACGAAAGGGAGATGTACCCAATGGATTCTTGAAAGAAGTCCAATAGGCCCACAAGACCGAGTCCAAAAGCTGTGACCAATCCTTTCGGTATGGGCAGACAACTTTCTGTAAGATTGTTTTTATCTCCCGTTTCGAAACTTCGGCAAGACCATTAGTCTGAGGGTGATATGGTGTGGCAACCTGATGGTCAATGCCGAACTAGTCTGCAAGGGCCCTAACTTTGTCATTGATGAAATGAGACCCCCCGTCTGAAATCAAGACTCTAGGTACCCTAAACCGTGAAATGATATTTTTCCTCAAGAACTTGCACACGGTTTTAGCATATACGGCTCGGGCGGGGATGGCCTCAACCCATCGGCTGACATAATCAACAGCGAGCAGGATATGCTCGAATCCCTGGATCTTAGGAAATGGGCCCATGAAATCAATCCCCCATGCATCAAAAACCTCACAGAAGTGAATGGGTTGCATGGGCATTGTTGGAAATGCGAGCCCACGGCGAGCCATTATGCAATAAATGTTGTTGCAATTCACTCCTTGATCTGAAATGAAGAATACATAATTTGCATAATAGGTCCCTTAGTGCAATTAGGGTTATGTACCATGGCCATCTTAATAATCATACAGCTGTTGATTCAATTATTGAATCATAGAGGCTGGTGCTTAGATGAATATCTAATGAGTTAGATTGAGGACTCATCAAGCACCGTCAAATGATTATTAAGAGATGATCTCCACCCTGAGTAGGAGATGGCAATCCTATCTCATTTAGGTTGATATCTAACCGACCTCTTGATGCAGGTCCTCTGCATAGGAATAGAGATTCGGAGGTGTCGGATGAGTTAGGTCAAAGAGTTGACTTAACGAGATCGAGATAACCAAAGTCCTATATCATATGCTGTCATGATATAGGCACACATCCTCTGACCGGAGACAGATGTGTTACTATATGTCTGAGTATGTACATTTGGCAGACCAATAGGTTGATGGCCTAATCAAGGTCTATACACCGGCGCGCTGGTGTGCATATAAGGGCATATGAGTAATACGATCTCTCAAAGGGATCATACAGGTTCACTACTGAACCGGAAGACATGAGCTCACTCATGAGATATTGGGAAGAATCAAATTCCGTTCGCACGGTCGTCTCGCTTTGGAAGCTTGACTGAATTTGTAGGTTTGATATATACTTTTGGAAAGTATATGATCAAGACCTAGGTATGATATATGCTTTTGGAAAGTATATGATCGATACCGACTCCCAATGATCGAATGAGAAACTTACTGATAAAACCCTGAAGTAGACAGTGTAAAGTTGATCTAATACTTCGGGTTTACTCAGAGTCTTCCAGTATGCAAGATGTACAGGTATTAGGAATACCTGAGGGTGATGTGATCATAAACGATTGTATAACCATGACGCTTCCATTCCTAGGGAGTGATGAAACGGGTCTGGATTTTAGTGACTCCTCTCAGTAGAGAAGTAATCTGATCTTAGTCCAAATGTTGGACATTGATCTGAATGTGATTCAGATTCAATGAGAAGATTAGATTTGCGGTCTTGATTTAAATCAAGCATCTATGGGAGGCCAAGATCTGGATTTGAGATGTGATCTCAATATCCATGTCACTATACGTGGAACAATACAATCGCCCTGTCCTTATCTCCAAGTATTCGCGGAGAAAGCGCATTATCCTTGAAAGAGTTCATGGATAATTCTATTGTTGATATATGTATCCGAGCATTGAGAAAATGGATAATTAAATGAGATTTAATTATCAAGATTAATATGAATTTGATTCATATTATAAAGAGAGTTATCTTAGATAATTAAATGTGATTTGATTATCAAAGATGTGAATAATGTGAATGTGATTCATATTATTTGAACACATGAGATAAAGAGATCCAAGATGATTAAATATGATTTAATTATCAAGGATAAGAATAATGTGAAAAGTAATATCCAATTATTCATAATATATTATAAATGTGATTTATAATGTATTAGAGAGAGTTAAATATAATTTATATTAGTAGATTAATTATTAATGTGTATTGGATACACATTGTCTAATTAATTGAAAATGTAAATTACATTTTGTTTTGGGTTGTGAATGTGATTCACAATTTTCCAATGGCATGATTGCAATGTTCACAAAATAAGTTGGATTTATTTTTGTGAAATAATATTCAACAAAAGTTGTTGAGAGATATTAGATAGAATTATGAGATAATACAATCTCATATAATAGGAGAGGCATCCACCTTCCATATAGGAAGAGTGGACGGCCACAATTCCCACAAGGAATGTGGTGGCCGTCCACCCTTCTTATGGAAGGAGGCTTGCCTCCTTTCCTATTTCTCTAATTGAGATTGATTTAATATAAATCAAATTATATTCTACATATATTTGATTTTTATTAAATTAATTGTTGTTGGTTTTTACCAACATAAATCTTAGCCATTGAAAGAAACACAATCAATGAGAACCATTGGATTTGTGGTGTCCCATGGATTGAGATCCATGGATCCCAAAACCCTATAAATAGAGAGGCATACCCATGCTCTCTCTTTACACAACATGTGCTATTGTAGCACATCTCTCTCTCTCTCTTTCTCTCTAGAGGTCAGCCCTCTCTCTTCCTTTCATGGCCGTCCACCATGGATGTCTTGGAGAAGTTCTCCATCGCCGTAGCATCGTCGTTATGCTGCCCGTTCATCTGCTCGTGGATCTCCGTCTCCTTCGGTGCGCCTCGCTCGTGAAGAAGACGTCGGATCTCGTGTGTCGAGATCAGGAGATCCGCCGCTTGGATCATCAACATGGATTGCGAGAAGCACGCGGTTCATCCCCGCGCTCGCAAGCGTCTCCTCCGTCGGATCGGACTTGAGACAGGAGGTCTCTTCGTTTAGAGACTTGATCGCAACCATGCTTCAAGAGGTAGTCCTATTACTTGTTTGTGGTTTATACGAGACGATCCGAGAAGTGTTCTTGGATCATGTGGTCTCGTCGTAATAAAAATTTTAAATTCCGCTGCATCGAGCAACTAGTGCGACTAGTCGCTCCTCATCGTATTCGATACGACACTCACACTTCCGTGATGCGCTTGAGGATCTAACCATATCCTTCAAGTGGTATCAGAGCCTTAGGTTGACGGTTTCGAATAGTGATTCGCTAACCAAGGACGACTTGGGTTCGTTAAGGTCGCGAAAGTTTTCATCGCATTTGATTTCACAGATCTGTTTAGTAAATAAATTCGGCACTGTTTAAATGGTTTAAACACGAATTTTAACTTGGATTATGTTCCCCATTAAATAAGGAAATCATAGGATCCGAGTTTGCGTAAATCGGATTTCGTATGCTCGAGATATGGTCATTTTAATGAACATGTATGCACTGTTGCGGGAACTGTGAATCTGAACGTGATTAAAATGTTAATTACTGTTTAGACTTGCTTCGAAATGCGTGAAACATCACTTAGGTTCTGTCCTAAATCAAATTAGCAAACATTAGAAATTGACTTTGCTTAATTTGGATTTAATATGATTGAGATATGCCAATTTTAGTAAGTAGGGGTCACTGCTGAAATTGCTTTCCTAATCAAGAACCATGTGATTGTCAATTAATGAAATTAATTGTTAATTTCGAGAAATAATTATGAAAAATATTTGTGAAATATTAGAGAATGATTATTTCCTTAATTGACTTGGCCCCAACCAATTAGTTGATTAGATTTGATCTAAACCATAATTGGAATTACAATCATCAAACTTCTTGCTTGAATAGGGCTTGGGAATTTGCCCAGCAAATTTCCTTAAAATCAAAATTGTTTTGATTACTATATGGTATAATTTCGGTTGAAGAACCGATGATCATCTCAAGTACAAAATAATCAATTTGGCATTATCCTTTCCCGAGGCGGATATGGTGTCTAGTCGGGGATCGCTGGGTCAGCGGATTGCAACGTATGTGGTCCGCCCCACTCCCGTCGGTACTGGCCATGACAGCGGGTAGGGCCGGGATAATGTCTGAGGGATTATGATGTATTTTTCTAATTATTAAAATACGAATTAATACGTACTTTGAGAATAATACCATATATATATTCAAGCATAAAATTAAGTTTGATTGATTAAATTGGATCGATAATTAATTTAATATGATTAAGTTAATTATATCCAATTAAGAATACTCTAATATGATTAAAGTTGATAATTCCCTTGGAAGAATTAATTATATGAATGTGATTCATAGAAATTAATTTAATTTGAATAAGATATAGAGGATGACATAAGTGACATCCATGGTCTCCCGTCAAGGCGAAGAGTTTCGTCGCCAGATATTATATGTAGGAGACGCCTGTCCGAAGTGACAGCTCCTGCATATGATCCATTTCGATCGGGCTCATCGCTTCTCGAAAGAGTAAGGACGTATGCGTAGTGACCCCAATATCGGGTCCTCATATTATTGGGGCGATATTGGATTGCGCATAGCGAGTTGTATTCCTGTTGACGGTTGGTTCAATTAATGACGGATCAACATCACCTTAGGGATGGTGGGCCCGGGTATTAAAGACCGAATTGGGAGATGCAAGTTGGACTTGCAAGGCGGAATGTGTTCCCGCTTCTTTTTATCCGAGTTGTAGGTTCTCATATTATTGGGATGCAACAAAGATAAGGAAGGAGATCCCATATCTTGCTTGAGATATAATGGTAAGTATATCTCTTACATTGAAAGTGATTAAGGGAATGAACTTTCATTGTTGACATGGCAAGACAACTTTGATATAAAATTCCTAATTCAAAGTAAAACATGTATATATATAAATATATACCTCTATGCAAATTACTTATTTCAGATAATCCTTCATTAAACCCACTCAATGTTATACTCATTAATAACCAGTAGAATATCATGGATTGGACCCTTGATCCAGATATTGTACTTGCGATTGGACACATAATGTATGTGGTTGCAATGTGCAAGTTTCCTCATAATAATGAGAAGTGATAATTAAATAAGACAATAGGACTAAAACCCTAGGGTTTGTATGTCTCTATAAGTCTTGATCTTATCGAATGTACTTTTGAAGTGACATGTCGATGATGATCGTAATTATCAAATTAATCCTTATAAAATCAATAAAGATATTCTGGCATATATATGTGCTCTCGACATTTAATCATGAATGATGTAGTTCTCTACATCATGTAGAATGGTAGCTCTATAAGAGATGATGTATTCAAATTATTTGAGTACCTACCTGAACCCATACTTTAAGAGTTTAGATGGATGTAGATGATGAGTGTCATCATTCTACTGTCTATACTCTAGTCATTCATGAAGCTTCATAATATTCATATTGTATGAATTAGGTGAAGCATGTATAAATGTCGAAATGCTCTTACATTAAATTCTTTTGAATTTAACATAAGAGATCCTTAGTCTTAAGCAATGGTTGTTTATAGATAAAGGGAGCGCAGTGGAAGCATGGGTTGGACCCAAGTAAGAAATATAGTCAAAAGGTTGACTGTATTTCTGTAACTTTCATATGACATTCAAATAGTTGAATGAATGCCAATACTGCAATAAGTTGATGTGTTGATAGTATGATTATCAAATCTATCTAGAATCCTTAGAGAAGGAATCAAATAGTGCATCAGATTAATCTACATATAATCATTGATATTGACTTACTTATTTGATAAGATAAGGTCTAATAATTGAATCTCAATTTTCTAATGATACTTGCAATTGGTTGCATATGTATTAGAAATTTGATCTTAAGGTTTATTGGTCATCCATGTTGAAAGTGATGCAAGTGTTGCAACAATTTCCATGAGATCAATAGACTTCATATTTTCAGTGGGAGCCCTTAGTCTTAGAGAATGTCTCTATGACCTAGATATTGGAATACACTCAATGTTTATTTCTAATTGTTGGATATAAACATAAATTCTGTAATAAATCTATCATAAAGAGTTATGATGGAGATATTTCAGATAGTAATCTAAAATCTAGTGGACTCTATTAAATTAGAAAATTAATGAATGGTTCATTAAGTTTTTTTTAATGCTGAGAATTAAAAAGATCAATAGGAGGATAAAGATCATTTGATAATGATCTGACATCAAATTTTGGACATGTCTGTTGATGAGATCAATGGACTAGTAAGACATGAAATTTTAGATTGTCTAAAGCATCAAATCTCACATACTTGTGAATATTGTATTCAAAGTAAAAATGTCCAATACACCCTTCCTTGGGAAAGGTGTAAGGTGTCAAGGTATTAAGGATCTCATACATATTGATGTATGCAGATCATCTATATCATAATAAACATTATGGATATGTGATATCTGTTAATGATTATGTATGATATGATATTTCTTCTCTTCACCTAAGAAACCTTTGAAATGTTCAAAGATTTCGCAATTTTGGTTTAGAACCAAAGTTTGAAGGAAGATGAAATGAATTTGATCTAACCAAGGTAGCATGTACCTATTAGATGAATTCAAGAAATACCTTATGGAGATATGAATATCATTTCTATCTCAATCCTCCTAATAAACCTTAACTCAATGGAGTTGTAGGAAGATACAATTGATCATGTGTGAAATGATTTAATCATGATTAATCATAGCATAATTATCTATTAGTTTCCAGGTATATGTATATGTGGTAGAGACTACATTATATATATTTAATAAGGTTCCAAGCTAGTAAGCTGGAATCTAGCACCAAAGAGTGCTACTTCATTAGGAAAATAAAGGATGGTATTGGATACCTACTTTATGACCTTGAGATTCTTAAAAGATCTCATCTTTGAGAATATGATTCTTATAGGATGACTCTCTTGAGAATCAAGATGAAAATGAAGTAAAGGAACTCATTTAATCTTGAAAAGATAATGAGGCTCCTGAAATCGGAAATTAAAATAGATAATTAAAGATGAAACATTAATACCTCTTCAAATAAGTTTGAGGATGGATTCCATGTGTCAGTTAAATCTGAAAATGATCGGACTTCATGTGATGAAGCTCCTGAGGATCATGACATGGAAAGATGGATGTTAGCAATAAAAGTCTAATGTAGACTTCATATACAAGTGTTGTATATGGACCCTCGAGGATCCACCTATATGGGTCAGACCCATTAAGATGTAAATGGATCTTCAAGAGAAAGAGCGAACCTGATGAGAAGGTATAGACCTTCAAAGCACGGTTCGTAGCCATAAGCTACACACCGATGAGAAGGCATCGCTTGCGATAAGACTTGCTCTCCAGTGACCTTGCTTTAATCCATCAGAATATTGCTAACTATAGCTACACAACTTGTCTATGACATCTTCATGGTGTGAGTCAAGATTGCATTCCTCTATGAATACCTCTATGAGGATATTCATATGAAGTAGCCCCATGGGTTCATGGTTGAGGAAAGCAAGGTGTGCTAGCTGAAGAACTCCATCTTTGGACTCCAATTAGTTTCTTGCAGTTGGAACATAAGATTTGACGAAATTATAAATGTTATGATTTCAGATAGAATCTTGATGAACCATGTGAAGCTTAGTGGGAGTGCCATTATGTTCATCGTGCTAAATGTAGATCATTTGGAATGATATAAGGATAATAATAAGTGTTTTAAAATTTGGTTGTTTCATACCTAGAGATACGATCTCAAGGATACCTCTTAGATCTTAGTTCTGAAGTCGTTCAGAAATAAAAGAGGATATTGAGACCGTCACATTAGTAGTACACCTTGGACTTATTCCATTTTCTGGAAAAATTCCAAGAAAATCTTCCTTCCCTTAAGATGTGGTAGTGACCTATCTAAAGGGATAGCACCTCAAAGAGTTGAGGAAGTGAATGCTAGAACTGCTTGCACTTGTGCATCAGTTATGAGAAGCTGGGTATATGCTAGATGTGTACAAGAGCCAGATGTTTGCCATGCAGTGGGAGTAGTAAATTGTTACTAATCCTGCTATGGAAATAAAACACTTAGTTGCAGTAATAACAATATCTTCAAAAATGATGAAATTTAGAGATAGTGATCTCAAAGTCTTATCTTCAAAGGTTTAAGACCTTGTAGATAGTGATCTATAAGGGTCTTAACTATAGATACCTTAGGAGATAGAGATCTCCAGGAATGAAGGTATTCTAATAAGGATTATGGGAATACTGGTTATGATAATAAGATGTAGTGTCAAGGACACTATAACCAACAAAAATGAGTATCGGTTGCATGAGATGCAACATTCGCATTAGATGCGAGCACTGTTGCTAGGAGATATGCAATTGCCGTAAAAGGACTTGGCGTAATCTCTTGGGAACGGAGTGACTGATCAGCTTACCTAGCTATTTTTTAAATAGCCTATGATTGTCACGTGAGTGTGGGTTTAAATGATTAGCCCATTAATGGCTCTTTGGGCTAGTGGGAGATTGTTGGAAATGCGAGCCCACGGCGAGCCATTATGCAATAAATGTTGTTGCAATTCACTCCTTGATCTGAAATGAAGAATACATAATTTGCATAATAGGTCCCTTAGTGCAATTAGGGTTATGTACCATGGCCATCTTAATAATCATACAGCTGTTGATTCAATTATTGAATCATAGAGGCTGGTGCTTAGATGAATATCTAATGAGTTAGATTGAGGACTCATCAAGCACCGTCAAATGATTATTAAGATATGATCTCCAGCCTGAGTAGGAGATGGCAATCCTATCTCATTTAGGTTGATATCTGACCGACCTCTTGATGCAGGTCCTCTGCATAGGAATAGAGATTCGGAGGTGTCGGATGAGTTAGGTCAAAGAGTTGACTTAACGAGATCGAGATAACCAAAGTCCTATATCATATGCTGTCATGATATAGGCACACATCCTCTGACCGGAGATAGATGTGTTACTATATGTCTGAGTATGTACATTTGGCAGACCAATAGGTTGATGGCCTAATCAAGGTCTATACACCGGCGCGCTGGTGTGCATATAAGGGCATATGAGTAATACGATCTCTCAAAGGGATCATACAGGTTCACTACTGAACCGGAAGACATGAGCTCACTCATGAGATATTAGGAAGAATCAAATTCCGTGCGCACGGTCGTCTCACTTTAGAAGCTTGACTGAATTTGTAGGTTTGATATATACTTTTGGAAAGTATATGATCAAGACCTAGGTATGATATATGCTTTTGGAAAGTATATGATCGATACCGACTCCCAATGATCGAATGAGAAACTTACTGATAAAACCCTGAAGTAGACAGTGTAAAGTTGATCTAATACTTCGGGTTTACTCAGAGTCTTCCAGTATGCAGGATGTACAGGTATTAGGAATACCTGAGGGTGATGTGATCATAAACGATTGTATAACCATGACGCTTCCATTCCTAGGGAGTGATGAAACGGGTCTGGATTTTAGTGACTCCTCTCAGTAGAGAAGTAATCTGATCTTAGTCCAAATGTTGGACATTGATCTGAATGTGATTCAGATTCAATGAGAAGATTAGATTTGCGGTCTTGATTTAATCAAGCATCTATGGGAGGCCCAAGATCTGGATTTGAGATGTGATCTCAATATCCATGTCACTATACGTGGAACAATACAATCGCCCTGTCCTTATCTCCAAGTATTCGCGGAGAAAGCGCATTATCCTTGAAAGAGTTCATGGATAATTCTATTGTTGATATATGTATCCGAGCATTGAGAAAATGGATAATTAAATGAGATTTAATTATCAAGATTAATATGAATTTGATTCATATTATAAAGAGAGTTATCTTAGATAATTAAATGTGATTTGATTATCAAAGATGTGAATAATGTGAATGTGATTTATATTATTTGAACACATGAGATAAAGAGATCCAAGATGATTAAATATGATTTAATTATCAAGGATAAGAATAATGTGGATAGTAATATCCAATCATTCATAATATATTATAAATGTGATTTATAATGTATTAGAGAGAGTTAAATATAATTTATATTAGTAGATTAATTATTAATGTGTATTGGATACACATTGTCTAATTAATTGAAAATGTAAATTACATTTTGTTTTGGGTTGTGAATGTGATTCACAATTTTCCAATGGCATGATTGCAATGTTCACAAAATAAATTGGATTTATTTTTGTGAAATAATATTCAACAAAAGTTGTTGAGAGATATTAGAGAGAATTATGAGATAATACAATCTCATATAATAGGAGAGGCATCCACCTTCCATATAGGAAGAGTGGACGGCCACAATTCCCACAAGGAATGTGGTGGCCGTCCACCCTTCTTATGGAAGGAGGCTTGCCTCCTTTCCTATTTCTCTAATTGAGATTGATTTAATATAAATCAAATTATATTCTACATATATTTGATTTTTATTAAATTAATTGTTGTTGGTTTTTACCAACATAAATCTTAGCCATTGAAAGAAACACAATCAATGAGAACCATTGGATTTGTGGTGTCTCATGGATTGAGATCCATGGATCCCAAAACCCTATAAATAGAGAGGCATACCCATGCTCTCTCTTTGCACAACATGTGCTATTGTAGCACATCTCTCTCTCTCTTTCTCTCTAGAGGTCAGCCCTCTCTCTTCCTCTCATGGCCGTCCACCATGGATGTCATGGAGAAGTTCTGCATCGCCGTAGCATCGTCGTTATGCTGCCCGTTCGTCTGCTCGTGGATCTTCGTCTCCTTCGGTGCGCCTCGCTCGTGAAGAAGACGTCGGATCTCGTGTGTCGAGATCAGGAGATCCGCCGCTTGGATCATCAACATGGATTGCGAGAAGCACGCGGTTCATCCCCGCGCTCGCAAGCGTCTCCTCCGTCGGATCGGACTTGAGACAGGAGGTCTCTTCGTTTAGAGACTTGATCGCAACCACGCTTCAAGAGGTAATCCTATTACTTGTTTGTGGTTTAGACGATCCGATCCGAGAAGTGTTCTTGGATCATGTGGTCTCGTCGTAATAAAAATTTTAAATTCCGCTGCATCGAGCAACTAGTGCGACTAGTCGCTCCTCGTCGTATTCGATACGACACTCGCGCTTCCGTGATGCGCTTGAGGATCTAACCATATCCTTCAGGCATCATGTCTCTCTGTCCGCAGGTTCCCATTTTCTGACACTCATTACATCTCTTCACGAACTCATCAGAATCCTTGAAGAGAGTAGGCCACCAGAGGCCGGATTGAAGCACCTTCTGTGCTATCCTTTTTGCAGAATGATGTCCTCCTGCCTCAAGCTTGTGGCAGTATGTGAGGATGCTATGATGCTCTTCTTGAGGAATGCACCTCCTCCAGATACTATCTCCTCCTTCATGATAAAGGACGGGATCCTCCCAATGATAAAACTTGGCCTTCGCTAGGAAGGTCTCGAGTTTCTGCCTGGGCCAACCTTGTGGGACCGTCTTGGCGACAAGATAGTTCACAATGTCAGCGTACCACGAGAGCGAGGTGATAGCGAAGATCGCCTCATCTGGAAACGTCTCTGTGATAGGTGCGCCGGGCTCAGATTCCTCAAGATTCTCCAATCTGGAGAGATGATCCGACACCACATTCTTAACTCCAGGTTTATCCTTAATCTCAATATCAGATTCCTGGAATAGAAGGATCCATCTGGTAAGACGAGCTTTGGCATCCTTCTTAGACATTAGGTACCGGATGGCGGTGTGATCAGTGTAAATAGTCACTCTAGATCCGAGAATGTAAGATTGATACTTATCCAGAGCAAAAACTACGGCCAGCATCTCCTTCTCAGTCACTGTGTAATTCCGATGGACGGCATCCAAAGTCTGACTGGCGTAGTGAATGGCAAAAGGTAATCCATCCCTCCTCTGTCCGAGCACAGCCCCAACGGCAAAATCAGAAGCATCCGTCATGATCTCGAATGGGAGAGACCAATCAGGTGGCTGAAGGACAGGAGCTGAAACAACCATCTCTTTGAGAGTCTTGAAGGACGCAAGACACTTATCATTGACAATAAACTCGGTGTCTTTTGTCAGCAAGTCAGTAAGCGTTCGGGCAATTCGACTGAAGTCCTGAATGAACTGTCGGTAGAAACCGACATGCCCCAGAAAAGACCGTAACTGACGCAAGTTGGACGGTGGATTGAGTTTTCTGATGATATCTACCTTGGCCGGGTCGACCTCCATGCCCCTGTTGGAGACGATATGACCGAGGACCGTCCCTTGAGTCACCATAAAGTGGCTCTTCTCCCAAGATAAAACAAGATTGACCTCTATGCAGCGCTGAAGCACACGGTCTAGGCAGTCAAGACAAGCATCGAACCCGTCGCCATAGACCGAGAAGTCATCCATGAAGACCTCTAAGCAGTCACCCACCATGTCCGAAAAGATGGACAACATGCACCTTTGGAATGTCGCCGGAGCGTTACATAGACCAAAGGGCATCCGTCTGAAAGCATAAGTCCCAAACGGACAGGTGAATGTCGTTTTCTCCTGGTCTTCAGGCGCAATGGCCACTTGATTGTATCCAGAGTACCCGTCAAGAAAGCAGTAATGACTCTTCCCAGCTAGCCGCTCGATAATCTGATCAATGAAGGGTAGCGGGAAGTGATCCTTCTTGGTGGCCTCATTCAATCGTCTGTAGTCCACACAGACCCTCCAAGAAGTAGGTACTCTGGTAGCGATCTCCTCTCCAGACTCATTGACAACTGTGGTGATACCCGTCTTCTTGGGTACCACATGTAAAGGACTTACCCATTTGGAGTCGGAGATGGGGTAGATAAAATCGGCGCTCCACCACTTTGAAATTTCTTTCATGACAACATCTCGAAGATTCAGGTTCAACCGTCGTTGGAACTCACGCGACGGCCTAGCGTCATCCTCGAGATAAATGTGGTGGGAGCAAAGATTTGGGCTCAGCCCCTGGAGATCAGCTATACTCCAACCAATTGCCTTGCGGTTTCTTTCAAGAACCTCCATCAGACGAGATTCTTGTTCTCCAGTCAAACCTGCTGAGATAATGACTGGGTGCATATCGGGCTCACCCGCAAGGAATCTGTACTTCAACGACTGCGGCAGAGGCTTCAGTTCTGGACTACTGGGAGGGAGCAGATCTGGCTTCTGATATGTCTGTGTGAAGGCGACCAGGTCTGCATGGGAGAACTCTCGCTCTGCATGAATTTCTGATGGAAGGCGGCCTGCTGAATCATCAATGAACTGCACTGGCTCGCACGCTGTCATGGTTGTTGGCTCAGAAGGAATCAGACAAGGCAAATAGTCATCAAAATCATCCCAGTCAATGTCTGAATCCGAGGGATCATAAGAAGATGAACAAGCTTGGAAATCATCGGCACCACTCATCACAACACTGTCAGCCTCAGGTGTATCCTCATCCAGGGATGTGCTCTCCCGACTCTCGACTGCCATGAGCTTTAGATACAGCGAATCTGTAGGCAAGGCGATGGTCGGTGCTAAAGGATCTATTCAGTTGGATTCATCATCAGTCATCACAAAATCACATGCCTGGTGGATGTCTAGCTCTTCCTCTGTCATCTGCGCTGCTTCACTGGACTGCTCCGAGCACTCTAACTCTCTAGCTCTGGTCTCCTCGATTGTCTCTATTTGTATGGTTTCGCCCTCGACGCGAAAACATACCTTCCCGCTATCATGGTCGGTCACCGCCTTGGCTGTGGCCAAGAATGGACGTCCGAGTATGATGGGGGCATCGGTTACCGACTCAGGGATCTCCATGCCCAACACAACGAAGTCCACGGGGAATTTCAGGCCCTGAATGGTAACGACCACGTCTTTCAATAACCCCTTCGGCCTCTTAGTCGACCTGTCAGCAAACTGAAGGATTGTCCTGCTCCTAAGAAGAGGACCAAACTCGAATCGGTCGAGTAAGGCTGCCGGAAGAAGGTTGATTGAAGAGCCACTGTCTAATAGAGTACGATCAAACTGTTGCTCCTGAATCTCGCATCTGACATAGGGAGCTCCTGCGTCTGGTCGCTTGGCTGGCAGCTTGTTCTGGATGGTGCAGCAAGTGGAATGAGTGAGCACATGGATCTGATCTCTGTGGTTCCTCCTCTTCCTGCAGAATGTAGTCTTTTCCTTCAAGTTCTTCTTGAAGAGGGGGATGTGCTCAAGTGCTTCTTGTAGAGTCAGCTGAATGTGGAATTTGTCTATCATCTGATTGCCGAACTCTACCAGTTGCTTTTTTTTAGGATTTTCTCTTTTATTCCCCTTCGCCCGGCGGAGTGCCTCAGGGAAGGGGATGGTAGGGGCCTCCACAGATGTAGGATTAGGAATAGATCCCTGTGCCTATGAAGGAGGATAATCCATACAATAATCATCATTCACCACATATGGATCCGCAATGTGAACAGAAACCTTTCCTTTATTCATATTTTTGTTTTTATTTTTGTTGCCACAGTCCATAGGTACAAAAGGTGGTAACATCACAGAAGGTGGCTCAACAAAAGTAGATGTGGTGGCCTCAGTACCACCACCTGCACCGGTGTTTGCGGCATCAGCACCGCGCTCTGGTTCAGCATCCAAAATGGTGGCATCAGCACCACCATCTGCATCTGGTACTACGACTGCATCATCACCGTTACTCTGCTCCTCTGGCGCTCCTAGTTCTGCATCTGGTTGTCGCTCAGAAGAGACGCCGCCGGCGGGCATCCTACTGCTCCTAGTAGTCACAAAATCAGCATCATAGAAAGAATAGGACATATCACTCAAATAGTCACTAGGAGAGGTATCCTCTGTAAACTCTACCTGCTCAGACTTCCTTTTCAGATTGTTCGGATTAGGTTCAATCTGAGCGGGTATGGCGGCCTTGCCTTTTATTATGTCCCTCATCTCCTGCCAGAATTCATCCATTTCTTGCCTGAAAGATGCTCGCTGTTCGGAGAGCAAGCGGGCAAGATCCTTGAGAGATGGGTTCTCAAAAGTGGGACCCTGAGAACCGGATGGTTGTCCCTGCTGGAAATGAGGATGCTCCTGGTGTTGCTGGTACGGATAGTTCTGGGTCGGCTGGGCATAAGATTGCTGAGGCTGCTGTCGCTGCCTCCACTGCTGTCCCTGATAGGCGGGACGAGGACCATTCTGGTACTGCTGTTGATGGGCATACTAGGGCTGTTGTCGCTGGTGTGGCTGGCTGTTTTGATGTCCTTGGGCAGGATCCTGCTGCTGGGAGGAGAAGCCACCGTTGCCCCAACGGAATCCTGGATGATCACGACGGATCCCAGGCTGAGGGTACCGGTTGTACCAAATCCCATTGACTTCCATCAATGGTTCTTGCTCAAAGGAGGGTGGAGGAAGAACTGCCAGTGGCTGCTCCGGCTGATACACCACACTCTGAGTGTATGGAGATGGTGGCTACGCTGGATAGTACTGTAGCAGTGGAACCGGCTCTGCCTGAATATGGTTCACCTGGCGGTACGAGGTAGAGGCTTGGTTGGGACTGCTACTGTTGGGGTCAGCACGTGATCTGGGAGGCTGCTGGGAATGAGATTGTGCCTCCTGGACGCAAAGAATCTGTGTCTTCAGATCACTCATGATTTTGGCGATCTGGTCCATCTGGGCCATGCCTTGCGTTTGTTTCATCTCGAGGATCTCGAGACGGTCCAGCTTCTCACTGATTATGCCCATGTCGGCCGCGGCTGATTCAGCTTGGGTTGCGGCTGCCGACACTGTGTTGGGACCGGCATCGATGCGGGCGATCCTCTGAAATGATCCCGCTCCTTGCGGGGGCTTCTGCTGTGTGTAGACTCGGGCTTGGGTCATTACAGTTGAATTCTCTGCCATGCCCTCGTAGATGGCCCAGACGTCGTCTTCACCCTTGGAAAAGTACGATCCTCCGCAAGAGGCGTTAACTAGCCCCTGCAGCTCCGGTGTCAGCCCACAGAAGAAACTCTGAACTAAGTTGGGCTTGGAGATGTCATGATGAGGACACCGGTCGATGAGCTCTCGAAACCAATCCCAAGCTTCATGGAACTGTTCATTCGGGATCATGACAAAGTTACTGATCATCGCTCTGGCTGCATTGGTCCGGCCGAGAGGGTAGTATTTCTTCAGATACGCGATCCGGAGATCTGCCCATATATCAATGAATCGCCCCAGGTGCTTGAGCCAATATGCAGCTCTGTTAACCAATGAGAACGGGAAGGCGATCATCTTGATCGTGTCCTCAGTCATCAACCTGTCATGGATGGTGCTGCATATCATCTCAAACTCTTGGAGGTGGAGGTGTGGCTCTTCGGTCGGCAACCCATGAAATTTGGGTAGAAGCTGAATGGTGTGGGGCCGAAGCTCGAAATCTCCATGGATTGGCGGGAGTCTGATCCAACGGTGAGTGAGGGATGCAGCTGGGTTGTGCAATTCCCTCATGATGGTCTATAGCGGTCTCTCAGCGTCTGGATCACCTCCTCCTGCATCAGGTCCTCCTCCTCCTCCGCCACCGCCCCCAGGTCGGTTTTCTCTCATCTGAGCAATTTCTCTCATAAGATCACCCATGAAAGTACCCTGGTCACGGATCTGTCTCTACATAGTATCCAGGGATGCTAACAAGGAATTGTTGATGATCGCCTGATCAAATACGAACAGAGGGTGATCATGGTCATCTGGGTGCTCGCCCCTGTCTGCCATCACTGGATTCTCTGAAAAAGCAAAAGAGGCCATCTCAGGTGCTGTCGAATGATCTGAACTCTGTGATGCACTGAATTCTGAAACTATTGGACTGAGGGAAGGAGAATGGGAAGGGTGGTCGAGGGGGAACAGGGTGGAGGTAAACTCAGGCTCGGAGAGCGGACTCTCTGAGGTAGTCCTAGATGAATAAGGAGGAGTGCTGGATAGCGGTGCCGATAAGGTCGGCCTAAGAGATCTCTGTCCCATCATCTTGATTATTGGGAAGAGAAGAGGGAATGCAGAAGAAGAGGAATGAAGGAGAAGCAAAATTGCGCACAAGAGTGCTGTGTTTTTGATCTTGACCTAAATAATTCTAGCAATCAAACACAAAGCAGGGGTGAGTTCACCAACTCAACACATGAAGCCGTGAAGGTTCGGCTTTTATCTTGTCAATTTTAGCTTGATTCAGGAATTAGTCTTTTCATGAGTCCTTAGAGCGCTACGCCTAAAGGAGAGAGAGTACTACCGGAAAAGTATTCCCGTACTTGTCCTCCTCCTGTGTAACCTGTAACTTGCGCTTTTTAAGGTCCTTGTAACCCTTCCTAGATCCCTGCTCAGCTAAAGAAATAGAGGGAGGAAGACGATAGGCGAAACCGATACTTCGGACCTCGCTTGCAACGGAATCACACGTGAGCGTGCAAGATCCTACTCGGACGCAGCCGGTGAGACAGACACACCCGTGAAGGCGTGGCCTATGCTCGGTACTTCAGACAAGGTCGGTGCTCACACAATAGTGAGTCACCAATGGCGACCAAGCCCTACTCGACTACGTACGATAGTAGCGCCAATACTTCGGAAATCCAGGCGATACACAAGGCAGCCACAAGTTGGGTTTTTGGCTCTAATCCTTATGAAGCGCTCACCTCACTTGGAAGGAGACCTTCCCATGCAACCTGAATACAAGTGAGGGTGTTACTCTCCCCAAACAATGAATCCACTTACCGATTTTATTTTTGGTCAAGGTTTTCTTAGCAGTCCCTTTTTTAGAAAATTTTTTTGGTGTTATCGCTTCTTTTGAGTGAATTCAAACAAGCGCCTAACGATTTTTGTATTTTCTTGATCCTACTTTATTCCAAAAACAGAGGGAGAATAGAGTCGGAAAATCCGTGCAAGTTGACACCAAGGTGGAAATCTCACCTTTGTGCCTGAATGATGGATGCAAAGTGAGAAGACTTACATCGAATCCCAGCTCTCTCCATGCGGGATGCAAAGCAGAATTTATAAACCTAGCTACATGGCGGTATGCAAAGCGGAAATCGTCCTAGGGTAGGCAACTGCTAGCGTGAAGAACCACAAGCTAACCACTAACCCTCAATCCTAATGTCCGGTCTAGGCTCACCCCTCCTCTGCTCAACACACTTGAGTTAGGAGAAAGCGCTTTGTGGGGAGAGCTCGTGGCGCGCGGATCGAAAGCTAATGGCCAATTGTTTAATTAGTCTAAGTCCAAATACGATCTATAGGAGCATGCAAAGGTGATTATTGTGTTTGGACCTATTCTAATTGAATCAAGCAAGCCTACAACTAAGGGCTCAATCCACAAAAGAAATGAAAAGGAAAACAAATCCGGAAAATGACAAGCGGGAAAACGCGATAAAAACCGCGGTGAGCCCCCGGGTGAACGTTCGGAAATTAGTCCCGGTAGTGTCTCAAGAGTCCAAGTGTCCGAGTACCTGTATTATTACAAATTATCAAACACTCTCTCACAAAAATAAAATGCAAGCTAAACTAATCAGTCTCTCTCACTCCTCCTGCTCTCTCATGTCGGCTTGACCTAAGAAGGCCGGCTCCGCTTCCCAAGGTTGCTTTGGGTCACCTAGGCGATCCGCCTTGCTCCGCGATCCCTCGCAAGAAGACAAGAAAGGATGGTCAGATAGCTCAATCAATAGATATATCAAAACTGTCAGAGACAAAATAAAGCAATAGTAGACAATCAACACAATCAAACAAAAAATGAAAAACTACTCGTTGTTGCTCCTCGGCAACGGCGCCATTTGATTATCACGAAATTGAGAGCGGTCGTATTGATTCACAAGGCGAATCAATAGTCGATGTCTTGACCACTACAAAATCCCGTAATTAATCAACAATGAACCCACAATCAAATATCAAACAATGACAAGCAAATGTGAAGTCAAATTTATTTTTAACTCTACACAAAATGTATAGCAAGCAAGTATGCAGAGAGTTCGAACACAGGGAGCAAGCAGGGTAATTCAAACAAATGTGCACAAGTGAATGTGATTATGAAGTGTCTACACTAAACAAGCAAACAAAGATTTTTGTGGGTTTTTAATTTTTAATTTTTTATTTTAATTTAATTTCTAATTTGGTATTTTGATTTTTAATTTTTTTGATTTTTATAATTTTATTTTTTCTAATTTTTTTCTTTTTTTCAATATTGGAATTTAAAAACAATGTAATAAAAGACAAGAGAAAGTATTTAAAAAAATATGCAAAAATAACCAAAAATTTAGAAATAAATTCTTTTTGGTATTTTTAGGATTTTTTACTGTTTTTGTGATTTTTGGGTATTTTTCAAACTAGTATTGGTATTTTTAAAGGCTGAAATAAAGGAAGACAGTGAAGAAGGCACTGGCTGTGAGGAAAATAGAAATTAAAAATAACAATCAGCCACCAAAATTTTTCAAACTAAATTTAAATTAAAGAGGATAAAATATAGAACAAACAAGAGCTGAGTTTATATTTTTCTGAGTTTTCTTTGATTTTATATTTTTTTTGAAATTTTTATGTATTTTTGAATTTTTAAGGTTTTTCTTTTGAGATTTTTATTTATTTTTGGATTGACACTAAAATAGGATAAAAGACACATTAGGGAATTTTTTGGAATTTTTCGAGGTATGTTAATATTTTTTTGGTATTTTCTAAGCTAGACAGTGAATAAAAAGCGTGTTTTTTATTTTTAATAAATAGAAAAATAAAATAAAATCAAAAACTAAAATGATGGTGCCAAAGTACAAGCATACAGGAGCTTAAGTCCAAATTTTTGGAATTTTTGGAATTAAAATGAAGGTCCAAATAAATAAGACAAGATCACAAAAATATCACAGCCTCGTAGGGGTATAAGTGCAATTATCAGAACATCCAGGGGAACATATGCAATTTCCACAAAAATATATAACGTTAAATACAAGTTTCTGGACTAAAAACAAATACCCAAACTCGGAGGGGGTTCGTTGCAAAATGTCCAACTCACGCGCACTGGGCACGTTACCTGGCAGGGGTACTTTTGCAATATTACAAAGTTCCAGGGGCTCAGATGCAATTTATTCAAAACATTACAACTTAATTAAAAAGTTCATGGACCTAAGCGAAATAAACAAACCCTAGGGGGGTCCTTGCAAAAAACCCAGCCCCCTCACGCGCACTGGGCACGTGAGGTGACGTGGATAGGACCTAAATGCAAATAAGAAAACTATGGGGTTCTAATTGCAAACATTACAGAAATATTTAAACTACGGATTAAAGTTTATGGACTGAAATGAAATACAAAATTTGGCGAGGGGGACAGTGCAAAATACCCACGCCTTATCTCCTCGTGCGCGATCGAACGGCGGAGCGCCGCTCACTTATCCACGTGGCGTGCACACAACGCGCGATGACGGTTCGGCGATGGATGATGGAGATCAGATCTGGCGAAGAGATCGACGGCAGAAGGTGGCCAAGATTTGACGGCTGAGGTATGATCTGGAGCGGGCCTAGGATCGGACGGTGGAGGCACCCGGAGGAAGAACAGGGAAGAACTTCGCTGAGACGAAGTTCCTCCGGCGAGCTGGCGCGCCTCCGGTGGTCTGGACCGCAACAAAAAGGCCCATGAGATTCCTGCGATGATGCTCTAGCGTCTGGGACTCTCAGAATCGTCGGAGAGGCACTGAGGCGCTGCTGTAGAAGCGGCGGAGCTCGAAGCTCCAGGTATCTCCGGCGGAGGTCGAATCCGAGTCTCCAGGTGATGTAAGGCTCCTGGTACCTGCAAAAATGGGTGAGAGGGTCCAGGACAAATTGCCTGGACCCCACGGAGGTGTAGTGGAGGTCGGAACTGGTCGGTGGAAGGCGAGGGAACGTCAGCCGGAGGTGCGCTCCGGCGATGAGCTATGGTTGATGGATCGATCGACGGGAAGCGGACTTTTTTAGGGATTTTTGATACTGAAGCTAAGGGGAATAAAATGAAACGAAAATGAGAAGGAGAAGGGTGTACCTCGAAGGTGGATGACCTGAGGTGGAGGAACCTCGACGCCGGTGGTCGGCGGAGGTGGCGGAGCCGCTACAGAGCCTCCTCGACTCGCCTGAGGGTGTGGATGCGGAGCTGTCACCTCCAGCAACACGAAGAGCACAACAGGGAGGAGGATCAATGGCTAAGGAGGGTTCAAACTTGAGCTTGAAGGTGGCGGTTCGATTACGCACATGATGGTGGTGTCTCCTTCAAGCCAGACTCACGCGCGAATGATGGAGATATGGTTGGATCCGAATACTTGGTGTGGGAGAGTGATGATCGGGGATGAAGTCCCAAGAAGGAATCGAGGCATGAGGACGAACGGATCGAGCTCGAAAATTGGGGGAAATCGGGGAGAAATCAGGGTGTCAAAAATGGCAGGCCTCGGTCAGGGAGTTGACCGAGGTCAACTCTAGACCGCACCTGGTTGGTCCACGTGGACCAACCAGAGAAATCCAGGCAGAAATTATTGAAAAATTCAAAATAAAAAAGTAAATGACATTATTAATTTTAGGTTATAAAATAAAAAATATTTATTATTTTATGTAGTATTTTATTCCGATTTTTAATTATTTTTATGAAGTGTATTTTTACAAGTTACCTTTATACCCCTATATAGGTATATTATCTATATACTTTATTAATTTTATTTTTATTTTGTGTATTTTAATTTTTATTATTTTTATTTCTTATTTTGTAAAATTATAAAATACTTTTATATACATAAAGATATTTTTATTTTATTTTTCTGAATTATTTGGTATATTTAATAAAATATAAAGGTATAATGTATAGGTTTGGATATAGGTAGTATACCTATGTATTCTATTTACAAGTATTTTATTTTTGTTTTTATTTAGGTTTTTATTCTTATTTTAATGTACATATGAGTTATGAGTAATGTTTACAAGATTATAAAAATATAAAAATCTAAAAATAATGAATAAATAATAAATTGAATATTTTAATCAGTACAACTATACAATGTGGGTCCAAAACTCAACTTTCAAACCGTAGCTCCGCCAAATGCGAAACCACCACCATTAAATAGCTTATTTTATTCTATGTACAATTAAATATGAGTTTGATGCATTTGGAGTTGTCATGTGTGAGATACGGGTCTGGGAAGTTGGGATTTTGGATTTTTATTCAGACCAAAACTTTTTATCTGTACATTATTTTTCTGTGAAATCAATTTTGTATTTTTCTTTATAAAATTATCTACAACTTTCATGTACAAAGTTTCTTTATTTGATGTATAAAAAGTGGAACTATAAATAGGTCCCAAAGTGAATAAAGAATGATTTAAATAATATAGGTATTTGACCCTTATCTCCCCCTACTTTATTCCTTGTCGAACTATTCATCAAGATGCCTAGGTCTCGGGGTTTCAGGTCATAAAATATTTACAATATTTTATTCTTTTTCTTTTCTTTTATTTATTCTATAATTTTGGCTTTAATTACAGTACTTTATACACTATTTAGATGCACATGTATGAATGCTAAGATGATGGAATTAATGCTATTTACAGGCATTTGCTAGGGTTTTTGATGCCAAAATGATAGAATAAAGATGATGAAATGTGGATTCATCAATCGTGCCGATGAGGAGGTCGTGGCCGGCAAGAACGAGTCCTCTGTCACAGGTCTCGTCTCGAGCTCCTTCCTCGCAGATGATGGCGGATGCCTCGCCAAGGTGGAGGTCGACGAGTTTTATAGGGGCTTGCGGGGGGTGGTAACGGTCGGCAGTCATGGAGGAGGCGTGTAACGGCTGGAGGCGAGGAGGAGGAACGACGTTGGTTATGGAGGAGGGGGGGTTTGGGTAACGGGTAGAGGTGGAAGGAGAGGGGGTCCGCAGTGTTGCGCACGTGCGCACGGAAGGGGCGGCGGCACGTGCGGGTCACGTGCGCGAGGAGAGAGGGAGACAGGGTGCCACGTGGCACGCCCAAGGGCTGCCACGTGGCCCCCCAAAAAAATTTCAAAAAATAAAGATGAATTAAATTGAAAAAGAAATAGCAAGAGACCTCGGATCGAAAAATTTCCTTCACAAAAGTTGCTCGTCTCGACGAGACTACAACTTTCATGAAGGACCCGGGAGCAAAAGAGGTCACTTGTGAGAAGTGGTATTTTTGGTGGCTTTCCATGTGTATAGAAAACCGTATTTTTGGGATTTTGTATTTTTTTTGGTGGTTTTAGAGAGGATAAAAAATCTTGAAAAAATACGATAAAATATAAGAAAATTAATTGCACACTAATCTATTTTTTTTGGATTTTTAAAGGATAAGAAAATAGGAAAATAAAATAAAGGTAAGAAACACACAACTTTTGTACAAACCGACAACGGACACTAGAACTTGGTCAGTTTCTTTGATCTCAGTTTTGATATGGATTTGGATCTTTACGCTTCTTATTAAAACTTTCATCAAAGGACACAAATGAAAAAGAAATAAAATTAAAAGAGTTAATTATGCACATAAAAACGCAGGTCAAAATTGGCGAAAAGTTAAAATGCGCAAAAGAGGCCCAAAACCCAACTTTCACATATGAGCTCCGAATTTTACGAAATTGGTCTTGTTTTGAAGGTATTTAAAAATGGAGTACTTTAAAAGTGAGTAGACCGAAATCGGACACTGTATGTGGGAGATATGCTCATTTTAATCTGTCAGATGTGAAATTTGACTTTGGGATTATTTGACATTTATTGGGGTTAGTAATTTTTTGTATTTTTTATTTAATAAGGTTAGTAATATCTACATAATGGAGGTAGTTTTGGGTCAATCGGGGTTAGGATGAATTAACTAAAAATGTGAGAAGTTAGCGGCTTTTTGGGCTAATTTACACGGGGGATTTTAAATGCAATTATGCATGATGAAATGCAGATATTATTCGCACATGCATGATGGCTAATAATGCTCTATTAATGATTAATTACATGTGAATAATGGTGAACGGAGCCTAAATGACCAATTTTAGCATGATGAATACGAGATTCATCACCCCCTCCAGCACCTTTATTTGTCTTTCCTGACTTGGAAGATGGTAGTAGAGGGGGTAGCTGCTGGTGGCTCGAAGGAGGATCTCCTTGGTGATGGAAATGATGACAGAGGTTCGATGTCCCTCTATGGTTGCTGCTACGTAGGAGTTAGGTAGTGTACTGGAGACACTCAAAGGCGGAGCTCTGCTACATGAGGTTGATTCGTTGCACATACTTTGATCGCTACCCACTGCAGATTCGTGAAGATCGAAGCACTACAAAGTCTAGAGGTGGAGCATTACACTCGGTCAACCATGGCATGAGACATCCGATCTGAGAACCGGTTAGTTCCTTCACAAAAGATACACAATCGATTGAGATCCATGCAAAGCATCGCCATCTCCATAGAGTATCAGATTAGGGAACCACCGGGAGATTCAAGATCACTGCCTAAAGTAACATTGATTTAGGGTATAACATCTTGCTCCCTATAACCGACAAATACCCGATGCTTATCATAAATAAATCTTATATATAGAAATCTTATAATAAAGTGATAAAAAACAAAAATTGAAAATGATTTCAAATTGATGCTTATTATATTACATGATACATGTAATTCAATAAATAATAAAACTAAAAATAATTAATGAAAATGATAATAATATAATTTTACTTATTTTAATAATTTATTAATAAATTTTAAAATAATCTATAATTATATTAAAGTAACTAAGTTTTTTTAAATATGCAGTATATATAACTTATTTTTCCTCATATTTTGAAATTAAGTGACATATAAATATTAGATTTTATTTTAATTATATAAATCAATTGAATGGATTTTATATCTTTTCACATTATTTTTAAAATATTCTAAATGCTTATGGATTTCTAAAGTATATTTTGGCAATCATAGATTGAATAAATACGACATAAATAATAACTTAAATAAATTAATATCAAATATATAAAAAATATCAAGAAAAAAATGTGTGAATATTTTATCATAAAGATTTCTATAAAACTATATATTCAAATAACAATTTGATCCATTAGTTTATTAATAAAATCTACTAAATATTTTAATATTATATATAGGAATTTTGAATAGTCTATAAATATACAAATTATACGATTTTTTCTTATAATTTTTTTAAAAGAGTGGCATGCATGTATTGAGGTTCATTTTGTATTTAAATATTTTTTATAAACATAGATAAACTTTAAGCTATATTCCATTTTCTAAAAAATCAAAATTTATAGAAATAAATACTATCATATTAGGAAAATATTAATATATGACAAACGTGCATATTGTAATAGATACATTGAAGTCATGTTTGATATATCAAATATCGAAAGACAAAAATAACATAAGTTACATTAGCATTTTGAAATTATGTTCCATTTCCCATTGTCGTCTCTCTATTGTATTTATTTTATTTTTTAATATGTTATGATATTCAGTCCTACAAAAGTTATATCAACAACAGTGTATGTAATCGATTACATTAAATTTGAATTCAAAGAAAACATCAAATAAAGATGGAATGTAGTTGCATGGAATTTTATATCCAATCATCAATTATTGTTAACTATTGATGTTCGACTTTCTAATATACACAAAAATAATAATAGAAATAAAAGATTGATATGAACTAAAAATGATATGAAAATTCATATTTGTACATTTTGCAGATATGATCAGATCGTACATTTATTATATAAAAAATATGTGATTTAATATCTTTGTTATTTTACATGTTTTTCCAATATTAGAACAAATACATACAGCTTGCCGTGAAGTACGAGTTTACACCCGAGTTATATTTATAACTACTTTCAAATAAAAAAATCAATGTTAAAAACATAACTATATAATAATAAATATAAATAGTACAACAAATAATAATATTGTATTATATCATATTTTATCATTTTAGCCATTCAAATGTCTACAACAAAGGTGGCACACATTACTAACCCTATCTAACGAGCTTATTCCAATCAACCCAACACAACCATGTTGCCATATGGGTCATTGGGCATGAATTCAAATACTGTCCTAATATAAGCAAAAAAATTGATGTTTCTAGCCCTATACACATAATAAGAACGTTACCTTCCCCTGCATCTCCTAATTCTTGGCATAGACCATCAATTCTTATGAGAAATAAAGAGGTTTATTTTCAATTCTTATTTCTTTGAGAGTATGGAAGTGAGTTATTCATATTCCTTTTTTTTGTTTTGGATTGTGGAATAAATGAAATTTTTGTAAAATAAATGATATTTATTGTAGGATAAACAATGTGAACATAGGATAAATGGTAATCATTGTGAAATGTGAAAAAAGAAAATGATAAGGAGAAGTGAAATAGTAGTAGAATAAGAGACATGAATATTTTTTTCGAGATAAGGAAAACATGTATACGAGAAATTTTTCACAACCCTTGTCTTACACCATCCTCTATTAACGCATGTCTATGTCTACATAACGATGACACCTATACATATCCATTTGACTGACGCGCTTCAACTATCACAACATGTCACTTCTCTACTATTAAGATCATTCGAATGATGGATGAGAAATAAGGTGGAATGCGAGAATAAATAAGATTTATCTCTCATGAGGTTCTTAGCTATTCCATGGAAGGTTTACGGTCCTTAGGCTCTGGGATGCTAGGATGTTTCTTTAGAAGGATTTGTTATGTAATGTTCCGGATTTAGGTCTTCGGTATGTTATCGAGGAAAATTGGTCTTGACAATTTATTAGATTCGAGCCTGAATGGACCCGTTGACAACCACCTAAAATGTTTAAGCTCAAATTGTCAAGTATATCCCCCACCACTTATAACCCACTCTCACACTTTGTGAGTTTTTTTGGGTATAGGTTTTACAACCTCCCCCGCTTATATTTGCAACGTCCTCGTTGCGACATGGCATATCACTTATTCTCAGTGACGGTGGCGATTACATGCTCCGGGTAGCCATTTCCTCCTATCACTTTGTAGGGGTGGCTCCACCTCTCGGGTAGTCCTTTCCACTATCAGTGGGAAATTGACTCCGATACCATTTGTAACGTTCCGAGCTTATGTCCCTGGTCCGTCATCGAGAAAAACTAACCCTGACAACTTATTGGGTTCGAATCCAGATGTACTCATTGACAAACACCCAAAATGCTTAAGCTCAACTTGTCAAGTAGTATTTCCCACTACTTATAACCAACTCTCACACTTTGTGAGTTTTAGACGTGGGATTATGTTTGGGGTATGGGTGTTACATGTTGAGTGAAATCCGTTTGTGGATCAGGTCAATTTCTTTTTGCAATGTGATCAACAAGCTCTTTTCTGATGTGATTGCCTGAAATTTTGCTCGTTCTATATAAAAGTAAGCCATTCTCATATCAATTGATGAAGACAACAAAGATTGGTCAAATCAAATATGGGCTACACCTGTCCTTTTTTGAATAGGATATCATATCAGCTTCTCCTCTCCAAAGCATCCACACACAGACACCTGTCCATGTCGATGCTCTCAGATATCACTGGAGATATGACATAACATATTGTTCTCACCCCTCGCAATAAAGACTGTCTCAATGAACACCTGAGAAATAGCACTGTATAAATTCTATCTGAACAGTGCGGTTGAACAAAACGCGGATTTTGCTCCAAATGGGGTGAGATTTTGATGATCCCTACAGGACCTCATTTGATGCACTGTGGACAGCACAGGAACAGTGCATCAGATTCGCAGTGAAATATATATATATATTTATTTATTTATTCAAGTTTAAGTGTGTAATAGTTCATATAATTTTTTAGCAGAAATTGCAGGATCATCAGACAGATGGGTAAGTCTGTGAGCATCGCTGCAAAATATTTGATTTAAATATATGTGCATTGGTGATATCATCATTAAGATCTAACATTTAATAGACGAGAGCAGATGTCTGAGCTCTTCGCTGAGGTCTGCATCAATGGGGGGAAGCAACGAAGGAAAACGCATATTTTGCAATTAAAAATGGGAGGAACTGTCCAAAACACACTTGGCCTTTTACAATTCACATGATTCACATCCATTTGAAGTTAAAAAAGGGTTGTAAATTAGAGAAAAACCCCTAACATGTACACAAAATTTCAGTAACATCTCTAAACATAGTCTCAAATCTAAAATTTATTAAATTTGAGAGCGGTTATAAAAATGGGAAACTACTACTTGACAACTTGATTTTAAGTATTTTGAGTGGGTGTCAACGATCATGTCCAATTCTAACAAGTTGTCAGGGCTACGATTCATGATACTCAGGTGATCTAAGCACGAGATGTTAGAAATGGTATCAAAGAAGGTTTTCTCTGATATAGTGGAGAGGATTACTCGAGAAGACTTAAGCATGTAGCGTGCAACCGTCAAGAAGCACGTGGCCATTATTTGAGAGGGGCCTACGCTTTTGCTTCGGCTCGTTCCTTTTCACTTTGACATCTTTATCTCATTTATCTCTTTGCCTTCCCCCTGTCTATGGCTCTACCTATTTTAATGACAGTTTAGTGCTTTCCTTCGACTGTAAGCATCAAGCTGCGATAGTGGCTTGAGAAAACCCCCCATGCCAACTCACCACCATATGCTTGTGGATGGCATCATCTGAGTGCGAGGAAAGAAGGATCACTTGTACTGGTGGTCTGAATCATGTACTGACTTCGTGAAGACAGAACGTCTTCATAAGGGCACCAACTGCTTCTGTTTTACTGTTAGTTTGCTTGTCGACTCTCATGCCATGAGATGCTTATCAGGGAATAAGCAATGGACTATATCGCAATATGAATGATGCGAATATAAGTGGGGGATGTTATAATACCCTCCAAAACAATCTCACATCTAAAACTTACAAAGTCTGAATTGTGTTGTAAGCATGAAACATTACTGCTTGAAAACTCATTCTTCAACATTTTGGGCGGATGTCAATGAGTCTGGTCGGATCTGAACCCAACAAGTTGTCTGGACTAATTTTTTTGATAATGATACGAGGATCTAAGCCTGAGACATTTTCAATGACATACCCGAACTCTAACATGAAACAATTTATAACCATATCTTTTATACATGTTTTAATATGATATTTAGCTAAAGTGATTTAAGGTTGGAAACAGTATATAACCTAATTCAATTCCACTAGCCCCAGACCATCATATTCAAACATATATTACATTGCTATCTTTTTAAAGTTCATGTGTGACATCGAAATTGGATGTATAATTTAAAACCCTTTTATTTAATTTACTCCGATTTTTTAATAATGAAATGCGTTTTAACTAAATTCATTATTAAAAATAAAAAAGGTTATGCACTAAAGTACAATTCCAAGTAATAATTAACATCAAGTTGCAGTTGCACTTTGCGGGAAAAAGGGCAGGAAATTTATGAGGAAAATGACTTGTGAGAACATAGATGGGCCCTTGTGGGGGACTAGTGTTTATTAAATTTTTTAATAAGAAGCAAAGTCCTGAACGACTTGCAACTTAGATGAAGGAAGAGCAAATGAATCAACCAATTCCAGCTATGGCATTCAATGGCAATGTTGTTGTCTTTAGCATTAAATAAGGCAAACCTTCATAGCATTTACATTGTGTATGCTCTTGGTGTAACTTCCTTCCAAATTGGTGGCCGGTAAAAAAGATAGGGATTGCATGAACACACTCCTCTCTACCAATAAAGGTGCTTCAAGTATGGATCATGCCAACTTAATTGGGGGCGTATATCGAGCTGAACGAGTCGAGTTGGCCCTGACTCAGACTCAAACTCGATAACAAAATTCACACTCGAGCTTGGACTCGTTAAGTTTCGAGCCCTAGAATGCAAACTCAAAGTCGAACTCGTTGAGTTCGAGTTGGCTCATGAGCTTCTTAACGATCTTTTTTTAGTAGGTTGATTTTATATTCATTGTCAACGAACTTTCTTTGAAGAAGCAAGTGAACTCATCAGTAATATCATTAATATAATAATGTTTGGGTTTTTTGACATTATATATGAATGTATTTATTCGTGTGCATTTGATAAGAGCTGTAAAAAATTGAATGTAATACAAGTTATACCAGCAAAAAGTAAAGAAATATATCAGATATCCAACAAGTTTCCCACTGTTATCGCGGAATAGTTATAATGTAGCTATTGTTTATGCACGAAGGACAGAAGTAGAGGTCCTGTCACTCGATGGAGATGAGGGAGGAGAAGGGAGGGGGAGTTGAAGCGTCGTGTGCATGGGAAGTCTGGACTGGGGAGAGGGATGGAGGACCAGATGGATATGACTCCCATTCAACTTTCACCCTGTTGTGGACCCTGTGTGTGTCGGCCATCTCCTTTCATTCAGTCGAGCAAGGGCTAAGGCTAGCCTCTGGAAAGACGACAAAGGTGTCACTTTATGAATTATATTGTTATTGTACATATGCAAAGTTAGAAGTCAAGATCAGTTAAGAGGGAAAATGGTTAAATATCATTCAACTCAAAATATTTTAGTAAATATGGAATGCAAAATGTATTTTTCCTTCATATATATTATACACACGCCATGTATGTAAATTTGGAAAGGAAAATGTATAATTAATAAAATTAACATTAGTTATCGAGGTGAGCAAGCTTCAACTCAAACTCAGCTTGATAACCCTAATGAATCAGTTATTCGACTCGGGATTTGGACTCAGAAGCTTTTTGAGTCTAGTTCACGAACTTTTGCCGAGTTTAGCCCCATCTTTCCTAACACCTCTGCCCGTAATCCTTCTATAAATGGGTTAATTATCCATCTACTTAACCCTCTCTCTTCAAGCAATCGTTATCACTTATCCTTCATTGAATATCCCAGAACTAGTTATCACATATCCCACATCCCAAAGAATAGTGGTCATAGCTCGGACTTTATCATTCAAGCCGATTGTACCACAATCAATAGCATTTAAACAACACAGACCCTCGGAATAACCCTTCAAGATTAGGGAACGGATCCTCTGTTGTAGGGGGGATTGCAGTAGAGGTGTTGTAATTCTCTCTAGGTTATTTTTATGATATTGATTTCAAAATCTAACTTTATAGATTGAATTTTAGTTTAATTCTTTACCTATCCTCCAAATTTTATCCAATCCGAGCTAATTTGCTATTTTATCTTAATGGTCAAACATTTGATTTTTATGACCGTTTAGGAAATGAAAATTTTGGGATTCATGACGAATATGCCCTTGTTGGGAAGGGAATGGAGGTTGGATTCTAACTTTTAAACAAGGGCATACTCGTCATTAGCCTCAAAAAGTTCCTTACATTAACGGTCATGGGACCCGAATCGTTACAATTTAAAGATCGGGACCCATTCTGGGATCGTACCCATAGATGGGGACCCAAATTGTAATTTACCCAACATAAAAATTGGACAACCCTCCTTTTGCTTTTTATTTTTACAAGAATGAATTAAGGTTTAAATCAAGGTTTAAAAAATCAGACCGGACCAACCGGTTGGACCGGGAACCGGCCCCAATCCGGTCGATTCGGTCGGTTTTATGTAATTATTTAAAAAAAAATAAAAAATCGGGTCCGACCGGTGGTCGAATCGGGTTGACCCGGATTGACCCAGTTTTGATGGTTTAGTATATTTTCAAAAAATAAAGGTTTAAATAGTAAAATAATAGTTTTTTATCACTTGTGCCCTTCTTAACTTCTACAATTTCAGTTATGTCCCTATCTTTTTTGGAATATAACTTGTGCCACTACTTTCTGGCCCTATTTGGTTGGAGAATAAGCCCTGGAATAAGGGGCCAATTCTCCTCCCAACACGGTTCCCAGTGGTATGACAATTCCCCATTATTTCATCTTATTTCACTCTTATTCCTATCTTTATCCCACCTTACCTACCTTTATTTTACCTTATTCTCCTTATTTCTATCCTCCAGCCGAACAAAGAATAGACCCTTATTCTCCTTATTCCCCATCCTTATTCTTGCTTATTCCCGAACCGAACGGGCCCTTAGAGCAATTTTTTAGAACTAACTATAAATAAGTTATTAGAATATTATATTCATATATAATATTTGAAAATGTGACTACCTTTTATAAAGTTTTACTCGAAATAGGCAATCATGTTATTCTATTGAAAGATTTGATATTTTAAACGATATTTCATTGATATATAAATATATATTTACATATATCTATCCAGTTTTATTGGTTCGAAAAATCAGTTCGGCCAGTAAATTAAGTCTCGTCCGGTTTTTTCCGAGTCGATAGGAATGATGACGTCATGCTGACATCATCACCGATCCGATCCGGTTGGACCAAATCGAAGACTGACCGATTCAATGTCCGATCCGATTTTTAAAACATTGGTTTAAATTCAACATGTCCAATTAGTAAAACTTTTTTTAATAGTAAGCCGGGTAATTTCGGTGTCCGGAACGCCCATTTGCATTAAGTAAATTTATAGTTAGTGCACTCTTGAACTCACAACCCTATATCTTGTCTGCCTTGACATTTAATCGTTTGGTGCAGCATTGATGACCACACATCTAACAAGCAGAATCACATGCAAGCAGCCAAAGGTAGACCATTCTTTCTGACCCAACATCTCATCTACCTTTTTGTATCTTTACCATTATGATCGCATCTGTAATTGGAACTGTGTGTGAGAGAGAGAATATAAAGCATGTGAAGTATGTCTTGATGATCACATTATTCAGTTTGATATGAAATATGTTTTTTTTAGAATATTAGAAACAATGTTCATGGAAATGTGGTTGTCAGTAAATGATCCCTAGGAGATAAAAAAAGGTTTAGCTTTCATTGTTTGTTCGATTGGCAGGAGGGACAATGGGGTTTAAATATTGTAAGTAGAGACATAACAGATGATGTAATGACGCGACGATTTATCTTGAGATAAAGTTGTTATCGAAGAAAACTACGACATCGTACGAACCTCTCTCGCTTTTCCCTAACATCGAGTTACTAACCGAGTCGTTCTGTTTAACTACAACATCAATGAGTCTGTGTTTGAGTCATTATCGAAGAAAACTAATCATGATGTCTTGCAAGCCTCTCTTGATCTTCTTCGAAGGTTACGAATGAGTGTATATGGGATGCTACACTGATGATGCGATCAATATCAATCTTGAAAATTACATATGAGTTAACGTTAGGATTGTGACAGCATCAAACATAGTTAGAACATGGAATACTCACGAAGTGTAAGAGTAAATTAAAAAGAGTGAACATTACAATTGACCATTTTATGTTATCACCGAGTGTAGACTGGAGACATCGACCAAGGGGTTGGGATAGTAGGTCCACATTTGGAAAAAAAAAAGGTGACCTTTCCCCTTAAGAACAGGAATAAATGGTGGATGCTCTGCTTTGCAGGGGCACCCCCACACCCACACTTGGCCTTTCCCTCTTGTCCTCTTGCTCCAATGGGGGTGCTTAGGGGAGACATGGAAAGAGAGATGGGAACTAAAAGACAAGAGCCCCGTGAAGGCCTTGGTTTGGATCATGTGACTCTCTCTCTCTCTACCTCTAGATTGCCCTCTCTCTCTTCTCTCAAAGTTATCTCTTTCCTTACTTTATGCAATCATATCCAACCCATCTCCGTTTTTTTGGGACTTTTACCCGTCAGATCCTATAATCTTTGCCAATTATCTCCATGACTTTTGAAACAATCTGATTCCTCCATCGACCTCGTAAACTTACTAACCCTTACCCTATATATCATGTGGCTAACCCCAATACATTTGCACGTTAGATATAACCAGATTCCGTTAAAAAGATATGTGAATTGACATCTTTGTTTCATAAATTTACAAAAATGACATGATGCACCTCCTCTTCCTCCCTTCCTCCCTCTCATGTTCCTACGCCATGTCCACCTCCTCCTTCCCTCTCGTTGCTCCGCCCAACCCTGAGTTGCTGCCTCCCCCTCCCCTTGCTCATCCGCCCCCACCATCTCCTCTCCTCCTATTGTTCCACCCCGATCCGTTGCCTCCCCTCCCATTGCTCCGCCCCAAGCCTATGCCGCTTCCTCATTAAATTCCAGAACTGGTCATGGATGTGTCATTTTTTTTCCTTCTTCGCCTTTTTTCTGAAAGGCAACCACATCCACTTATTTGTGCTTTAATATATATATATATATAGGGCTTATCCAGAGAGCACAGTGCCCATTTGGGGTTTTTTGAGCACCAAATGTCGGCTCGCCACGTGTATGTGTTAGTTCTATTTGGAGGGGGACGGTTTTGGTAATAGCAATGTGCTTTGCATTATTAACATAATAGCAATTCGAGTTAAATCATTTCCATAAAAATAGGTGGTCGGTTTTAGTAAGATAAAAAAATACACATTTTAATTATTGTCGGCATACAGTCTATTTATGGAATGATCATTCCACGTATAGATTAGAAAAGGCATATGATTATAATTATTCATTACGTCAGTTACTAATGTCCATACAATAATTACCGATTACGTATATGCATATTACTGAACGCATTATGAATGTTACTGAATTTATAGTTATTTTACATTTATAATATTACATTGTACAGAGATCAGTAATTCATCCATGTTATTCAAGTAATACATATTCATTTCTCAAGTAACTATTGTTGTGAGATCAGTAATTAAGTATGTGAATTACTAATGTACATACAATAAGTACTGATTACAATTGTCCATTTTACTGAAGTCATTTTGATTGTTACTAATGTTATATTTACTTAATACTTTGAATCTTACTGAAGCACATCTTATTTACTTATATAACATTTTTAATTACTTATAATATATTGAGTGTTACTGATAGCAATACATAATTTACTGGTTACGTGGTTTTTTATACTTATTCGAACTTACTTATTCCATTAACTTCTTTTACCTACAATTTATAACAAGTTACTGATGCTTCTATACATCTTACTTGTTTTATTCTTTGTTTTGACATACTGATCGAATCACAACTTCTTTACTTATGTAGCCTCTTTAATTACTTGTAATACGTCAAGTGTTATTGAAAGTCACACATAAATTACTTAATTAAAGTTATATGGTGACCATTCAAATTTTAACTTGTCTTCTAGTTCATTTAGATGATGTTGTCTTGCTCTCGCTCCTCGGCATAACAACAGCTTCTTCAAGACACTAAATTGTTGCATTGTTCTGCAAGAAACAATAAATAAATTTATATCCGTGAATAGTAAGAATTGTATAAAGAAAGTAAGTCAGCAATATACTCTCTTCAGTAAGAATTATTCAATGACAAGTAAATTGTAATGAATTGTTAGTAACATTTGTTATATGACAAGTAACTTGTAATGAATTGTTAGTAATTCAACAATATACTTTCTTTAGTAAGAATCATTCAATGACAAGTAACTTGTAATGAATTGTTAGTAATATTTGTTATATGTCAAGTAACTTGTAATGAATTGTTAGTAACTCAGCAATACACTTTCTTCAGTAAGAATCATTCAATGACAAGTAACTTGTAATGAATTGTTAGTAACATTTATTATATGACAAGTAACAAGTAATGACTTGTTAGTAACTCAGCAATATACTTGCTTCAGTAAGAATCATTCAATGACAAGTAACTTGTTCATTCAATGACAAGTAACTTGTAATGAATTGTTAGTAACGTTTGTTATATAACAAGTAACAATTGTGTTAGCATTAGTAACATAAAATATCTAATAAGTAAATTACTCCAGTAACTTTTGATACAATCTCAGTATCCTTACGATTTTTTTTAAACGTTCTAAGATTAAATCTCAATATCCAAACGCAAATCATTGATCATCATTCCTTCTGAGATTTCATGATACAAAATCAATCGCAAGTCATCCATCTCATTTGAAATTGAAATCCAAAGAGAAATCATACACCGCAATTCATCTTTGCAAATCACACTTTCTCATGATCCAGAAACATAACAAAAAAATCAAAATCTGGTCTATAATCAGTCAGATTCAAATCAAAATGACCAAAAAAAATCAATTCTTTCTACATACTATCAGATTCAAATCAAAATACGAAAAATAAAAATCTAATCGAAATACATAACCTTGCAATAGATAAAAACGTTTCCCTCTGTTTCCACGATTGATCGACTTACTTTGCAAATCGCTAGATCAAAAAATGCCAGATGAATCTCCTCTCGTTGATCTCTCAACGAGAGGTTTCCATAAACGTATGCTAATTATAGAATTGTTAAATATTTCCAATTAGCTTTCCTTCCATTTAGTTACGGTTCCTATTTTTAAGGGATTGAGAGATACAAATCTCACGGCTGGAATTAGAGGCTCATCTCGTACCAAATGGGCACAATGCTCACTGGATAAAAATCCTATATACATACATATAAACGTGGACAATAGAGAAGAGCACATCACGTTCCCGATTAGGTTAACGGAACCCATCATTTTCTTTCTTTTGAAATTGTTGTCGCTGCACTTGTTAGAGAAGCCTGATCATCGCCGCAACACTTGATGCTGGAGGGTCACCACCGCAATGCCTTCGCGCTTGTGCAGCGCTCGGAGGGGATCGTTGGGCGGAGAGGTTCTTAGTTCCAAGGATGAACGAAGGCATCGAAGGGTAGGCAGGTTTCGATCCTGCTAGAAGCCCTGGTGCATTGTATCCTAATGAGGTTGTATGTGGTAATAATCAAATAAGTAGTTTTTTCATCATGAATCCCACACCCGATAGCATAACTCACATTAAAGCCCTTGTTTTGCAGACCATTTCGGACTTTGCATTCTTACCTTTCGGTGGAGGTCCTAGGAGGTGCTTGGGCGATCAATTCACTCTCATGGAATCCACCATTGCGCTGACAATTCTCCTTCAAAAGTTCGACGTCGAACTAAAAGGATAACCGATTCAGTAGAACTTGTTACCGGGGCAACAATCCACACCAAGAATGGTTTATGGTGCAAACTGAGGAAACATGTGTGACAATGTGCAACTATCATACTCATGAAGAGTAATCTGTAGATCCCCCCCCTTTGAATACTCCAGTTTGCATCAATGAGAAAGAGGTTCTTCGAGAAGCTGATTCTGCAGCAATTATCAGCATGACAATCTTTGCAAGCCTGTCTCGGTTAATATTTTGCGTCAACCAGTGAGGCGAAATGGTTCTTTTTGGTAGATTGATGAGTGTGATTCCTATCATTTGTAGAACCCCATTGGAAATTACTTAATCAATGGAATTTAAATTGTTGCAAGAAAATATCCATTTGGTGTCTATGGTTCAAGATTTACTACCCTTAAAAATGCCTTTCTATTGATATATGTGGAGTGATTACCGTGGAATATTTGACTGGACGGTTACTTCCGAAGAAAATAAATTCACCAGAATAGTCAAGATTTCACTAATTGGTGGACCAGAGAAAACCATTCATATCTATGACTAATTGGTTTCCCAGAAAATCATTCATATCTACCGTTAGATTTCATGTGGTTTGATTAACTCAGTTTTAACCCAAGCAAGTTAGCTCATGATGTATCAATTTAACGACAGGGTTCGTAGGGTAAGACAAAGCAAGTTTACAGGATCGAGGAAGGAATTAGGTTATTTCAAAGATCGTAGAGGTAATTGACAAAGATTATAGGGTCTACCGGGTAAAAATCCCTTTTTACATGTATGATGACTCGGTTTTTCAAAGGGTCTAGATGTTTCACAAGGCGAGAGATCCAGTCGCTGAGTTGACCACTCCAAAATACCCAGTTCAATCAACAATTAACCCACGATAAATATATGCAATGAATATCCAAAAATGTGGAGTTAAAATTTATTATAACTCTACATGTAAATGTGTATAGGTGTAAGTACAGGTAGAGGTCGAACACTGGGAGGCGAAGGGTTGTATGTGTTGTTCAATTATTCAATTCATTGTTCATGTCCAATCTTTATTGTTTTTGTGGGTTTCTAATTTTATAATTTTTTTATATATTTTTGTTTTTGTAATTTTTATTTTGTTTTTATATTTTCTATTTTTTTATTTTCTTTTAATATTTCTAATTATATAATATATATATAGATTTATGTACATATAGAGAGGTATATATAAGAGGAGAGAGAGAAGTAATACAATATATGGATATATATATGTAGATATAAATGCTTAAAATATATAGATATATATATAGCTTTTGATGTTTGTCTAATTTTTTTGTTATTTTTCTGGAATATTTCTAATTTTTATGTATTTTTAATTTCAAAAATATCCCTAATACGGGACTAATTAAATAACCAAATATAATTTGGGTCTTAAAAATATAAAATAAGTTCAAAAATAACCCAAATGAATTTTAATACATTAATAATAATATATAGATAATTATAAAAGAGAAAAATGTATTTTTGGTACTTTTTTAAAGGTTTTTCTATTTTTTTGTTGGATTTTGGAGCTTTCTGATTTTTTTATTTTTCTTTTTCATATTTTTAGGGTTTTTCAATTTCTGGACTCAATATATATAAATATACCATATATAATTTTTTGGAATTTTTCAAAGACATTTTATATTTTTTTGTATTTTTTTAATTTAAACAGTACAAAAATGGCTCCTTTTTTATTTTTAATAATTAGGAAAAAATGCAAAAAAAATGCAAAATAAAATATGGGCGTGGAATAGCATTGCATGAAGCATCTATCCTAATTTTTCTAGATTTTTAGGAGCACCATAGGTATTTTTAATAAATAGATAAAAGACACAAAATTTAAACAGCCTGGCAGGGGCATTTTTGCAAATAAAATAAATCACAGGGGTCACAGTGCAAAAATACCTACTGGAATAAACATTTATTTTAATTTTTGGGGCTATTTTACAATTAACAAAAAACCGCCAGGGTGTACATGTAAATTTCACGCGCCTCACGTGGGACTGCACGTGAGGCGCGGAGGGACCAAAATGCAATTCTATAAACTACAGGGTCCTTTTAGCAAAAATTACAATTATTTTACAATGTTATATTTTTATTTTTCAGAATAAAAATTTATTACAAAAAGAGCAGGGGCTAAATTTGAAAATTACCCCCAAAGGCGCTTGATCCAACGGCTGATACGCGTGACTTATCCACGTGGCGCCTCCACGTTTTCCGATGCCGCTTCGCCATCCACAACGAGGATTAGATCTCCAAAGTGATCTGACGGTCTGAGCACGGGGGGATCGGACGGCGGTGATTAAACCTGGGCCTTCGTCTTCATCCAACGACGGGGGGCTAGCGTGGAAGAACAGGGAAGCAGGCTCGCCTGGGCGAGCTTCTTCCGATCAGATCTCGCGCCTCCGCCGGTCTTTTCCGCTCCTGAAGGTCCCAAAAGCTTCCTGGCAGGGTCCTTTTTCGTCTGGAGGCGTCGGATCGGCCAGAGGTACGCTGGAGAGCCGCCACGAGCTCGGAGAAGAAACGGAGCTCCAGGTACCTCTGCCGGCTTGGGATTCGTCTCCTGGTGCTTTTTGGCGCACCTAACCTGCACAGGTAGGTAGAGGGGCTCGAGATCTCTCTCCTCGACCCGGGGTTTGAAGCTGGAAGCAAGAGGATGACGATGGGCGAATAAGCTCCGACGGAAGGAGGTGGAGAAGCTTCGATTCGCAGATCTGGGGCAGATCTGGTTGGACAGAGGTGGCTGGGAGGTGGAGAAGGCGGTAGAGAAGAAAATGACGGTGAAAGGAAGTCGGAAAACAGTCGAGGTTACGGTGGAGAAGTCGCCGGAGCTGAGCTCCTAACTAAATTACGCTACTCTAATAATCTAAATGCAAAATAAAAGATAGAAATGAAATGCTGAACTAAAAATCTACCTAAGAAATGTAAATGCGCAGCTCAAACTTGGTTGGAGGGCCAAGGAGCAGGACGACTGCCGGAGCGCCGCCGTGGGCGCATCTCCTTCCTCCGTGAGCCTCCACGACCTCCAGGGGACCTCCTGCTGTCACCAGGATGCACGCTGGGCTGAAGGCGTGGGCTCTAGGGCTTAGGAAATGGCCAAAAAGCTCGGAAGAAGAAGATGGAGTTATTTATAAACAAGAGTGGCGCCCTTATTGACCGGCTAAAATTAAAGAATCTGGGCTATGTACAAACAAATAAAAGATGCGGCAAGGATCATGATTCATCTGGGAGAAAAATCCATGAAGGGATCGTTGGTGATAGAGCGATAGGTCGAGCGGGAAAAATGGAGGAAATCGAGGGAAGCGACATGTCTGACGGGAGTCAGAGGCGCAGGGGGAGTTGACCGGAGGTCAACACTCCCTGGCCCCTGATTGGCCCACATCAGCCCGAACTTGACCCATTTATTACACGTAATAAATGAATTAATTAGATTTTGCTTATAAAATAAAAAATGTTTATTAACTAATGTAGTATTTATTTATGATTTTTATTTATTTTTTTGAAGTATTTTATTATGGTTTTATTTTAATAATGTATTTATAAGTATATTTATATGTATTTATTTTTAATTTGTTTATTTTATTTTAGTATATTATTTTCTTATTTTATAAATTTATAACTTGTTTTTATGAGTATAAATATATTTTTATTTAATTTTTATGACTTTATTTACATTTTTAAATAAATAGGTATATATATATGCAGGCATACTTATAGGTACTTTACCTATATATTATATACATTTTATTTATTTAATGAATTTTATTTGTTTTTATTTTGGATTTGTATTTTTAATAAGTTATATATAATATATACATTATTATAAAAATATAAATGAATAAAGAATAAAAGAATAAAATCCCTTTTTATTTATATACATATAGGTAGCATAGGTATTTTGTCTATGTAGCTTACAGACTTATTTTATTTTACAAATTCTTTTTGGTTTTCTTTTAATTTCAATATGCACATGTATTATATACGTTATTTACAAAATTCTAAAAATATAATTCGATAAAAATAATAAATATTGAATAAAATGAATATTTTAATCAGTCCTATGTACAAGGAGGGCCAAAAACCTATCTTTCACAGATGAACTCCAAAAATTATGAAACTCATTTCATTAAATAGTCCTTGGAAAGCTATATACAATTAAAGGTGAGTTTGGGTGATTTGGAGTTTTTATTTGCAAGATATGGGTCTGTGAAGTTGAGATTTTGGCTTTTTATTCTAGGTATAAAATGAACACTGAGTATTATTTTTACACAAACTCAATTTTGTATTTTCATTTACATTATTATCTACAACTTTTATGTACAAAGTTTCTTTATTTGATGAATAAATAATTATGTACAAAATAGGTGTCAAAAAATGCATAAATAAATGAATAAATAAATGAGGTATTTATTGTATAATTGGCCCTTATCTCCCCCTACTTTATTCCTTGTCGACCAATTCCATGCTGGCCTTGGTCTCGGGGTTCGGGTCATAAAATATTTGCAATATTTTATTCCTTTTTCTTTTCTTCTCTTTATTCTATAATTTTGGCATTAAAACCTTATTTTATGTACAATAAATACAATGAACAATGAATGCTATTAAGTACAAATTGAGGCTATTTACATGCATTTGTTGGGTTTTTAAGGCCAAAATGATAGAATAAAGGTGATGAAATGGAGATTCATCACCCCCTATACTTGCCTTTGCTAGTCCCTAGCAAATACTTATGCAATAAGTACAAAAAGAACAAAGAATAAGAAGAAAATAAAAGGCAAAAATAAAGAATGTAAAGAATAAATTGAATTGATCATGACTATTAAACAGATCTGTACAAAATCAAAGTTTGGAGCTCAGGTTAGACCTTGATGTAAAAATGTGTGTGGAACCTGGTAGGGAACCAAATTTAAAACACAACAGCCTTCGAGAGTCACAGAACTTGGTTCAAATCTCCTCAATAGCCAGGTCAGAACTAGCCTACATCATACGCAAACCCTTATGACTATGAAGCTGACTTGTACAGTGTAAGTGATAGCGGCTCTCCCCAACTGAAATGACAAAGAGACTAGCTTCTCCAAAATGACAACCCAATGATTCCCTAATCCAACAGCTCTTTCCTCGAGGAGCGGGGTATTCCCTTCTAAGTTCAAGTGGCATCCAACTCAAGAGGAGGGGGTAGAGAAAAGAATGGACGGTAGCCAGTGTAGCTACCTATCCTGGGATGCAAGACCAGTGTAGTCAAGTCATCCAGCTGCAGGCTCACATGGTATAACTTTGATGCTCAAGCTTGCTTATTTTCTATACAACATATATACATTCTCCGGCAGGCACTTTATTTTATTTTCAAGCATGTCCACTTTTTTAGAGTTTTTTTACAGACATATTTACAGCAGCATTTACATAAGGAGTTTTTCCTCTTGAGCTAGAAGACTATCCCTCTTTTGAAGCTTTATTGCAACCCACACTCTCCTGTCGTTAGACCTCATGGCTACTGGATCAGGTTGGGGTGCACTTCCCTCCCTAGACGAGGAGGAATGTTTCCACCCGTGTGCGTCTCAGACTGGCAAATTCAACCCCCTCACCACTCCAACTGAGTTGAGCCAAATGAAAGGTGCAAGTGTCCAAGTTAGATCACGGTCGACAAGAGGCATACGTGTGTTTCGAAAAGTTCTAGTTAGTCCACTGAGGTGGCTTGAACCTAGCCCTGATTTCTCAAAGAATTAAGTCCGAACAGACCTGAAGTGCCCTAAACCTAGTTCCCATAAGGTTCTAGTGCAATTAGGTGCAGTAAGGTCCAACCAAGCTCCAATCTTTGACTTTATTGGACTAGTTCAATCATCAATACCCAATCCAAGAATATGAATGCTATGCAAATGCTATTTACAAATATGCAAAGAATAATGCACTTTTCTCAAAGAATTTTGAAAACAAAGAAGAATTATACACAAAGAAAGAATTTTGGCATCCAATATATACAGCTATTTACACGGGCGTGCCGCTTTATTTTAATGATTTTTAAAGAATTTAGAATTTAGTTTTTATTTAGAGGTATATATGTACACTTATTAAAGAATCTTGTTTATTTTTATTATTATTTTATTTATTAGATGTATCTATTCCTCAAACTTATTTGACACAAATTTTTCAGATAATTTTTGAAAACTATAGTCCAAAATAATTTTTACAAACATTTTTACAAACATGTACACACATTTGAAAATCATTTTGCAAAGGTTTTTCAAAATAGTATATATAGATTTTCAATATATTTTTGCAACCATTTTTCAAACCATTTGCTAATCATTTTCCAAACCTTTTATTTCAGACAAAGAAAATAAATTTTACAAACCATACATTTTTACACATGTTGAAAGCATATAACAAAATATTTTCAAAATATTTTTCAATAAATGTTCACAAAGATTTTCAAACTATTTTTCAAATATTTTGCAAAAAATATTTTCACCTGATTTATTAATCAGTATATACAAAAAGAATTTGAGGAATAATCACATCTTTTTATTAAGGGGTTTTAACGAATTTAAAGAATTATTAGCCATATTATTAAGAGAATACGAAAGTACGAGTTATGGCTAAAGTATATACACAGTATACACGACCCCCCTATACTTAGCTTGAGCTATGTCCTCATAGATCGGAAAAGAGAAAGAGAAGACATAACTCATACTGAGTATAGACAAGTCTAAAGAATATATGAATCAGAGATGAAGGAAATAGAAATTGACCGTCCCCCCTATACTTAGGGTCAAGTAATCGTAAGTATAGCAGACTGTACACAAAACAGGGAGGGTCAAGGGTGGGAATAAATAGATGAAAGAATTAACAAATCAGGGGTGTACCCCCCCTATACTTAGGACAAAGTACGTCCTAAGTACAAAATACTGACACAAAGGGGCGACACCTTTTATTTAGATACAGAAGATAGAAAAGGAAAAGAAGAAAAGAAGAAAAGAAGAGAAGAGAGATATATACAGATAGATGAAACGATCGTGGAGAATATACGCATCACTCCCCCTATACTTAGGATCAACTAATCCTAAGTATAGGCAACAACAGGAGTGACAAAACTGAACAACAAAAGAACAACGCGATGTGTACCCCCCTATATTTAGGACAAAGTACGTTCGAAGTATAGACACAAAGATATGGTGATAGGTCTGGGGCACACTAAAACATACGGGAGAAAGAATGAAAAAGGCACACATATATACAAGCGGTGAAAGGCTGGTGGAGTACAGGACGGTATCTGGTAAGTGACTACCGTGCTTGTGTCGTCGTCTCCCTGTGAGAACGAGGACGCAGTCAGAAGGTGAAAAGACACCCTGATATGCAGTCAGGTGGGTGTCGGCTACCGGGGATAAGAGGTCGAAAGGTTGGATATCGGGTCCGGTAGCATGAAGCAGATGATCGGCTCATATGGTCAACATGAGGGAACGAAGCCGATACCGTAAGACCGGGAGAAAGAAAGAGCAGTACAGACTCCTCCGGTCAATCAGAGTCTCAGTAAGATATGGAAAGGTAAGGATCAAGAGACATCATGGTATTCGGTGGTCATGAGGTCAGAAGGTCACAAGAGACACATCGGATACCGTAGGACATGGCTCAACCGTGCGAGGGTCGTCAAGGTGAGCAGGCTCAAAGGAGCCAGAGATCATACCAATCAGAAGACTCGGTCCAGTGATCCGCAGATTGGATACACAGTCAGAGGGGGGACCAAGTACATATCAGGAAAATCAGCTCCGTGCTCCGCAGATCGGAGACACAATCAGAAGGAGACCGAGTAAAAAGCTCAGAAGACTCGGTTTCGTGCTCCAACAGATAGGAGACACCATAAGTGAAACCGAGTACCTACAAGGTGATGTACCCTCCCGCAGATAACCCTCGGGGAGTGGTACATGCTACTCAATGAATAATTAGAAAAAGACTCGACCTTGCGAGGGTCGTCAAGGTGAGCGGGCTCAAAGGAGCCTGAACCATCAGACGGATCATAGAAACGGTCTCGGTAGGCGACAGATCGGCTACCAGCAGAAGAGACCGTCAAATCAGGAAAGTGTGGCAGCATCCCGCAGATAACCCTCGGGGAACGTGCTGCCAGCTAGGCATGAAAATAGCAGATATCAGAAGATCAATCTCGTGAGGACCGTCAAGGCGAGAAGACTCAAAGGAGTCTAATCAGATGGGTCCAATGATTCGCAGATCGGATACACAACTCAAGATGGGACCAAAAATCATGTTTATCAGACGACTCAATTCCGTGCTCCGCAGATCGGATACACAGTCAACAGTGGGGACCGAGCGTAAAGAGAGTGTCGCAGCCTCTCGCAGATAGTCCTCGGAGTGTACTGCGATCTAGGCCAGGAATAGTCAGAATGTGTCTCTACCTTGCGAGGGTCGTCAAGGAGAGAGAATGGCTCAAAGGAGCCGGATCCATCAGACGGACCCACAGAGAATATGGTCATTGTAGGCGGCAGACAGACTACCAGCAGAGGATACCAACATTGCTATAATGTGTCATAGCTTCTCGCAGATGACCCTCGGAGAGCTATGAACTAGGCATGGAATAATCAGAAAAGTGGAGCTCTACCTTGCGAGGACCGTCAAGGCGAGCGGACTCAGATGAGTCTAGTACATTGGCCTCGTGTACTGACAGGTCAAGTACACAATATGGAAGCCAATCAAGCATATCATCTGACTTGGTTCCGGGTCCCATCACAATGGCGACCCAAGCAGTGGATGAAACCATAGTCCTACAAATTGTCGCCTTCTCCCGTAGATAGTCCTTGGGGAGGAATGCGAGCTATATCAATGTAGATCGTGGGAATGCTGGCATAAAATCTCAGGTCCTCGAAATACTGTGATTCCATCAATCAACAGGAGGGCATAAGATGATGTGAGGGAGAAAGTCATCATGCCAATCATAAAACATCCCTCGGGTCAATCCAATCAGCTGAGATGGCACGAAAAATAGTCAGGAATCCTCTCAGTGCCAGGGTGGAATAGAGAGGCAGGAGATCAAGGATGGGTCAGATAGGAAGATGAGAGACCATGCAGGATCCGCACACCTCTATTAGGCACTCCATGTCAGAATAAGCAGTCGATCCTCAAAATCAAGATGGTTGGAACCTCAAGAAAGATAGATCAATCAATACTTATGAAATCTTCATCGAATTATCGCATCATATCACCTCCTTAATCCGATGTGCGAGAACTAAAATTCCTCAATAATGCATCACACCTATGCTCTATGCATCAGCAAAAATCCTCACGAAGCCCATATGCATGTATCAAAGGCAAATCCATCGCATCAATCTCAGCATCCTCAACATCATTGGCCCGACTTACAAATAATCAGTATAAATAATCCTCGATGCGGGCTTCATCAATATGCACAACATTCCCGGGTAAAGGGAGAGATGATACGGGGTACACGAAGAAGATGGATAATAAGGGTACACAATGGGGTGGAGAAGCTGATTGAGCGTGCGTGCCAATATCGTGGATGGTAGAAGAGTGATACAGAGGGTACGAGGAGGGCGGACGAGAAGATCGAGACACAGACAAAATTGGGTGTTCCACACAGGGCGGGAACACCGTCAAAATGGTGGTTCGAAGAGCAGGCTCTCCTTGAATCAAAGAAGATGGGGATGGTTCAGTGGATATGAAGAAGATGGTGAAGAAGATGGAAACGAAAGGCTTGGCGAAGAAGTGATTGAGCTCAAGCGCCAATATCACGACTCGATGCAGATGAGGAGATATATTTATAAGAGAGATAGAGAGACTCAAAGATGGAAAATGCATGACTCACACGGACGGGACCGACTACTCTAGTAATGAATGAAAAACACAATGAACTCCAAGTCACAATCAATACATAAGGCAAACCCTCGATTCACCTACTCAACACAGTGAAGACCGTCAGGTGACGGTCATTTTTCTTTTCAGTTTTAGTGTGAGGTGAGAATCACAAAGTTGTACAAACACTTAGGAGGCTTGATGGGATTTGGGCTCTACTCCTTAGTGTGTACGTGAGCAATTTAAAACGCATACAATGAGGGGGTTGCTCTCCCCAAGACAAGGAATCCATTACGTTTTATTTTTAGGTCCAATAGAGTTAGCAGTCTCGATTTTATTTAGGTTATCACTTTTTTGGGGTATTTTCAATGCATGTGCCTATCGAGGTTCCAGTTTCCATTAAGCATCCTAGGTTGGCAAAAACAGAGGGAGAAGATCGGAAAAGCCATGCAAGCCGGAAAACAATGATGCATGCCAAGTAAGAAGACTTACAGTGCCTCTCAGCTCTCTCCATGCGGGATGCAGAACAGAATTTGAAACTTATGCTATATGCAAATGCAAGCTGAAGAAATCGTCCTAGGTACAGAAATTGCTATTATCGTGAAGCACCACAAGTCGCTCATTCATCTTTAGCCTCAAAAAGTCCGGTCTTGGCTCACCCCTCCTCTGCTCAACACACTTGAGGTTAGGAGAAAGCGCTTTGTAGGGCTCGCTGGCACAAAGGCTAAGAGATAAATGCACGGCTATTTAGAGTTTGATCTAGGTCCAAAGCGAACTATAGGTACATGCAAATATATATTAGGGTGTTTGGACCTAACTCTACAAGCAAGCAACTCGTATAGCTAAGGCTCATTCACACAAAATAATAAAAATAAAATAAAGAACAAAAAAGCGTCAAAATCATCGAGGCCCCCAAGGGAACAATCCCTCGGGCACTGGACCTCGGGAGTCGGAGTGTACCTGTGAGAGTCTTGTATTATTACAAAATTCTAAGTGTCACACTCTCACATAAATATACATAATAGAATAGAATGCATAAAAAATTCTCCTTCTGCTATCCTTGATGCTCTCTCCTGTTGGCTGGCATAGAGGAGCCAACTCCGCCTTACTTGGGTGCATAGGACCTCCGAGGAGGTCCTCCTTCGCTTGGCGGTCCCTCGCATCAAAGACAAAGAAAGGAGATGGTCAGAACAGTCAATCAAATGATATCAAATAGATATAAAAACCAAACAAATAAATAAATATATGATGAACATGAGCAAAGAATTAAATAAATGAAAACCACACAAAATCATACAAAATCCGTTGCCTCCCCGGCAACGGCGCCATTTGATGACTCGATTTTTCAGAGGGTTGATGAATACCCATTCATCACTCTTTATTCTTATATTTTAGCTACAAAAACCTTTGCAAATGCATGTATATATTTGTAAATATAAATAATTACCAAAAGCATGCATGGTATAAAAAGTAATAATTAGCATGTTTTTATGCAAAAATAAAAGAATAAAGATCAAAAAGAAAAAGAGGGAAATATTTAGAATAAATATTGAGCAACCTAACCCAAGGGAGGGCTCAGCATGGGCCTGACCGCAAAAAAGCCAAAGTAGAGGGAGATAGGGGCTCATGTGTGTAAGTAGACCTGTAAATAAATAAATATATTTTCCTCTAATAAAATAAAATAAAATGGCTTGTATATATTGTGTATATACTTATATTTATAAAATCAAGATAAAAATAGAAAAAAAATCAAAAAGAAAATAAAAATAGATCACTTGTACATATTCATCATGTACATAGTTCATCTACCTATATTTATTTCTCCTTATAAATAAATAAAATTAAATTCTATAAAATTTGTAAATATTCTATAATCTATGGTGTAATTAAATAAAATAAAAACCACTAAAACAAAAACAAAATAAAAATAACAAAATTAAAAACCCAAAAATACATTGTATATATACCATGTATATATATGGACATATGTATTTATTTCACCTATGTATATAAATAATAAAAATAAAATAAAAATACCCTTTTATTCCTAATTTTATAAAATATAAAATAGGAATAAAAATGCAAAAAAATAACAAATTAAAAAAATCAAAAATTAAAAAGACATATTGTGTAAATACCTATATATAGCATAAAGTGTAAATACCTTATTTTATTTTAAAAAATTAATTAAAAATCACTAAAAAATAGGAAAAATTAAAACAAAAATATTTCATGTTTTGAGTTTTTAATAAATAGGCCATTTACTATTTTCAATTGATTTTCTAAATATTTTCCACGTGGTCTGTCCCCATTGGTCCACGGGGGTTGTTGACCGCCCGGTCAACTCCCCCCCCCCCCAGGACCACCTCTCACGGGTATTAGGCGGGCGACCCGATTTCTCCCGATTATTGCGCCTAAACCCGAACACCTCACACCTAAACCCCGGGTCCGTGTCACTCACAGCACATCCGACACCTTCGCCGGCACACCCGCCTCGGGGTCCGCGCTCCACATTGCCCTACCCGATCAAATCTTGCCGGACCTGCACCCATATAAAGGCTGAGCTCCGCCACTTCATTCCTCATCTTTGGATCATCATTCCTCCACCCAGTGACCTCCATCTTCCGCGCGAGAGTGACAGCTTGCCCCGGAGGTGTAGCAGCGAGGCTAAGGGTGCTCGAACCACTGATCCGGCGAGCCAGCGCCGCCGTGCTCCGCCCAGAGCAGGAGCTCGAGCCTCGGACGACGACGGTCCTCGAGGCAAGGACTCAGAGCACCAGCTGCTCTTCCCCAGTCGACTCGACCACCCAGGTAGCTTAGATTCTTTCCCATTTTCTCTGATTTTGATTTAGCCCCAATTCGCCCCGTCGCCGACCACCTTCGATTCCGGTCACGTTCGCCTCCCATTCGATCATCGGAACCCTCCATCGCACTCGCCTTCTTTCCACGCACGTTATACTCCCCTCCGCTCAACCCAGCTCGCACAGGAGATGTGGATTCGAGTTCCTCCGTCCACCCCTCACCGGAGCTCGACCACCACGCCTCACCGTTCACCATCACCACGCCTAACAAGGTTGAGGCAGTTTGCCCTCGACCCGCGAGCGTTTTGCTGTACTTTGCAGGTACCATCGAGCCCATCTGAGGGTCCGACCATTGATGAATCCACATTTCATCATCTTTATTCTATCATTTTGGCACCAAAAACCCTAGCAAATGCTTGTAAATACCCTTAAATAGAGCATCTTAGCATTCATGCATGTGCATCTCAACAGTGTATAAAATACTGTAATTAAGGCCAAAATTATAGAATAAATAAAGAAAAGAAAAAGAATAAAATATTGTAAATATTTTATGACCCAAAACCCCCGAGACCTAGGCATCTTGATGAATAGGTCGACAAGGAATAAAGTAGGGGGAGATAAGGTCAGAATCACAGAGAAAACACCTATACTTTTTACTCATTCTTTATTCATTTTGGGACCTATTTTTGGTTCCACTTTTTATACACCAAATAAAGAAACTCTGTACATGCAAGTTGTAGATAAATTAATAAAGAAAAATACAAAATTGATTTCACAGGAAAATAATGTACAGACAAAAAGATATGGTCTGAATAAGAATCCAAAATCCCAACTTCCCAGACCCGTATCTCACCAATAAAAACTCCAAATGCAGCCTACTCACCTTTAATTGTATATGGAATAAAATAATCTATTTTATGGTGGTGGTTTCGCATTTGGCGGAGCTACGGTCTGAAAGTTGAGTTTTGGACCCACATTGTACCTTGTACAGATTGAAATATTCAGCTTATTCTTTATTCATTATTTATTCATTTTTATAATTTTATATTACTGTAAATATTACTTATAATATATATGAACATTAAAATCAGAATAAAAGTAGAAAGAAAACTCAAATAAAAATACTTGTAGATATCATATACATAGGTATTTTACCTATACATATACATATACTTTTTATACTTATATTTTATTTAATGTACATAATACATCAATAAAATAAAATAAAAATCTATTTATGTATATAAAAGTATTTTGTAACTTTAGAAAATAAAAGCCAAAATAAAATAAATTAAAAATACCTAAATAAAAATAAAATACTAAAATATGTAGATAATATACCTATGTAAGGGTAAAAAGTAAACCTGTAAAAGTATATATCATAAAATTAATTAAAAATCATGATAAAATACTACATAAAATTTTAAGCATTTTTTATTTAATAACCAAAAATAAATTCGATTGTTTTCTATTTTTTATCGAATTTATAAAATAATTTTCCCATCTTTTCCCTGGTTGGTCCACGTGGACCAACCAGGAACCTCCGACTGTTGACCAGGCGGGTCAACAGTCCGTCCTTCGGGTACTGTAGCTCGGGCGCCTGGTTTTTTGGCCCACCTTGGTGGACTTTCCTAGGTCGCGCCGCTCATCCTCTGCCACCGCTTCCTTCATGGGAGTTGTGCCCCTTCGATCCATCTCCATCGCCGCTCCATCAGATCCGCCCAGATCTTCTTCCTCCACCCGTGACACCTCCTCGAAGTCACGTCCTCGCTTCTCTTCAAATATGACCCCCCTTCTTCCTTTCTCGGGTTGAACCGCGAATTACCCACGATCCTTCCCCCTTGGTCGAGCTAAAGGTGCCCGGAGGTGACAGCTCTGAGCTCCAGGCTTCCAGGCGTCGGGAGAGCACCTGATCGTCGCGCGTTCCAACCTCCGGCGAAGCTCTGCCGTCGAGGTAACCACCCTCTGGCCCTAGGCCATCGAGGCTGTTCTTACCCTCTCTTTATCCCCTTCCTACTCCTGTTAGTTCTAGGATCATTTTCCCATCGTTCTCAGTCGAATCGACCATTCATTCACCCAATCGATCATCTCGCCGGAGCGCAACTCCGGCGAGGCGCTATAGCATCCCCCTCACCGCTTCCCACCTTCTACTGCTGCTGGGTGATGCTCGGCATTTTGCCCGAGCTCTCCCTTAACTCTCTTTGCAGGTTCAAGCTTCCCAAGGACGCCTGGGGTGATTTTGCGCATCCGCCAGATCCACCTGGAGCTTCGTTGCTCCTCCACCTCCACGGGTGCACTCCGGCCATATTTCGAACCTTCGGATCATCCCCGACGGTAGCAGGGACCTCCAGCGTGCTAGAGGACTACATATCAGTTGCAGATCACATCGGAGGAAGGAGTTCGTGTCGATTCCATCTCGTCCAGCCCCTGTTCTTCGCCTGTTCTTGCAGATCAAGGGCGAGCCGTTGGATCCCCGCCTGTTCCTTGAAGCATACAGTCACCGTCAGATCAGGGATGCTCCTAGCCGTCGATCGCCCTTCTAGAGTCTAATCGTGCCCATCCAAGCGAAGCGGCATCGCGGGCTGCGAGCGTGACACGTGGCTAAGTGGGACACATCCCACCGTTCATCCGCGCCTTTGACTGGGCATTTTGCATTGTAAGCCCGGCATATTTTTGTATTTAATATCTAATACTTAATCTCTCGTCTGAAGTTATAAACTTTTGTGTTATTTGCATTCAAGACCCGCGAATTTTGTAATATCGCTACTAGGTCCTTGCCAGGTCACGTGCACAGTGCGCGTGACCTTGGCATTTTTGCAGGTCCACCCTTGCGGGTTTTGTTTATTTGTGTTGGGACTAAAAGTATTTGACTCAGTGTAAATTTTTGTGGCTAAATTGCAGTCGCGCCCCTATCTTTTCCGATATTTGCAATATAGTCCCTGCCAGGCCTTAAATTTTTGGATGCTTCTTGTATTTATTTGAATGATCATCTTAAGCCCAAAAATACCACAAAAATAGACTTAAGTCCCTGGACACTTGTACTTTAACGCTATCTAATTAGTTTTTGATTTTACTTTATTTTCCTATTTATTAAAAATCAAAAACTCTCATTTTGTGTACTGTCTACCTTAGAAAATACCAAAAAAATATCAAAACACCTCTAAAAATTCCAAAAAAATCACATAGTGTCTATTTTACTATATTGTAGTGTCAGTCCAAAAACCACTAAAAATCTCAAAAGAAAAACACTAAAAATTTAAAAACTCTCAAAAACTTCAAAAAAATATAAAAAATAGTAGAAAAACCCAAAAATTGCAAACTCAGCTTCTGTTTCTTCCTTATTTTGTTACTTTTATTGGAAAAATAGTGTGAAATATTTTTGCTACTGGTTGCTATTTTTAACTTGCATTTTTGTCACAGCCAGCCCTTATTTCCACTGTTTGCCTTATTTCAGTTTCTAAAAATACCAAAAACACCTAGAAAAATCCCCAAAAATCACAAAAACAATAAAAAACCCTAAAAATACCAAAAACATTTCATTTCTGGATTTTTGAGTATTTTTGTGCATTTTTATTAATATTCTACCTTGCCTTTTATTATATTGCCTTTACTTCCCAATATTAAAAAAAAAATATAAAATATAAAATCTAAAAATCAGAAAATCAAAAATCAAAATACAAAATTAAAAATTAAAAAAATAAAAAAAATATAAAAATCAAAAACCCACAAAAAGTTTGCTTGCTTGCTTAGTGTAGACACTCCACACACTCACTCACTTGTGCATTCACTTGCTTGAGCTACACTGTTTGCTCCCTGTGTTCGAACTCTCTGCATACTTGCCCTTTACATCATTTGTGCAGAGTTAAAAATAAATCTTAACTCCACATTTATTTCTAATTGTTGATTTTTAGTGTGGGTTAATTGTTGATTAATCGCGTTTTATTGTGGGTCGCACAGCGACAGATTTAGACCCTCGATAGAACGGGATTATCAACCATCCAGGAGCAGGCGCTTGACCTCCGCTGACCTCGCCGGAGCTCCACAGGGCTCCATTGAGTCATCGGAGGCTACCATTCGACGCGGAGGGCCCGCAGTTCCCTTCTCCGATCATCAGAGGTCTTCCAGGATGAGCCCAGCACCGTCACGAGCCCGGCGAAGTTCGCCGGAGCCCAGTTCTTCCTCCATCATTCAGAGACGTCCGATCGACCTCAACGCTCCAGATTTAACCCTGTTCGTCCATTCGAGGAGCAGCACTGACCGCCAGATCCTTTGAGGGTCGATCTCCACCGTCGGTTCAGCGAGGTTCAGCCACCACGCCCGTCCACCGTTTGATCTTCCACGTGGCCGCGCCTGGACCGATCGATCAGCGTCGAAGACCCAGCGTTGGGCGCCACCCCTTCCCAGCCGTCCGATCATTGATGTGGCGCCCATCCGTCGGCTTGCGTAATAAAGGGTAATTTATACCTTAGGCCCTTAGTTTAGTTTAATTTCAGTTTAGTCCGGTAAATATTTTTAGGATTTTATTTACGTTGGTACATTTGCACTTTGGACCCTGTCTTGTTTGCTTATTGCATATATGCCCCTGTGTGTGGTGTAGCACGTGCATCGACACGTGCCTTTTTGGGATATTTGCATAGTTAACCCTGTAGTTCTGGAGTGTTCTGAAATGAATGAATCTTTTTAGGAAATTGCATTTATACCCCTGTGCGTGATTTATTTGTGCATGTGCGCTTATTTGTGGGTAATTTACAAATAGGTCCTCGGACTTTTGGTATCTGCTACCAAATAGTCCCAGAACTTTGTTTTGTTCGCATTTAGGTCCCTGAGTGCCCCAGACAGGCGCTACGCGCGTGATTTCGTGGGATTTTTGCACCGGACCCCCCAGAACTTTGGATAATTGCGTACAGGTCCTTGTGCACTGTACCTAGGTTTTATTTTTGAATAAAATATCAAACCTACTCCAAATTCCATGAAAATTGGACACATGGCTCCTACCATGTTGTAAAATTTTCTAGAATTTTTAGAGACATTTTTGCTTTTATTTGATATTTTTAAAAAATCAAAAACACCCTTTTTCCTTACTGTTTAATTTTAAAAATCACAAAAAATATTAAAATTCGTCTAAAAATTACAAAAAAATTATCTACTGTTTCTTGTGTTGTGTTTGATTTTCTGACCAATTTTGGTCATTTTTCATTATATAAAACTCTTAAAAATTGAAAAACACCAAAAAACTTATAAAAATTCTAATAAATAATCAAAAAATCCAAAAATAATAATTAAGGTGCCTAAATTTTCCTTGTTTCGTTCTCTTTACAGGAAAGTTACCTCCAGGCTTATTGGGAACTTTAAGATATTTTATCTAAGTCCCTTAAGCTCGGCTGGACAGTGCCTTCATTTTCTTGCATTGTTTCATTTTTAGAAAATTAAATACAAATCAGAAAAATACCAAAAGATCACTAAAAATAGTAAAAATTATAAAACACATAAAAACATTTTTATTTGAATTTTTTCTTGATTTTTGATGCATTAAATAAATTGTTGAATTGCCTTGTTTCTTTGTTTTCCTTATTTTCTTAATTCTTTAAAAATCCAAAAAAAATTAAAAACAATTAAAAATCCACCAAAAACACTAGTCTTTTGTTTTATTATATTTTTGAGACTACTTCGTAGGCCGCAAGCCATCACGTGCTCCTTGTGTTCGACCCTGGTCGATATACCAGGTTAAACTAATAGCAGGACCGCTATTTGATTTTGAGTTGATTTTATCTTATTTGGTGGTCTCTTTTTCTTGATTTACACACGAGCAATTGAGGTCGCAACGACCATTTGAGACATACCTGACCTACCTCGCTTGCTCGATTCATCGTGTCATCAAAATAGCGCCGTTGCCGGGGAGCACGGCTTAGTAGTTTTTTATTTTTATTTTTCATTTTCTCTTTGTTTTATTTTTCACGGCTTTCCGCGGCTTTTTCTGAGTCCGCGGCTTTTTATTTTTCTCTTCTTTTTGCTTTATTTTGTTTTATTTTATTTTCTTTTGTTTTTGTTCTTGTTTGACTTTTGTTTGTTTATTTTATTTCTGCACATATACCCTGTTTTATTTTCTTACTATTATTTGATTATTTTATTGGTCTGACCACTTGTTTCTTTCTTGCGAGGGCCCGAGGACCGAGGCGACAGCTTTCGAGAAGCCGGCGCAACCGCGAGACTCGGAGGCAGCTCCCTTCTGCATGGAGCCGCAGGAGAGCGTGAGAGAGAGGTCGAGTGGGAGAGGATTAGAGTAGGATTAGTTTAGACTTTATTTTTATTTTTATTTGATTATTGTAATAATACAGGGACATACTCAGACACTTTGGACTTGGCTTGACTAGCGGGTCTGTTTCGCCGAGCACCGGTGTGCTCGGGGGACCCATAGGTTTTTCGCGGCTTTTCGTGATTTTTGGTTTTCTTCGATGCCTTTTACGGTTTTACGCGGTTTTTCTCGAGCCCCTAGATTTAGGATTTTCTGCTTGATTGTGCCGTAATTAGTAGGATCCCCACACCTAATTATCTACCTGTTCCTATAGTGCGATTAATTGGACCTACTAATAAATCACTAATAAAAATAACTGACTCACTCCCTTCGTAGCCTACGTGCCGTAGCCTGCCCTGCCAAGCGTTGCTCCTGAACCCGATGTGTCAGGAGGAGGAGGGGTAGACCGAGACCGGACCTTTGGCTTGAAGGATTGGTGACCAATTAGACGGTTCTTCGAGTAGAATTACCTGTTTAGGACTCGGCTTTTTACCGCTGCACCATATAGGTAGTTTCTTTCCAGTCTTTACATTTCTGCGCGGATCATTTTGCATGCAGAGTGCTGGAGACGGGTACGTATTTCTATCTTTGCATGCATCATTGATTTCATCGCGCATCGGTTTTTTTGTCTTCTCCCCCTGTTTTTGACTTAATAATCAGGAGAACCGAAAAATTCGTTAGGCCTTTTGTTTTTGTTGAAAAATATTAAAAAGAAAAACCATAAAATTGGGATTGTTTAAGCTATTGACCCTAAAAGACACCTGATCTAAAAATTTGTCTTGGGGAGAGCAACCCCCTCATTGATTGGTTTGCTTGTGCGAGAGAGTGACCCGTTCACTAGGTAGAGCCCTCTGGTGCTATTCCCGACTGATTACCGACTCATTCGTGCGGGACAGTCGGTTGGGGTAGCATCGGGTATCCCAGCAGGTCATGTAATCGCTCTGATAGATTGTTTGTTCACCAAAATAAAATTTGACAAGATAATCCGACCGAGCCTTTACGGTCTTCAGCTCGCGTTGCGTTGGTGAACTGAGGGGTTTGTATTCTGATCATAGTTTCTCCAGATCCCATCCACCTTACTCGCCAGATCACGATGATGGGTAGACGATCTCTTAGGCAGCCTCTAGGTGCACCGCTTTCGGGCGCGTCTACCCGTTCATCTAGATTGGCTCGTGAGAGCCGAGACCAGCTCTTCGATCCCGAGTATGATTCCGCCATGTTCCCCCTCGACCCCCTTTCTTTCGGTTTTGAGAGACATAAGCCAGAGGAGAGATTGGCAGATTTATCAGCACCTGAGTTTGGCTCATTTGATTTTGCAGACGCCATGGCCGGTAGTTCAGAGGATCGCTCCCGAGGTCCACAGCCTGAGCACTTTGTGCTGGACCAGGGCGCGATCAACTCCACCCTGATCGCCTCCCTCGAGACAGTTCAGCAGCAGTTGAGGGATCAGGGAGCATTCATGCTTGATATGAGGAGAGAGATGGAGCAGATGCGAGCAGAGAGAGATCAGAGGAGAGACGGGCCAAGGATCCCGGATGATGCAGATGCAGCAGCCGCAGCAGCAGCCGCAGCAGCCGCGGCAGGAGGACCACCGAGACCGATGCGGGAGTTGCACAACCCCGGATCAACGCTGATGCACCATTGGGTCGTACTTCCAGCTATCGTGGGGGACTTCAAGTTCCCCCCGAACACCTTGCAGTTACTCCCCCGCTTCCACGGGCTCGCCACTGAGGAGCCCCATCTCCACCTCCAGGAGTTCCTCATGATCTGCAGTACTGTCCACGATCGTCAGGTGGACTAGGATACTATTCAGATGATCGCCTTCCCCTTTTTCTTGGCAGACGGAGAAGCCACCTGGCTGAAGCACTTGGGGAAGTTTGTTTATACCTGGGAGCAGCTCCGCACCGAGTACTTACATAAGTACTATCCACTCGGGCGGACCAATGCAGCGAGAGCCCTCATCAGCAACTTCTCCATGCTCCCCAACGAGCAGTTCCATGAGGCATGGGAGAGGTTCTGTGAGCTGACTGATCGATGCCCGCACCATGATATTTTGAAGCCCAACCTTGTGCAGAGCTTCTTCAGCGGGCTGACACCAGAGCTCCAGAGCTTGGTGAACGCTTCTTGTGGTGGGTCTTACTTCGCCAAGGATCACGACCAAGCCTAAGCCATCTACGAGGAGATGGCCGAGAACTATATGGTGATGCCCTAGACCAGGTTGTACACTCAGGGCAGACCCCAGCAGCAGCCAGGACCCATGCAGTACCAGAGGATAGCACGGGTCGATGCCGGTCCATCCAGTTCGTCCGCAATAGCAGCAGCACAGGCAGAGTCTTCAGCTGCGGACATGGGTATTATCAGCGAGAAGTTGGATCGGATGGAGCTGATAGAGAAGAAGCAGTGCCAGGGCATCACTCAGATGGAGCAGATGGCACAGACTCTGAGCGACATGAATACCCAGCTCATGTGTCTCCAGGAGGCACAGACGGCTTCACAGCCCCGTCTTCAGTCGCGAGGTGGTCACGGCAGCAGCAACAGCTCGTCCCAGCGCTCCAGCTCACTCCAGCAGCCTAGACAGGTTCACCTTGTACAGGCGGAGCCGTACCAGCAGTTGCAGCCCACCTACGTGTCACCACCATCTTCAGACTTGCAGATGGTGGTATACCAGCCTGATCAGCCTCTGGCAGTACTCCCGCCAGCCCAGTACGATGCAGAGCCGTTGATGGATGTCAACGGGATTTGGTACGACCGCCCTCAGCCTGGAATCCGACAAGACCATCCCGGATTCAGGTGGGGGAACAGAGGTGCCCAGCCCCAGCAGCAGCCATCTGGTCAGGGAGACCAGTACAATCAGCAGAGAGATCACCAGCCGCAGCAGCAACCCCCAGTCTACCCTTCACAGCAGCAGCAGCAGTCATCCTACGTTCCTCGTCCCTATCAGCAGGGACAGTCTTGGAGGCGTGAGCAGCCTCACCAGCAGCATCCACCTACTTACCCCTCTCAGCAGCAGCAGCACCAGTTCCAGCAGCCTCATTACCAGAGAGACTACCCGTCGGGCTCTCATGGTCCACCATACGAGAGCCCCGCCTTGGACGACATAGCCCGCCTCCTCACGGACCAGCAGGCTACTTTCAGACGGGAGATGGACGAGTTCCGCCAGGAGATGCGGGACATTGTGAGAGGGAAGGCCGTCATCCCTGCCCAGATCGAGCCGAATCCCAACAGCCTGAAGCGGAAGTCTGAGCAGGTAGCTTACACTGAGCATGCCACTCCTAGTGATCCATTTGATGATATGTCTGCAAACCTTTTTGATGCTGATTTTGTCACACTTAGGAGCGGTAGGACACCAGCCGACGGCGGCGCCTCGTCTGAACGACATCACGAGGACACACCTAGGACGCCAGATGAGGAGCAAGAGAGCGGTACTGAGGCCGCTCATGTTGATGATGGTGGTACTGATGCCACCAAGGATGCTGATTCCACAGGCGATGCTGAGGCCGCCATTTCACCAGGTCGAGGAGATGGTACTGAGGCCACTCCTGATGCCGAGCCAGAGCGCGGTACTGAGGCCACGAGACGTCCAGTTGAGCCAGCCAGTGGTGGTGCTGAGACCACCAGAGTTCATTCTGAGAGAGCTGTAGTTTTTCCTCATTCTGATGTATCTCGGAACCATGTTGTGAATAAAGGAAAAAGGTTTGGTTTATTCTGGTCCCACTGTGGTGCTTGATGTATGTGCGGATCCGGCCGTCGAGCTGTCTAAACCTTTTCCTAGTCCTTCATCTGAGAAGGACCCAGTGATTCCCTTCCCTAGAGCCCTTCAGATGGGGAAGGGGAAGAAAAAAGAAAAAGATCCAAAAAAGAGAGAGCAGGAGGAGTTCAGCAAGAACATGATTGATAGATTCCACATACAACTGACCCTTCAGGAGGCTTTGCAGCACATTCCCCTTCTTCAGCGTTCGTTGAGAGACAGGACTACAGTCAGGAGGAAGAGGAGGAACCACCACTCAGAGATCCATGTGCTGACGAAAGCAACGTGCTTTGTGATTCAGAACCGTCTGCTGGCCAAGAGGCCAGATTCAGGTTCCCTATATGTCAGATGTCACATTAGAGAGCAGAGGTTCGACCAGACTCTATTGGATAGCGGATCGTCTATCAACCTCCTTCCGGCAGCCCTTCTCGACCGCTTCGAGTTGGGCACTCTTAGACAGAGCAAGACAGTCCTTCAATTTGCTGATCGATCTGTCAAGAGGCCGAAGGGTTGTTGCGAGACGTTGTTGTCACTATTCAGGGCCTGCAATTCCCCGTGGACTTCGTAGTGTTGGACATGGAGATCCCTGATTCAGTGACCGATGCCCCCATCATCCTCGGTCGTCCGTTCTTGGCCACAACCACGGCGGTGACTGACCATGATAGCGGGAAGGTATACTTTCACGTCGAGGGCGAAAGTGTACAAATAGAGACGGTCGAGGACTACAGAGCCAGAGACAGACCATGCTCAGAGACCAGTTCAGATGCAGAGCAGCTGACAGATGCTGGGCTAGACATCCACCAGGACTGCGACTTTGTGATCACAGACGATGAGGCAGTATGGGCAGACCCAGCAGCACAGGCCATCCTCTCATTTTCAGACACCGCTGATGCAGAGATGATAACAGAGGAGAGCCTGGAGAGCACAGCCCTGGTTCAGGATACCATAGAGGAAGCAGAGCAGGTTCTTGACCGCGACACGGAGTTTTGTGACGGTGGTGCTGATGCCACCTTTGTTGATGCAGATCCCTCGGATTCAGAGTTTGATTGGGCAGATTGCGAGGATTACATGCCAGACCTGAGTTCCACAGAGCCTACAGCTGAGGAGGAGGTAGATGCCGAGCATAGCAGAGACAGTCAGTCAGAGCAGCCTTCTCCAGTTCCCGAGATTGAGAGAGAGTTTCAGTTCTCCCATACAGATTTGGCAGCATACACAGAGACACTTCATAGGCCAGATCCACCAGCACCCAGTTGTCTAGAGCTGAAGCCGCTCCCTACTTCGCTGAAGTATCGATTCCTTGCGGGCGAGCCTAAGATGTACCTAGTCATCATCTCCGTCGATCTGACTGGAGAGCAAGAATCCCGTTTGATGGGGGTTCTTGAAAAGAACCGCAAGGCAATCGGATGGAGCGTAGCAGATCTCCATGGGATTAGTCCATCACGTTGCTCCCACCATATCTATCTCGAGGATGGGGCAAAGCCGTCGTGTGAGTTCCAGCGGTGGCTGAACCCCAATCTGAGAGAGGTTGTCATGAAGGAAATCTCAAAATGGTGGAGCGCAGATTTTATTTATCCCATTTCCGACTCCAAGTGGATCAGCTCCTTGCATGCGGTGCCCAAGAAGACGGGCATCACGACTGTGATCAGTGAGTCGGGAGAGGAGATTGCTACACGAGTACCCACTTATTGGTGGGTCTGCGTTGACTACAGGAGACTCAACCAGGCCACCAAGAAGGATCATTTCCCCCTGCCTTTTATTGACCAGATCATTGAGAGACTGGCAGGGAAGAGCCATTACTGTTTCCTGGATGGGTACTCGGGCTATAACCACGTGGCCATCGCTCCTGAGGACCAGGAGAAGACCACCTTTACCTGTCCCTTCGGCACATACGCCTTCCGACGCATGCCATTCGGGCTATGCAATGCCCCTGCGACATTTCAGAGATGCATGGTGTCGATCTTTTCGGACATGGTAGGGGAGTGTTTGGAGGTCTTCATGGATGATTTCTCGGTTTACGGCGACGGATTTGACTCCTATCTTGACTGCCTAGACCGAGTACTCCAGCGATGTATAGAGGTTCACTTGGTGCTTTCTTGGGAGAAGAGTCACTTCATGGTGACTCAAGGGACGGTGCTTGGCCACATCATCTCCAACAGGGGCATGGAGGTTGATCCGGCCAAGGTAGATGTCATTAGAAAACTCACACCGCCGTCCAATTTGAGTCAGTTACGGTCATTTCTGGGGCACGTCGGTTTCTACCGACGATTTATTCATGATTTCAGCAGGATTGCCCGACCGTTGACTGACCTCCTGATGAAAGACACCGAGTTCCTTGTCGATGACAAGTGTCTTTCGTCCTTCAAGACTCTCAAGCAGTGTGTCATAGAGGCTCCTGTTCTCCAGCCACCGGATTGGTCTCTCCCATTTGAGATCATGACGGATGCCTCCGATTTTGCCGTGGGGGCCGTGCTGGGACAGAGGAGGGATGGAGTCCCCTTTGCTATCCACTACGCTAGCCGCGCATTGGATTCCGCCCAGCGAAATTATACGGTCACAGAGAAGGAGATGCTAGCCGTAGTATTCGCCCTAGATAAGTTCAGATCTTATATCATTGGATCTAGAGTGACCTTGTACACTGATCACACCGCCATCCGATACCTCATGGCAAAGAAGGATGCCAAGGCCAGATTGACTAGATGGATCCTTCTACTCCAGGAGTTCGACATTGAGATCAAGGATAAGCCTGGAGTCAAGAATGTGGTGGCGGATCATCTCTCCCGTTTAGAGCAGTCTGAGGAGTCCGAGCATATTGATCCCATTTGTGAGACCTCACCAGATGAGGCGATCCTTGCTATCGCCTCACTCCCATGGTATGCCGATATTATGAACTTTCTCGTTGCTGGGAAAGTCCCACAAGATTGGCCCAGGCAGATGCGTGAGACCTTCCTTGCGAAGGCCAAGTCCTACCACTGGGAGGATTCCATCCTTTACCACGAAGGAGGGGATAGCGTCTGGCGTAGATGCATTCCTCAGGAGGAGCACCATAGCGTCCTCACATACTGCCACAAGCTTGAGGCAGGAGGACATCATTCTGGGAGGAGAACGACACAGAAAGTGCTCCAATCCGGCTTGTGGTGGCCTACCCTCTTCAAGGACTCTGATGAGTTCGTGAAGAGGTGTACTGACTGTTAGAGGATGGGCACTTGTGGACAGCATGATATGATGCCGATGCAGCCCATTCACTTCTGTGAGGTTTTTGACGCATGGGGCATCTATTTCATGGGTCCATTCCCTAAGAGTCAGGGATTTGAGTACATTCTGTTGGCCGTAGATTATGTTAGTCGTTGGGTTGAGGCTATCCCCGCCCGAGCCGCTGATGCGAGGACAGTTTGCAGATTTTTGAGGAAGCACATCATCGCATGGTTCAGGGTACCTCGAGTATTGATTTCAGATGGGGGGTCTCATTTCATCAACGACCAGGTGAAGGCCCTTGCTAGCGAGTTCGGCATAGACCATCGCGTTGCTACACCTTACCATCCACAGACGAATGGTCTAGCCGAGGTGTCGAACAGGGAGATCAAGACTATATTGCAGAAAGTCGTCCGCCCTGACCGAAAGGATTGGTCACAGCTTTTGGACTCGGTCTTGTGGGCATATAGGACGTCTTTTAAGACACCATTGGGCACATCTCCCTTTCGCCTCGTATATGGCAAGACGTGCCATTTGCCTGTTGAGTTGAGGCACAGGTCACTTTGGGCAGTCACTGAGATACTTATGGATCCAGATGGTATAGGAGACCAGAGGAGGGAAGAGTTAGCAGCCCTGAAGGAGTTGAGAGACACCGCCTTCTCAAACAGCCTACATTATAAGGAAAGAGTGAAGAAGTGGCATGATTCTCACATCAGCCACAAGCATTTTGAGCCTGGACAGAGAGTATGGCTGTTTGATGCGAGGCTTCATTTATTTCCAGGGAAGCTACAGAGCAAGTGGAAGGGACCTTACCTGGTGAGAAAGGTATATCCGAGTTGTCTTCTGAGAGTACCTTTCGTGTGAACGGCCAGCGGCTCAAGCCATTTCTAGATCATGAGCCGCGGGTCGTTGATGTTGTCCCGATTCATTTTGCGTGAGATGTGGTCTTTTGACTCACATCTATTGCATCTCACGCCTGATTTTCACTGATCTTCCGACTTGTATAGATCCAGATGTCCATATCATCACATTCTTTAGTCCCACATCCCTTTATTCATCCTTTGATTATAGGGTGTACTTTACCCTAAGTATAGGGGGGATGTAGGACCTTTGGGTATTTCTTTTATTTCTGTCTACCCCTGTTTTTTTGCTGCCTATACTTAGGGATATTTTACTCTAAGTATAGGGGGGGTAGACCCTGTACATTCTCCACTCGGTTTTCCCTTTATGTACAGCCTGCTATACTTAGGATTACTTGATCCTAAGTATAGGGGGAAAAGCCGAGAGTCTTTTGACCTTCTATTCATTCATTCGTCTTCATATATAGCCTTCCTTTTCACTTTCCTATACCTTGCACGAGTTATGTCTTCTTCATCGCTCTTGACTCTGAGGACATCATTCGAGCTAAGTATAGGGGGGTGTGTATATATTCCATATATACTTTAGCCATAACTCGTACTTTGTGTGAGTGTGTTAATAAATAAAATGGCTAAAAACCCTACAAATCACAAAAATTGAAAATTTTTCATGTACATAAACCTTCTTTTATTTGCACATAAATAGCTAGTGTACAAATTATTTTTGTAAAAATGTTTTCAAAAATCTTTTGTGTAAAGCTTGTGTAAATATTTTTGTATCAAAATTATGTATATAGTATAAATATTTTCCAAAATGTTTTAAAAATCAAAAGTTTGCAAAAATCTTGTGTAAATGTGTGTAAATACCTTTTGCAAAACTTGCACTTCATGCATCATCCATTCATGATTTCAAAACATTTTTCAAAAATTTTGCATGTTTAAAATTTGTGTACATAGCATCTTTTGTACATATGTATATAGTTTTTCTGGATGATAGTTGACATTTAAACTAGCCTAGAATTAAATTGGGAAATGGAGCTTGATTAAGATCTTAATCCACCTAATTGCTAAGAGGAACCTTATAGGGCTTAGGTTTAAGGCTTTTCAGGTCCATGGTGACTTAATTCTTTGAGTCCACTAGGCTATGATCACATGTCATCTCAATGAGCCTAAGTAGAGCACTTAACAACAACACATGACTCATGGGGACAATGGCTTTACTTGGACACCAGCACTTTGCACCGAGCTCTCTACGGATGAGGTGGTGAGGAGGCAGTCTTCCTGGACTTGGGGTAGCATATGAGGGTATTACTTCTAGGCGGAACCTCTCTTCTTCTTTTAGTGAAGGAAGTGCGTCTCAACTTGGTCTGGTTGCCATGAGGTCTAACGACGGGAGTTGTGGGTTGCAATAAAGCTTCAAAAGAGGGATAGTCTACTGGCTCAAGAGGAAAAACTCCTTGTATATATGATGCACATGTACATGTTGTATAGATGCACTTGAAAAAAATGATAATAACTCCAAAAAAGTGGTGGGTCTGAGAGAAAATGATAATCCCACCGGAGTATGTATATAGAGTGCAATAAGCAAAGCTTGTGTTTCACGATCCACCTTATGTAGCTTGCAGCAGGGAGACTTGGCTACACTGGTCAAGCTCCCAAGGATACATGGCTACACTGGCCATGGTCCATTCTCTTCTTCCTCCTCTTCTTGAGCCGGTTGAACTTGAACTTAGAAGGGAATACCCCGCTCCTCGAGGAAAGAGTGGCCAGATTGAGGTCATAGAGTTACCTTGTTGGGGAGGGTTGTCAAGTTGCCATTTCTGAGGTGGAGAGCTTATACCTCACAATTCACAAGACAAGGAAAGATTCATGGTCTTCAGGGTTTGTGATTAATGACTTGTTCTGATCTGGAGCATTGAGGAGTCTTGATTAGAGATTAGTGGAACTTAGAGGCTGTTGAGTTTTAAGCTTGAGTCCAAATAAGGTTCCGACACATTTATAATCCAAAGATCTGATTAAGCTCCATAATTTAATTTAATGAAGGAAAGTTTAATATTCAACCTTGATCCATGTACATTCTTCTCTTTTTCTTTTTCTTTCCTCTTTTTCACTTCTTTTTCAAATAAGTGTTTGCTAAGGGACTAGCAAAGTTAAGTATAGGGGGGTGATGATTACTCATTCATCACTCTTTATTCTTATATTTTAGCTACAAAAACCTTTGCAAATGCATGTATATATTTGTAAATATAAGTAATTACCAAAAGCATGCATGGTATAAAAAGTAATAATTAGCATGTTTTTGTGCAAAAACAAAAGAATAAAGATCAAAAAGAAAAAGAGGGAAATATTTAGAATAAATATTGAGCAACCTAGCCCAAGGGAGGGCTCAGCATGGGCCTGACCGCATAAAAGCCAAAGTAGAGGGAGATAGGGGCTCATGTGTGTAAGTAGACCTGTAAATAAATAAATATATTTTCCTCTAAAAAAATAAAATAAAATGGCTTGTATATATTGTGTATATACTTATATTTATAAAATCAAGATAAAAATAGAAAAAAATCAAAAAGAAAATAAAAATAGATCACTTGTACATATTCATCATGTACATAGTTCATCTACCTATATTTATTTCACCTTATAAATAAATAAAATTAAATTCTATAAAATTTGTAAATATTCTATAATCTATGGTGTAATTAAATAAAATAAAACCATTAAAACAAAAACAAAATAAAAATAACAAAATTAAAAACCCAAAAATACATTGTATATATACCATGTATATATATGGACATATGTATTTATTTCACCTATGTATATAAATAATAAAAATAAAATAAAAATACTCTTTTATTCCTAATTTTATAAAATAAAAAATAGGAATAAAAATGCACAAAAATAACAAATTAAAAATCAAAAATTAAAAAGACATATTGTGTAAATACCTATATATAGCATAAAGTGTAAATACCTTATTTTATTTTGAAACATTAATTAAAAATCACTAAAAAATAGAAAAAATTAAAACAAAAATATTTCATGTTTTGAGTTTTTAATAAATAGGCCATTTACTATTTTCAATTGATTTTCTAAATATTTTCCACGTGGCCTATCCCCATTGGTCCACGGGGGTTTTGACCGTCCGGTCAACCCCCCCCCCCCAGGACCACCTCTCACGGGTATTAGGCGGGCGACCCGATTTCTCCCAATTATTGCGCCTAAACCCGAACACATCACACCTAAACCCCGGGTCCGTGTCACTCACAGCACATCCGACACCTTCGCCGGCGCACCCGCCTCGGGGTCCGCGCTCCACATTGCCCTACCCGATCAAATCTTGTCGGACCTGCACCCATATAAAGGCTGAGCTCCGCCACTTCATTCCTCATCTTTGGATCGTCATTCCTCCACCCAGTGACCTCCATCTTCCGCGCGAGAGTGACAGCTTGCCTCGGAGGTGTAGCAGTGATAACCAGTTGTTCGCGAGGGTCTCCATGAATAATAAAAAGTGTGTCGCTGAGGCGACCGCTCACAAATCATCCAGTCAACCAGCAATTAACCCACAATCCAAAAAAATACAACAATCAAGCTCAAAAATAAATGTGAATTAATCTTTATTTACTCTACCATGAAATGTACAGTGATAAGTATGTAGAGGTCGAACCACAGAGAGCAATACAAAATGTCATAGCCTACTTGTAAATCACAGTCGTCCTTGTGTGGGTTTTTTTTGATTTTATATTATAATTATAATTATTAATTATATTATTATTAATATATATTTTTTTAATGTAATTAGGTAATATATATATATAATATAAATAAAAATACATGTAAACCTATAAAGGGTTAGTATAGAGCTAATAATACTTACATTATATATATAGGTATATATAAATGTAGTAAACTAAAATATACATATTTAATTTTTTTTATATTTTATATATTAAGACTAATGGGAATACATGTAAATGATTACATATATATAATATATTTTTTTTCTTTTTTTGGGGGAAATACATATATATACATAAAGTGGCACTATAATATTTACAAAAATACTTAAAAATAGTCAAAAATCAAGGAGTAAAGTCTTTTTGGGTTTTTCATCATTTTTTGCTGTTTTTGTGATTTTTGGGGATTTTGGAGAATACTTTTAATATTTTTAAATAGCTAAATAATAACAAACAGTGGAATAAGGTCTGACTGTAATAAAAAATGAACATTAAAAATAGTTACAAGCCTCAAAATTTTCCATACTATTTTTCTCATAAAGATAATAAAATATATCATAAATAGGGCCTGAGTTTATATTTTTCTGATTTTTCTTTGATTTTTAATATTTTTTGAAGTTTTTAGGTATTTTTGCATTTTTAAGGTTTTCCTTTTGAGATTTTTAGGGATTTTTGGATTGACACTAGAATAGGACAAAATACACCATAGGAATTTTTTTTAGAATTTTTCAAGGCATTCTCCTATTTTTCTGGGATTTTATAATCTAGACAGTGAATAAAAGACATGTTTTTTATTTTTAATAAATGCAAAAATGCAACAAAATGCAAAACTAAAAATATAGCGTGCAAGGGTACACTAACAAGAGCTTAAGTCTATTTTTGCAAGATTTTTTGATTCAATATGGAGTACAAAATAAATAGACAAAGCATTCAAAAATTAAATGGCCTGGCAGGGGTCTTTTTGCAAATAAAATAGTTCACAGGGGCATACATGCAAAAATCACAATAAAAATACACTTTAACTTTTATTTTCAGGACCATTTAATAAATACAGAAACTCGGCAGGGTTAGATGCAAAATTTAACGCGCCTCACGTGAGACTGCACATGAGGCGCAGAAGGACTAAAGTGTAAATATGAAAACATCAGGGGGTCCAACTGCAATTTTTACAATTTATTTACAACTAAACTTTTATTTTTGGGTTTAAATTCTAAATACAAACAGCAGGGGGTGAGATGTGAAATTTACCCCTAAATACAGCGTGGCATCCAACGGCGCTGCTCTCTTCACTTGCCACGCGTCGTCTCCTGATCGCCCGATGACGCTTCGCCGATGGGAGGCTGAGATTAGATCAGCCCAGCTGATCTGACGGTCGATGCAATGCTCCATCGGACGGCTCCAGTTGAATCTGGGACGGCCCTCCTGATCCGACGGCGCTAGAGCTCCCAGGAAGAACTGGGACGAAGCTCACGCCTGGCGAACTTTGATCGAGGAGCTCAGGCTCCTCCGGGGCTCTCCGGTACGTCTGAGGTGCTCTGAAGGTAGCTGGAAGCCTCCTGCGTCGACTGATGGCGCTTTCATGGCTCCTGGGGGTCCGAGTCGATGGAGCGAGGTCGAAGAAGGAGAAGACCCCCAGGTGCCTCTTCCCGGATCCGTGCGAGTCCAGTTGGGCTCGATTCTTCGAAGTACCTGCACAGGAAGAACCGCGGGCGAGAGAGCTTTCTCCTCGACCCGGGGTTTTGAAGCTACGATGCAAAATGAAGGTGGGCGGAGGGGCTCCGGCGAACGGCGGAGGAGGAGCCCCGATTCGCCAGGACCTAGAGTCCTGGGTTGGACAAATGTGCGCAATAGATGGAGAAGGCGTCGAGGAACGATATGGGGTGAACGAGGAGGTCGGAAACAGTCGGAACCACAGTGGAGAAGTCGCCGGAGCTGAGCTCCGGCGAACTTAGAATTTCAATTTTTAAACTACAGGAGTTAACTAAAACCTAATCTAATGGCTGGAATGAAAAACTAACATCTAAGACTAACTAAAAATGCATAGAAGGTCAGCTCTTATACCTGGGGGCCTCCAGGGAGCAGGGCGGACGCCGGAGCTCCGCCGCGTCAAAATCTCCTTCCTCCGGCCGAGTCAAGATGCTGGGCTACTCCCCCTGTCACGAGGAACAATCCAGGAACAAGATCTAGGCTTTAGGTTGGAATAAAAGTGGCCAAATTCGAGGAAGGAAGCAGAGCTTGTTATTTATAAACATTGGCAAGGGGCCTTATTACCCGACGATTATTAACTGATCCAATGAACATCTCGTTGATCTATGATTTTGGCGGGCATCATGGAAGATTAGGGAACAATTCTTGTGAAGGAAGCGTTGTCGATTGATGGATGGTGTGCCCGGGAAAAAGGCATGAAATCGGGGGAATGGACAGTTCAGAGACGCCAGGCGAGGGATGGGACAGTTGATCTGGGAGTCAACGAAGGCCGACGCCTCATTGGGCCACGTCAGCCGCTACGAGACAAAATAGAAAATCTGAAGGAAGATTGATTTATTTGTCGCCCTAAATGATTTTATTAATTTTTTCTTATAAAATAAAAAATGTGTATTATTTCATCTAGTATTTATTTATGATTTTTATTGAATTTTTCGAGGTGTTTTATTATAGTTTTATTTGAATAATATGTATATGTATGTATTTACATGTGTTTTCATGTATTTTATTTTTAATTTGTTTATTTTCTTTTATTATTTTATTGGCTTATTTTATAAATTTATAATTTATTTTTGTGAGTATAAAGATATTTTTGTTTGATTTTTATGAGTTTATGTATATTTTTAAATAAATAGATATAGATGTATGTAGGTATACTTATAGGTGTTTTATCTATGTATTTTATACACTTAATTTATTTAATATATTTTCTTGATTTTTATTTTGGTTTTGTATTTTTAATGAGTTATGTATAATGTATACATTATTATAAAAATATAGAAGGGCAAAAGAATCAAGGATTAAAACCCTCTTTATTTATAGATAGGTACATATCATAGGTATTTTGTCTATGAATTTGTAAACTTATTTTATTTTACAAATTAATTTTGGTTTTCTTTAGCTTGTCTCATGTGTATGCGTATACAAGGAGGGCCAAAAACCTAACTTCTGCATATGGACTCCAAAAATTATGAAACTAATTTTATAAAATAGTTTATGGAATGCTATCTACAATTAAAGGTGAGTTTGGGTGATTTGGAGTTTTTATTTGCAAGATATGGGTCTGTGAAGTTGAGATTTTGGTTTTTTATTCTGTGTATAAAATGTACACTGGGGATTATTTTTGTACAAACTCAATTTTGCATTTTTATTCATATTATTATCTACAACTTTCATGTACAAAGTTTCTTTATTTGATGAATAAATAATTATGTACAAAATAGGTATAAAAAATGCATAAATAAATGCATGAATAAATGAGTTATTTATTGTACACTGGCCCTTATCTCCCCCTACTTTATTCCTTGTCGACCAATACCATGCTGGCCTTGGTCTCGGGGTTTGGGTCATAAAATATTTACAATATTTTATTCCTTTTTCTTTTCTCCTCTTTATTCTATAATTTTGGCAGTAAAACCTTATTTAATGTAAAATAAATACAATGAACAATGAATTCTATTATGTACAATTTGATGCTATTTACATGCATTTGCTGGGGTTTTTGAGGCCAAAATAATAGAATAAAGGTGATAAAATGGAGATTCATCACCCCCCTATACTTGCCTTTGCTAGTCCCTAGCAAACACTTATGCAATAAGTACAAAAAGAATAAAGAAAAGAAAAAGGAGAATAAAAGAAAGATAGAGTGAGTATGGGTGCTTTCAGTGCAATGCATGTCCTTACAAAATCTGAATTTGGAGCTCCTGTCAGACCTTGGGTGTGAATGTGTGTGGAACCTAGTCGGGAACCAGCTCTAAAATACAACAGCCTTCGATAGTCACAGAACTCGGTTCAACCCACCTCAATAGCCAGGTCAGAACTAGTCTACATCATACGCAAACCCTTATAACTATGAAGCTGACTTGTACGGTGTAAGTGATAGTGGCTCTCCCCAACTGAAATGATAAAGGAGCTAACTTCTCCAGACTGACAACCCAATGATTCCCCAATCCAACAGCTCTTTCCTCGAGGAGCGGGGTATTCCCTTCTAAGTTCAAGTGGCAATCAGCTCAAGAGGAGGGGGTGAAGAGAAGAATGGACGGTAGCCAGTGTAGCTACCTATCCCGTGATGCAAGACCAGTGTAGTCAAGTCATCCAGCTGCAGGCTCACATATTAATCTTTGGAACTCAAGCTTGCTTATTGACTTTGTACATACTTTGCAGGCATTTTATTTTTGTACAGGCCTGACCATTTTTTTTCAACATACTATTCACAGCAGCATTTACATAAGGAGTTTTTCCTCTTGAGCCTGTAGACTATCCCTCTTTTGAAGCTTTATCGCAACCCACAATCTCCTCTCTTTAGACCTCATGGCTATTGGACCAGGTTGGGGTGCACTTCCCTCCCTAGACGAGGACGAATGTTTCCACCTGTGTGTGTCTCAGACTGGCAAATCCAACCCCCTCACCACTCCAACTGAGTTGAGCCAAGTGAAAAGTGCAAGTGTCCAAGTTAGGTCACGGTCGGCAAGAGTCGTACGTGTGTCTCGAAAAGTTCTAGTTAGTCCACTGAGGTGACTTGAACCCAGCCCTGATTTCTCAAAGAATTAAGTCTGTATAGACCTGAAGTACCTTAAACCTAGTTCCCATAAGGTTCCAGTGCAGTTAGGTGCGGTAAGGTCCAACCAAGCTCTAATTTGAGACTTTATTAGACTGATTCAATCATCAAGCTCACTCAAAAAGAATATGAATGGTATGCTTATGCTATGCACAATGAATGATGCAAATTTTTCACAAAAAATTTGGAAAGAATCAAAGAATGTTTTTACACAAAGAATTTTTGCAAATAAACTAAGAACTGGACGTACACAAAAAGTATATACAATTATTTACACGGGTGTGCTGCTTTATTCACAAAATGTATGAGTTTCTAAAAACTTTACATGTTTGAATGGAGTAGTTTATTTAGAACTGTACAGAAAGAATTGTATGTGTCTTATTTATGATTTACAAGAGTTTGTAAGAGTGTTCTTATTAGGTTTTGAAAATACTTTTGCAAACTATAGTACACAATAATTTGCGCAATCATTTACACACATTTGAAATCTATTTTTGCAAAGCTTTGTCACACTATATATGTATAATTTTCACAATAGTTTTGACAAGCATTTGTCAAAATATTTACACATAGGTTTTTCAAATCCTTTCTTTCACATAAAGAAAAATTTTGCAATCAAAATGTTTTCACACATTTGAAATCATTTCACATCAATTTTTTTCAAAACTGGTCACACTATTTTTCAAAGCATACTGTATAGGTATCTGATTTATTAATCAGTATGTACAAAAGATGAAAAATAGTATTTGATGTATAATATGGTTTGGTTCTTTTAGGCTTATTTGGGCTTATTCATTATTTACAAATGAGAGATTTTTGTGCGGACTCCTCAGACTTACTTGAGAATCATTTTCACAAGGATTTTGAAAACTATAGTCCAAAATAATTTTGCAAACATGTTCACGCATTTGAAAATCCTTTTACAAAGGTTTTACACAACATAGATAGATTTTTCAAAACAATTTTGTCAATCAAAATTTTCACAATCATTTGCACACTGATTTTCACACTTTTTGGTTTCACTCAAAGAAAATAAATTTTACACACAAAACTAATTTTTCAAACTTTGAATACTTGTACACACTCTTTTCAAACAATTTTCACAAGATTTTTCAAAAGAGAATGTTTCGCACAAAACCTTTTTCTGACTCAATAATCAGTATAATTACAAAGAGTCTGAGGAACTCACAATCATCTTTCATTCTTATAGAGCTACTTTTTACATTTCATTTTATGATGAGGTGGTCTTCTATTTTTCAGTATGAGTTATGGCTTGTAGTATATACAGGGTATATACGACCCCCCTATACTTAGATTGAGCTATGTCCTCATAGATCGAAAGGAAAAGCAAAGACATAACTCGTACTGAGTATAGACAGATCTAAAGAATAAATATGAATAAAATGAATGAATGAGAAATTGACCGTCCCCCCTATACTTAGGATCAAATAATCCTAAGTATAGCAGACTGTACAAAAAGCAGGGAGGGTCAAGGGTGGGAATATACTGATCGTACTCAGATTGTCTCCCCCTATACTTAGGGTAAGATACTCCTAAGTATAGACAAGGAGAGGAGACAATGGAGAGGATCGTAATGAAATGACAAACTCGGGGTGCACATCCCCCCCATACTTAGGACCAAGTACGTCCTAAGTATAGAAAACTGTCTATAAGGGCGGCACCTTTTGTTACGAAAAAGAAAATAGAAAATGAAAAGAAGAAAAGGAGTAAATTAGATAAACAGTTGTTGAATGGTATAGTCTGAATCTTTCGATGCCGCGGGTGTTGTGAAGGTGTCATCATGGTGCATTAACTGAATAAAGTCAACAACGGCCAAGAATGCATCTGGTTCGAGATAAGGCTTCAGTAGTTGGCCGTTGACGATGAAGGGCTGTGCGTCAGGGGACAAATCTGATATCGCGATACTGCCATTGTCACGCACCTCACAAACTCGGAATGGCACTGTCCACTTACTCTTTAATTTGCCGGGAAATATCCGTAACTTTGCATCAAACAGTCACACTTTCTGTCCAACGTCGAAGGTCTTTCGTCTGATGTGCCGGTCATGCCAGCGTTTCACCTTCTCCTTGTACATCAAGGTGTTATCGTATGCGCAGTCTCGGAATTCCAAGAGCCTGTTCAGATCGTCTTTTCTCTTCTGACCACTTCTTCGTGAGTCTAAGTTACAATTGCTAATTGCCCAAAGAGATTTATGAATTAATTCCACAGGCAGATGGCATGGTTTCCTATATACAAGACGGTAGGGCGACATGCCCAAGGGAGACTTGTAGGTCGTTCGGTACGCCCATAGAGCTGAGTCCAAGAGTTGAGACCAGTCTTTTCTGTTTGCCTAACAAGTTTCTGCAATATGGTCTTGATTTATCTGTTTGATAATTCTGCCATGCCATTGGTCTGCGGATGATAAGGAGATGCGACACGGTGATCGATGCCGTATTCCTTCGTTAATTTCTTGACCTCTTTGTTGATGAAATGGCTACCCCCGTCTGAGATGAGAATCTTTGGTATCCCAAACCACGAAATGATGTTCTTCTTCAGAAACTGGCAAACTGTTTTGCTGTCGGCGGCTCGGGTGGGAATAGCTTCAACCCAACGACTCACGTAATCGACGGCAAGAAGGATGTGCTCAAAACCTTGACTGTTAGGGAAAGGTCCCATGAAGTCAATGCCCCATGCATCGAAAACGTCAGCTATCTGAATGATTTTTAGAGGCATTGAATCTTTGGCAGTGAGTGTACCTTTCAATCGCTGACAGTCAATACATCTTTTAACAAACTCTGCTGCATCCTTGAATAATGTGGGCCACCAGAAGCCACACTGCAAAACTTTCGCTGCCGTACGATCTCCGGAATGGTGCCCACCAGATTCGAGTGAATGACAATGCTCGAGGACACTAGATTGCTCCGTCGGAGGGATGCACCTGCGCCAAATACAATCTGCTCCTTCTCTGAATAAAAGAGGATCCTCCCACTGGTAGAAGCGGATGGTCGACATGAATTTGTTCTTCTAATTCTTCGTCCAATCCGAAGGTATTACCCCAGAGGTGAGGTAATTGACAATGTCAGCATACCAAGGGAGAGAATCCACTGCTAAGATAGCTTCGTCAGGGAAGGTTTTTGTGATAGGTGCATTACTCAGAGGAGACTCATGTTGTTCTATTCTGGACAGATGATCTGCTACCACATTCTGAACTCCAGGTTTGTCTTTGATTTCCAGATCGAATTCCTGGAGGAGAAGGATCCAACGAATCAGTCTTGGCTTGGCATCCTTCTTCTGCTGTAGGTACCGGATAGCAGAGTGGTCTGTGAAAATGGTGACCTTCGACCCCAACAAATAGGATCTGAACTTCTCTAAGGCGAAAACCACAGCCAGCAGTTCTTTCTCTGTCACTGTATAATTTCTTTGAGCTTCATCTAATGTTCTGCTGGCATAGTGAATGGCATAGGGCGCCTTGTCTTTCCTCTGTCCAAGAACAGCTCCGACTGCAAAATCTGACGCATCGGTCATTATCTCAAATGGAAGAGTCCAGTCGGGAGGCTGTAAGATTGAAGCCTGAGTGATAAGCTCCTTCAATTGATTGAAAGCAAGGAGAACCGGCTGATCAATAATGAACTCAGTCTCCTTGCACAAGAGTTCTGTCAGAGGTCGGGCAATGCGGCTGAAGTCCTTGATAAATCGTCTGTAAAATCCCACATGCCCCAGGAATGACCTCACATTCTTTACTGACTGAGGTGGCTGAAGGTTTGAAATGACATCCACCTTGGCTGGGTCGACTTCCATGCCACATTTGGAAACGACATGGCCTAGCACAATTCCTTCGATGACCATAAAATGGCTCTTTTCCCATGAGAGCACTAGATTGACTTCTCGGCATTTCTGAAGCACTCTGTCTAGGTGCTCAAGACAAGCATCGAAACTATAACCGTAGACAGAGAAATCGTCCATGAACACCTCAAGAAAACTGCCTACCATCTCGGCGAAGACTGCTAGCATGCATCTTTGGAAGGTTGCAGGTGCATTGCATAATCCAAAGGGCATCCTCTTAAAGGCATAGGTGCCGAACGGGCAAGTGAAGGTAGTCTTCTCTTGATCCTCAGGAGCGATCACCACTTGGTTGTACCCGGAGTACCCATCCAGGAAGCAGAAGAACTCCTTGCCTGCTAATCTCTCCAGAACTTGATCAATGAATGGCAAGGGGAAGTGGTCCTTCTTGGTTGCTGCATTAAGACGGCGGTAGTCAACACACACCCGCCAGGATGTCGGTACCTGATGAATCCACATTTCATCATCTTTATTCTATCATTTTGGCATCAAAAACCCTAGCAAATGCCTGTAAATACCCTTAAATAGAGCATCTTAGCATTCATGCATGTGCATCACAATAGTGTATAAATCACTGTAATTAAATGCCAAAATTATAGAATAAATAAAGAAAAGAAAAAGAATAAAATATTGTAAATATTTTATGACCCAAAACCCCCGAGACCTAGGCATCTTGAGGAATAGGTCGACAAGGAATAAAGTAGGGGGAGATAAGGTCAGAAATACAGAGAAAATACCTATACCTTTTATTCATTCTTTATTCATTTTGGGACCTATTTTTGGTTCCACTTTTTATACATCAAATAAAGAAACTTTGTACATGAAAGTTGTAGATAATATAATAAAGAAAAATACAAAATTGATTTCACAGAAAAACAATGTACTGATAAAAAGTTATGGTCTGAATAAAATTCCAAAATCCCAACTTCCCAGACCCGTATCTCACAAATAAAAACTCCAAATGCAGCGTACTCACCTTTAATTGTATATAGAAGAAAACAAGCTATTTAATGGCAGTGGTTTCGCATTTGGCGGAGCTACGGTTTGAAAGTTGAGTTTTGGACCCTCATTGTATACTTGTACATATTAAAATATTCAATTTATTTATTATTTATTATTTTTATAATTTTATATTTTTATAATGTTGTAAATATTATTCATAATAATTTTATACATTAAAATCAGAATAAAAATGCAAAGAAAGATAAAAATAAAAATAAACATATATAGGTTATACAGGTATTATACCTATACTTATACCTATACCTTTTATACTTTTATACTAAATAATTCAGAAAAATAAAATAAAAATATATTTATGTACATAAAAGTATTTTATGTTTTTATAAAATAATAAGTAAAAATAATAACAATAAAATACACAAAATAAAATTAAAATACTAAAATACATAGGTAATATACCTATATAGGGCTAAAAAGTAAACTTGTAAAAAAATATATGTACCATAAAAATAAATAAAAATCATAATTAAATACTACATAAAATAACGAACAATTTTTATTTTATAATCATAATTTAATCCTATTTATTTCTATTTTTAAATGAATTAACAAAGCATTTTCTTTATCTTTTCCCTGGTTGGTCCACGTGGACCAACCAGGCGCCTCGGACTGTTGACCGGCGGGTCAACAGTCCATTCTTCACCCTTCAGGAGTTAGTACACCTCGTTTTTCGCCCGATTTCACCCTTTTTTCGAGGTCGCGCCGCTCGTCCTTCGCCGTCGCTTCCTTCTTGGAAGTTGATCACTGTAGATCCACCTACCTCGCCGCCCTCCTAGATCTCCTTAGATCTGCTCGTCTCGCCCGTGACTCCCCCTCGAAGTCACGCCCTCAACTCCCTTCAAATACAAACCCCCATATCCCTTTCTCGGTTTTGAACCGCAAATCATCCAGCTCCTTCCCCCCTTGGAGCCGCTCTAGCACCGTGGAGGTGACAGCTCCAGGTCTACACCTTCGAGGAGGCGGATTCGCGCGAGTTGGGCGCGTTCCACCCCCACCTCCGGCGGGTGTCCCCGTGAGGTACTCACCCTCTGGCCCCAGGCCATCGAGGCTGTTCTTTCCCTCTATTTATCCCCTTCTCGTTCCGCGTCGCTTTAGGATATTTTCGCCCATCGTTCTTCGTCAAATCGTTCACCTAATCACGTCATTGCTCACCTCGCCGGAGCGCAACTCCGGCGAGTCCCCATCTCGCCCTTCATTCCATCTCGAGAGCCACCTGAGGTCGAGGCATTTTGCCCTCGACCTCTGTAATCTTTTTGTGCAGGTACTGAAGCCCATCGAAGCGTCTGGAGCAATTTTGCCCACCTCGCCGGAGCATCTGGGCCCTTGTAGCTCCGCCACCTCCGTGCGAGAGCACCGGCGAACGCCGGTGGCTTTTGATGCTTCCAGACGTCAGCTGACACCTGCAGGAGCACCCTCGACCGGTTTACAAGCTCGGTCGTCGCCGTAGCCGGACGGAGGAGCTCGGAGAACTTCACCCAACCGGAGCTCCTCCGTGTTCTTCCCTCTGCCTCCGGAGCCGTCTGATCAACGAGGGCGCCCCAGATCATCCAGCAGCCGTCCGATCAGGACGTCCCTCAGCCGTTCATCGCGCGAAGATCTTCTTATCTGAGCCGCTGGATTGCGAAGCGTCATCGTGAGCCCACGAGCCGCCACGTGGCAAGTGGGAGAAGGAGAACCGTCGGATCGCCCGCCTTTGACTGGGTATTTTGCATGTAACCCCCGGTCATTTTTGTAATATTCTATTAGCACTGAAACTTTCATCTGCCTTTATTAAGTTTTTGTAATATTTGCAGTGAAGTCCCTGGTAGTTTTTGATATTACATTCAGGTCCTTCCCAGGCGCGTGCAAGCCACGCGCCTTGGTGGACATTTTGCATCTATACACCTCCGGGTTTAGCTATTTAGCTTTAATCCATTAAATATTATATTAAGTATAAACTTTTGTGGAAAATTGCATGTATGCCCCTGGATGTTTTAATATTTTCACTTATGCCCCTGCCAGGCCTTTAATTTTTGTATGCTTGTTGTATTTATTTAACCTATCATTTTAACTCCAAAATTTCTCAAATTTTGAACTTAAGCTCCTGGACATGTGCACTTAGACGCCACCATTTTAGTTTTTGATTTTACTTTATTTTCATATTTATTAAAAATCAAAAACATCAATTTAATGCACTATCTAGCTTAGAAAATACCAAAAAAAATATTAAAACCTCTCCAAAAATTCCAAAAAAATTACCTAGTGTCTATTTTATCTTATTTTAGTGTCAGTCCAAAAATCATTAAAAATCTCAAAAGAAAAACACTAAAAATTCAAAAACACTCAAAAACTTCAAAAAAAATATATGAAATCAAGGAAAACTCTAAAAAATACAAACTCAGGTTCGGTGTGTTCCTTATTTTGTTCTTTTTATTTGAAAAATAGTGTGAGAATTTTTAGCTACTGGTTGCTATTTTTAAATCTCATTTTAATCACAGCCAGCCCTATTTCCACTGTTTTGCCTTATTTCAGTCTTTAAAAATACCAAAAACACCTTGAAAAATCCCCAAAAATCACAAAAATAGTAAAAAACCCTAAAAATACCAAAAATATTTAATTTCTGAATTTTTGGTTATTTTTGCACCTTTTTATAAATATTTTAGCTTGTGTCTTATTAGATTGTTTTTACTTTCCAATATTGAAAAAGAAAATAAAAAAATATATAAAATATAAAATTATAAAAATCAGAAAATTAAAAATCAAAATACAAAATTAAAAAAAAAGAATAAAAATTAAAAACCCACAAAAATTTCCTTTCCTTTCTTGCTTAGTGTAGACACATCACACACATCCACTTGAGCACATTTTTGCTTGAACTACCCTGCTTGCTCCCTGTGTTCGAACTCTCTGCATACTTGACACTATACACCATTTGTGCAGAGTTAAAAATAAATTTTAACTCCACATTAGTTCTAATTTGTTAATCTTTAGTGTGGGTTAATTGTTGACTTTAGTCCGAATTTAGTGTGGTCACCACACCGACTGAGTTCACGCTTTGTGCTGAACTTAAGACCACCTGTTTTCGGCTAAATCAAATGGCGCCGTTGCCGGGGAGCAACAGCGAGTAGTTCACATTTTGTTTGATTGTGTGATTGTTTACCATAGCATTATTTTCCATCTCTTACATTTTTGATATATCTTGTTGAGCTATCTGACCGTCTCTTTTCTTGTCTTCTTGCGAGGGACCGCGGAGCAAGGCGGATTGCTTAGGTGATTCGGAGCATCCTTGGGAAGCGGAGCCGGCTTTTCTTAGTCACGCCGGCAGGAGAGAGCAGGAGGAGTGAGGGAGAGTGATTAGATTAGCTTACATTTATTTTTGTGAGAGAGAGACTATTAATTTGTAATAATACAGGTACACTTGGACTCTCTGGACACTCAGACTATCGGGCCTAATTTCCGGGAGTTTGTTCACCCGGGGGCTCACCGCGATTTTATCGAGTTTTTATCGCCGTCATTTTCCGGTTTTGTTTTCATTTTTCACTTTCTTTTGTGCATTGAGCTCTTAGTTATAGGTCCTGCTTGATTCGATTAGAATAGGTCCAAACACCTAATTATCTTTGCATGCTCCTATAGATTCGTATTTGGACTTAGACTAATTAAACAGTTAGCTAGTAGCTTCCGATCCACGCGCCGCGAGCTCACACCCGAACAAGCGCTTTCTCCTAACTCAAATGTGTTGAGCAGAGGAGGGGTGAGCCTAGACCGGACACTCGGATTAGGAGTTAATAGTTAGCTTGTGGTTCTTCACGCTAGCAGTTGCCTAATCTAGGACGATTTCCGCTTTGCATTTCGCCATATAGTGTAGGTTTAAAAATTCTGCTTTGCATCCCGCATGGAGAGAGCTGGGATTCGCTGTAAGTCCTCTTACTTTGCACGCATCATCTAGGCACAAAGGTGAGATTTCCACCTTGGTGTCGACTTGCACGGCTTTTCCGACTCTATTCTCCCTCTGTTTTTGGAACAAAGTAGGATAAAGGAAAAATACAAAAAAACCGTTAGGCGCTTGTTTGAATCTACTCAAAAGAAGCGATAACACCAAAAAAATTAAAAAAGGGACTGCTAAAGAAAACTTGACCAAAATAAAATCGGTAATTGGATTCATTGCTTGGGGAGAGTAACATCCTCACTTGTATTCAGGTTGCATGGGAAGGTCTCCTTCCAAGTGAGGTAAGCGCTTCGTAAGGATTAGAGCCCAAAACCCAACTTGTGGCTGCCTTGTGTATCGCCTGGATTTCCGAAGTATTGGCGCTACTATCGTACGTAGTCGAGTAGGACTTGGTCGCCATTGGTGACTCACTATTGTGTGAGCACCGACCTTGTCCGAAGTACCGAGCCTAGGCCACGCCTTCACGGGTGTGTCTGTCTCACCGGCTGCGTCCGAGTAGGATCTTGCACGCTCATGGGTGATTCCGTTGCGAGCGAGGTCCGAAGTATCGGTTTCGCCTATCGGCTTCCTCCCTCTATTTCTTTGGCTGAATAGGGATCCAGGAAGGGTTACAAGGACCTCAAAAAGCGCAAGTTACAGGTTACACAGGAGGAGGACAAGTACGGGGACACTTTCCTGGCAGTACTCTCGCTCCCATAGGCGTAGCGTTCTAAGGACTCGTGATAAGATAAATACCTGAAAACAAGCTAAAAATTGACAAGATAAAAGCCGAACCTTCACGGCTTCACGAGTTGAGTTGGTGAATTCACCCTTGCTTTGCGTTTGATTGCTAGATTTATTTAGGTCAAGATCAAAAACACCGCACAATTGTGCACAATTTTGTTGCATATCATCTTCTTCTTCTCTTGCATTATCCCCACTCTTCTCGAATAATCAAGATGATGGGACGGAGATCTCTTAGGCCGACCTTGTCGGCGCCGCTATCTAGCACTCCTCCTTACTCATCTAGGAATGCCTCGGAGAGTCCGCTCTCCGAGCCCGAGTTCACATCCACCATGTTCCCCCTCGACCACCCTTCCCATTCTCCTTCTCTCAGTCCAATTGTGTCAGAATTCAGTGCATCATAGAGTTCGGCTCATTCTACAGCACCTGAAATGGCCTCATTTGCTTTTTCAGAGAATCCAACAATGGCAGACAGAGTGCGAGCCGGTGCAGTTTATAGTTGATTCAGAAGGCCGCCCTTCGTCAGAAATTCATGCAGAGCAAGAGTTCTCCCATGCAGACCTGGTCGCCTTCACGCAGACATACCAAAAGCCAGATCTGCCACCTCCCAGTTGTCCAGAACTGAAACCTCTTCCGCAGTCAATGAAGTATAGATTCCTTGCAGGTGAGCCAGAAATGCACCCAGTCATCATCTCAGCAGATTTGACTGGAGAACAAGAATCTCGTCTGATGGAGGTTCTTGAAAGGAACCGCAAGGCAATCGGATGGAGTATAGCAGATCTCCAAGGGCTGAGCCCAAATCTTTGCTCCCACCACATTTATCTCGAGGATGACGCTAAGCCGTCGCGTGAGTTCCAACGACAGCTGAACCCAAATCTTCGAGACGTAGTCATGAAAGAAATTTCCAAGTGGTGGAGCGCCGATTTTATCTATCCCATCTCTGACTCCAAATGGGTAAGTCCGCTACATGTGGTACCTAAGAAGACGGGTATCACTACAATTGTTAATGAGTCTGGAGAGGAGATCGCTACCAGAGTACCAACTTCTTGGAGGGTCTGTGTGGACTACAGACGATTGAATGAGGCCACCAAGAAGGATCACTTCCCGCTACCCTTCATTGATCAGATTATTGAGCGGCTAGCTGGGAAGAGTCATTACTGTTTCCTTGACGGGTACTCTGGATATAATCAAGTGGCCATTGCGCCCGAAGACCAGGAGAAAACGACATTCACCTGTCCGTTTGGGACGTATGCTTTCAGACGGATGCCCTTTGGTCTATGTAACGCTCCTGCGACATTCCAAAGGTGCATGTTGTCCATCTTCTCGGACATGGTGGGTGACTGTTTAGAGGTCTTCATGGATGACTTCTCGGTCTATGGCGACGGGTTCGATGCTTGTCTTGACTTCCTAGACCGTGTGCTGAAGCGCTGCATCGAGGTTAATCTTGTCTTATCCTGGGAGAAGAGTCATTTCATGATGACTCAAGGGACGGTCCTTGGTCATATCGTCTCCAACAGGGGCATGGAGGTCGATCCGGCTAAGGTGGATATCATCAGAAAGCTCAATCCACCGTCCAATTTGCGTCAGTTACGGTCTTTTCTAGGGCATGTCGGTTTCTACCGACGGTTCATTCAGGACTTCAGTCGAATTGCCCGACCGCTCACTGACTTGCTGACAAAAGACACCGAGTTTATTGTTAATGAGAAGTGTCTTGAATCTTTTGAAACTCTCAAGAATATGGTTGTTTCAGCTCCTGTCCTTCAGCCACCCGATTGGTCTCTTCCATTCGAGATCATGACGGATGCTTCAGATTATGCCGTTGGGGCTGTGCTTGGACAGAGGAGGGATGGATTACCTTTTGCCATTCACTACGCCAGCCGGACTTTGGATGCCGCGCAGCGGAATTACACTGTGACTGAGAAAGAGATGCTGGCCGTAGTTTTCGCTCTTGATAAGTATCGATCATATATTCTCGGATCTAGAGTGACCATTTACACTGATCATACCGCCATCCGGTACTTAATGGCCAAGAAGGATGCCAAAGCACGTCTCACCAGATGGATCCTTCTACTCCAGGAATTTGATATTGAGATTAAGGACAAGCCTGGAGTCAAGAATGTGGTGGCGGATCATCTCTCCAGATTGGAGAATCTTGAGGAATCTGAGCCCAGCGCACCTATCACAGAGACATTTCCGGATGAGGCGATCTTGGCTGTCACCTCACTCCCGTGGTATGCTGACTTTGTAAACTATCTTGTTGCCAAGACAGTCCCTCAGGGTTGGCCCAGACAGAAACTTGAGACCTTCCTAGCTAAGGCCAAGTCTTACCATTGGGAGGATCCCGTCCTTTATCAATCCTTGAAGGAGGGGATAGTATCTGGAGAAGGTGTATTCCTCAAGAAGAGCAGCATAGCGTCCTCACATACTGCCACAAGCTTGAGGCAGGAGGACATCATTCTGGAAAAAGGACAGCACAGAAGGTGCTTCAATCTGGCCTATGGTGGCCTACTCTCTTCAAGGATTCTGATGAGTTCGTGGAGAGATGTACTGACTGTCAGAAAATGGGAACCTGCGGACAGAGAGACATGATGCCCATGCAACCCATTCACTTATGTGAGGTTTTTGATGCATGGGGGATTGATTTCATGGGCCCATTTCCTAAGAGTCAGGGATTCGAGCATATTTTGCTCGCTGTAGATTATGTCAGCCGATGGGTTGAGGCCATCCCCGCCCGAGCTGCAGATGCTAAAACCATTTGCAAATTTTTGAGGAGAAATATCATTTCACGGTTCGGGGTACCTAGAGTCTTGATTTCAGACGGGGGGTCTCACTTCATCAATGACAAAGTCAGGGTCCTTGCAGACGAGTTCGGCATTGACCATCGGGTTGCCACTCCTTATCACCCTCAGACTAATGGCCTTGCCGAAGTATCGAATCGGGAGATAAAGACTATCTTGCAGAAAGTTGTCCGCCCAGATCGAAAGGATTGGTCACAACTTTTGGACTCGGTCTTATGGGCTTATCGGACTTCTTTCAAGAATCCATTGGGAACATCTCCCTTTCGTCTCGTCTATGGCAAGCCGTGCCATTTGCCAGTGGAGATCAAGCATAAATCTTTTTGGGCAGTTACTGAGTTGCTTCTAGATCCCGAGAGTATAGGAGAACAGAGAAGAGCAGAATTGGCAGCCCTGGAAGAATTGAGAGATACAGCCTTTTCCAACAGCCTACAATACAAGGAAAAAGTGAAGACATGGCACGATTCGCATATCAGCCATAAACAGTTTGAGCCAGATCAGAGAGTATGGTTGTTTGATTCCAGGCTGAAACTATTCCCAGGGAAATTGCAGAGCAAGTGGAAAGGACCGTATGTGGTCAGGAAGGTACATGACAATGGCAGCATCGACATATCTGAACCGTCATCTTCCTCTACCTTCCGCGTCAATGGTCAACACCTGAAACTATATCTTGATCATGATCCACCGACCATTGACGTTGCCCCCATTCTTCTTGTATGAGATGTGTCCTTTGATTCTGATCATCTGCATCTCATACATGGTGATCAATTCTATCTTCCGCTGTACAGATTCATCTGTTTATATCACTCCGTTGTCGATTTATTTTCTTATTTTCTTCTTTTCTTCTTTTCCTTTTCTATCTTCTTCATCTACCGAAAAGGTGTCGCCCTTGTAGACAGCTTTCCATACTTAGGACGTACTTTGTCCTAAGTATAGGGGGCGTGCACCCCGAGTTTTTCTATTCATTTCGATCCTCTCCATTGTCTCCTCTTCTTGTCTATACTTAGGGATATCTTACCCTAAGTATAGGGGGAGACAATCTGAGTACGATCTGTTCATTCCCACCCTTGACCCTCCCTGCTTTGTGTACAGTCTGCTATACTTAGGATTATTTGATCCTAAGTATAGGGGGGACGGTCAACTTCTTATTCGTTTGATTCATTCATTTCTTTCTTTATTATTTAGATTTTCCTATACTTAGTACGAGTTATGTCTTCTCTCTTCTCTCCGATCTATGAGGACATAGCTCAAGCTAAGTATAGGGGGGTCGTATATACTGTGTATATACTTTAGCCATAACTCGTACTTTTGTATTTTCCTAATAATATGGCTAATAATTCTTTAAAATTCATTAAAAATCCTTAATAAAAAGATGTGATTATTCCTCAGATTCTTTTTGTATTTACTGATTAATAAATCAGGTGAAAATGTTTTTTGCAAAATATTTGAAAAATAGTTTGAAAATCTTTGTGAACATCTATTGAAAACTATTTTGAAAATATTTTGTTTCGTGTTTTCAACCTGTGTGAAAAATGTGTGGTTTGTAAAAACTTATTTTCTTTGTGTGAAATAAAATGTTTGAAAAATGATTTGCAAAATGGTTTGAAAAATGGTTGCAAAAATGATTTGAAAAACCTATATATACTATTTTGAAAGCCTTTGCAAAATGATTTTCAAATGTGTGTAAAATGTTTGTAAAAATTATTTTGGACTATAGTTTTCAAAAATTGTGTGTAAATTGTTTTCAAATAAGTTTGAGGAATATACACATCATACCAAAATCCACTATATATATATGTATAAAATTGATCATTTACCCTTGTAAATCCTTAAAATCCACTTTTTGTATATATAAGAAGCACTCCCGTGTACATATTTTTAACCTAGTTTTCAGCCAAAACTTTTTGTTTTCAAAAATTCCCAAAAACATTTGCAAAATTAAAATCCAAAAAAACATTTGAAAAATCTTCTTGAAAAATACAAAAAAAAATGCATGCATCATCTTTTCAAAAATCCATAAAAAGTTCAAAACCTTTGAAAATTGCTTCACAAAAATATTTTCTGCATCACATTGCATAGCATGAGCATTTTTCGGATTGAGTTTGATAGTTGAACAAGTCTAAGTAAAATCTGAAGATTGGAGCTTGATTGGACCTTAAAATCTACCTAATAGCAGGAACCTTATAGGAACTGGGTTTGAGGTACTTCAGGTCTAGTTGACTTAATTCTTTGAGGATCACGGGACTTGGTTCAATGGATTCTTGACTGCCTAAGTAGAGTATTTCGGAGCACACGCACGACTCTTGTTGATAATGACCTAACTTGGACACCTGCACCTTTCACATGGCTCAACTCAGTTGGAGTGGTGAGGGGATTGGATTTGCCGGTATGAGACGCACACAAGTGGAAACATTTGTCCTCCTCTAGGGAGGGAAGTGCACCCCAACCCGTCCAATGATTAGGAAGTCTAAAGACAGGAGGCTGTGGGTTGCGATAAAGCTTCAAAAGAGGGATAGTCTACTGGCTCAAGAGGAAAAACTCCTTATGTAAATGCTGCTGTATATAGTATTCGAAAAAAAAAGAGTTCAGGCATGTATAAAAATAAAAAGCCTGCAAGTACAAAGTCAATAAGCAAGCTTGAGTTCCAAAGCCAAATATGTGAGCCTGCAGCAGGATGACTTGACTACACTGGTCTTGCATCCCGGGATAGGTAGCTACACTGGCTACCGTCCATTCTTCTCTTCACCCCCTCCTCTTGAGCTGGTTGCCACTTGAACTTAGAAGGGAATACCCCGCTCCTCGAGGATGGAGTTGCTGGATTGGGGAATCATTGGGTTGTCAAACTGGAGAAGTCAGTTTCTTTGTCATTCTAGTTGGGGAGAGCCACCATCACTTACACTGTACAAGTCAGATTCATAGTCGTAAGAGTTTGCGTATGAGTTGAAGTATTTCTGACCTGGCTATTGAGGAGACTTGGATAGAGTTTTGGGATTCTCAAGGGCTGTTGGATTTCAAACACGGTTCTCACTAAGGTTCCGCCCGCACTAAATTTCCAAAGGTCCGACTTACGCTCCAAACTTTGATTTTGCAAAGACAAGTTTGATAATCAAATAAAATCCAAGTTCTTCTTTTTCTTTTCTTTCTGTTTCTTTTTGCACTTATTGCATAAGTGTTTGCTAGGGACTAGCAAAGGTAAATTATAGGGGGATGATGAATCCACATTTCATCATCTTTATTCTATCATTTTGGCATCAAAAACCCTAGCAAATGCCTGTAAATACCCTTAAATAGAGCATCTTAGCATTCATGCATGTGCATCACAATAGTGTATAAATCACTGTAATTAAAGGCCAAAATTATAGAATAAATAAAGAAAAGAAAAAGAATAAAATATTGTAAATATTTTATGACCCAAAACCCCCGAGATCTAGGCATCTTGAGGAATAGGTCGACAAGGAATAAAGTAGGGGGAGATAAGGTCAGAAATACAGAGAAAATACATATACCTTTTATTCATTCTTTATTCATTTTGGGACCTATTTTTGGTTCCACTTTTTATACATCAAATAAAGAAACTTTGTACATGAAAGTTGTAGATAATATAATAAAGAAAAATACAAAATTGATTTCACAGAAAAACAATGTACTGATAAAAAGTTATGGTCTGAATAAAATTCCAAAATCCCAACTTCCCAGACCCGTATCTCACAAATAAAAACTCCAAATGCAGCGTACTCACCTTTAATTGTATATAGAAGAAAACAAGCTATTTAATGGCGGTGGTTTCGCATTTGGCGGAGCTACGGTTTGAAAGTTGAGTTTTGGACCCTCATTGTATACTTGTACATATTAAAATATTCAATTTATTTATTATTTATTATTTTTATAATTTTATATTTTTATAATGTTGTAAATATTATTCATAATAATTTTATACATTAAAATCAGAATAAAAATGCAAAGAAAGATAAAAATAAAAATAAACATATATAGGTTATACAGGTATTATACCTATACTTATACCTATACCTTTTATACTTTTATACTAAATAATTCAGAAAAATAAAATAAAAATATATTTATGTACATAAAAGTATTTTATGTTTTTATAAAATAATAAGTAAAAATAATAACAATAAAATACACAAAATAAAATTAAAATACTAAAATACATAGGTAATATACCTATATAGGGCTAAAAAGTAAACTTGTAAAAAAATATATGTACCATAAAAATAAATAAAAATCATAATTAAATACTACATAAAATAACGAACAATTTTTATTTTATAATCATAATTTAATCCTATTTATTTCTATTTTTAAATGAATTAACAAAGCATTTTCTTTATCTTTTCCCTGGTTGGTCCACGTGGACCAACCAGGCGCCTCGGACTGTTGACCGGCAGGTCAACAGTCCATTCTTCACCCTTCAGGAGTTAGTACACCTCGTTTTTCGCCCGATTTCACCCTTTTTTCGAGGTCGCGCCGCTCGTCCTTCGCCGTCGCTTCCTTCTTGGAAGTTGATCACTGTAGATCCACCTACCTCGCCGCCCTCCTAGATCTCCTTAGATCTGCTCGTCTCGCCCGTGACTCCCCCTCGAAGTCACGCCCTCAACTCCCTTCAAATACAAACCCCCATATCCCTTTCTCGGTTTTGAACCGCAAATCATCCAGCTCCTTCCCCCCTTGGAGTCGCTCTAGCACCGTGGAGGTGACAGCTCCAGGTCTACACCTTCAAGGAGGCGGATTCGCGCGAGTTGGGCGCGTTCCACCCCCACCTCCGGCGGGTGTCCCCGTGAGGTACTCACCCTCTGGCCCCAGGCCATCGAGGTTGTTCTTTCCCTCTATTTATCCCCTTCTCGTTCCGCGTCGCTTTAGGATATTTTCGCCCATCGTTCTTCGTCAAATCGTTCACCTAATCACGTCATTTCTCACCTCGCCGGAGCGCAACTCCGGCGAGTCCCCATCTCGCCCTTCATTCCATCTCGAGAGCCACCTGAGGTCGAGGCATTTTGCCCTCGACCTCTGTAATCTTTTTGTGCAGGTACTGAAGCCCATCGAAGTGTCTGGAGAAATTTTGCCCACCTCGCCGGAGCACCTGGGCCCTTGTAGCTCCGCCACCTCCGTGCGAGAGCACCGGCGAACGCCGGTGGCTTTTGATGCTTCCAGACGTCAGCTGACACCTGCAGGAGCACCCTCGACCGGTTTACAAGCTCCGTCGTCGCCGTAGCCGGACGGAGGAGCTCGGAGAACTTCACCCAACCGGAGCTCCTCCGTGTTCTTCCCTCTGCCTCCGGAGCCGTCTGATCAACGAGGGCGCCCCAGATCATCCAGCAGCCGTCCGATCAGGACGTCCCTCAGCCGTTCATCGCGCGAAGATCTTCTTATCTGAGCCGTTGGATTGCGAAGCGTCATCGTGAGCCCACGAGCCGCCACGTGGCAAGTGGGAGAAGGAGAACCATCGGATCGCCCGCCTTTGACTGGGTATTTTGCATGTAACCCCCGGTCATTTTTGTAATATTCTATTAGCACTGAAACTTTCATCTGCCTTTATTATGTTTTTGTAATATTTGCAGTGAAGTCCCTGGTAGTTTTTGATATTACATTCAGGTCCTTCCCAGGCGCGTGCAAGCCACGCGCCTTGGTGGACATTTTGCATCTATACACCTCCGGGTTTAGCTATTTAGCTTTAATCCATTAAATATTATATTAAGTATAAACTTTTGTGGAAAATTGCATGTATGCCCCTGGATGTTTTAATATTTTCACTTATGCCCCTGCCAGGCCTTTAAATTTGGTATGCTTGTTGTATTTATTTAACCTATCATTTTAACTCCAAAATTTCTCAAATTTTGAACTTAAGCTCCTGGACATGTGTACTTAGACGCCACCATTTTAGTTTTTGATTTTACTTTATTTTCATATTTATTAAAAATCAAAAACATCTATTTTGTGCACTGTCTAGCTTAGAAAATACCAAAAAAATAATAAAACCTCTCCAAAAATTCCAAAAAAATTACCTAGTGTCTATTTTATCTTATTTTAGTGTCAGTCCAAAAATCATTAAAAATCTCAAAAGAAAAACACTAAAAATTCAAAAACACTCAAAAACGTCAAAAAAATATATAAAATCAAGGAAAACTCTAAAAAATACAAACTCAGGTTCGGTATGTTCCTTATTTTGTTCTTTTTATTTGAAAAATAGTGTGAAAATTTTTAGCTACTGGTTGCTATTTTTAAATCTCATTTTAATCACAGCCAGCCCTATTTCCACTGTTTTGCCTTATTTCAGTCTTTAAAAATACCAAAAACACCTTGAAAAATCCCCAAAAATCACAAAAACAGTAAAAAACCCTAAAAATACCAAAAATATTTAATTTCTGAATTTTTGGTTATTTTTGCACCTTTTTATAAATATTTTAGCTTGTGTCTTATTAGATTGTTTTTACTTTCCAATATTGAAAAAGAAAATAAAAAAAATATAAAATATAAAATTATAAAAATCAGAAAATTAAAAATCAAAATACAAAATTAAAAAAAAGAATAAAAATTAAAAACCCACAAAAATTTCCTTTCCTTGCTTGCTTAGTGTAGACACATCACACACATCCACTTGAGCACATTTTTGCTTGAACTACCCTGCTTGCTCCCTGTGTTCGAACTCTCTGCATACTTGACACTATACACCATTTGTGCAGAGTTAAAAATAAATTTTAACTCCACATTAGTTCTAATTTGTTGATCTTTAGTGTGGGTTAATTGTTGACTTTAGTCCGAATTTAGTGTGGTCACCACACCGACTGAGTTCACGCTTTGTGCTGAACTTAAGACCACCTGTTTTCGGCTAAATCAGTACCTGAGTTGAAATTTCCTCTCCTTTGTCATTTGTGACCACGGTAAGCCCTGATTTCTTGGGAACTACATGCAGTGGGCTTACCTATTTTGAATCGGAGATGGGATAGATGAAGCCTGCGTCACACCATTTCGTGATTTCTTTCATAACGAGGTCCCGAAGGTTAGGGTTCAGCCTTCTCTGAAATTCACGGGACAGCTTGGCATCTTCTTCTAGATAGATATGGTGTGAACACAGAGCTGGATTTATCCCTCGGAGGTCTGATACGCTCCAACCAAGTGCCTTGCGGTTCTTTTCTAGAACCTCGAGAAGTCGAGATTCTTGATCCGGATTTAGCCTGCTGCTGATGATGACCGGATACATGTGTTCTTCACCTGCAAGGAAAGCATACTTCAGGCCTGCAGGAAGTGGCTTGAGTTCTGGTTTTGATCTGTCCACTTTATCGGTCACTTCAGATACCATGCTGGTGGTGGAATGCACTTTGAGGCTGCTACCGTCCTCATCATTCTGTTGAGATCCCGGAAATGCACCGAACAGTTCTGCACTAAGCTGATCATGTTCGGTCTGGAGTGAATGCTCAAGAAGATGCGCCTGCATCTGAGAATCTGTCTCCCAAGAATCATCGGAGCATATGCTGACTGCGCTTTCCAAGTCCTCCTCAAGAGTGAGGATTTCTCGGGTCCATGGATCGTCCAGTGATAACTTTGAATCTATGATCTCTGCGATAAAATCACAGTTTGCTTCTGATGCTGCCTGGCTCTCATCAGTCGTGGCATTCTGCTCTTTGTTCATGTTTATCGTGATTTGCTGGGTGTTCGAGCTGAAAGTGATCTTCCCAGACCCGTAATCAACCACGGCACCGGAAGTACGGAGGAATGGTCTGCCAAGGATGATAGAGGTCTGGACAGGGGTGCAGGTGAGTCCATATCAAGGACTACAAAGTCAGCTGGGAATTTCATCTTCTGCACGGTAACTATCACGTCTTCCAACAGACCTCGGGGCCGCTTGACGGATCGGTCAGCGAACTGAAGGATCATGCGTGTCTGCTTGAGCGGTCCCAGCCTGAATTCTTGCATTATAGACGAGGGCAGAAGGTTGATGGAAGAACCACTGTCAAGAAGAGTACGCTCGAAAACCTGGTCAAAAATCACACAACTGATGAGAGATGCACCTGTATCATGCTTTTTCTGAGGGAGGTTGCTGATAGCTGCAACTGTGGCCATGGAGAGAACGTGCTTTTCTACTTCTCGGCGTCTGTTGTCTTGTGCTGGGCGACGCCTGTTAGTACATGCCTCTTTCAGTCCTTTCTTTACAGCTGGCATGTATTCCACGGCCTTTAACAAGGGAATCTCAACAGTCAATTTATCCAAAATCTCCACAACACCTGGATCTGACAATGCCTTTTTTCGGTTTGCAATTTTTTTGGATTTTTGTATTGCATGCGGAAAAGGAATATTTACACCACTGGAAGGAAAATGAGAGTTCTTATTTACATCAAAATCATCGCCCACAGAATGTTGTACATCCGGACTACAAAAAGGAGTACAAGCTGAATCTAAACATGCCGGTGCTGCTGGGCGGTCAAAAAGAGTAGCGTCAGCTCCATCGGCTGGCGAGGGATCGGCTGCTGCTGGCGGCTCCTCCAAGGCTGGCGCGGCTTTACTGCTGCTACAAGCGTCTTTTTGGTGTTTTTGCTTTTGCTGATTTTTTTGTATTTTTGGCTGAGGTTGATGTTGGCAAGGCACGACGGCTGGACTGGCTTCTCCTTCCTCTTCCTCCTCACCCGCCCCTGGAGCTGGCACGGCTGATGTGGAAGATGACGATCCACCTGTTTCTTTATTCACCCCACATCTGGTAGCAGGCGGAGGCAAGGCCCTACCGCTCCTGAGAGTAACAACATTAGAATAAACAGTAATATCATTCTCAGACACGGACTGGACATCACATTCTACCTGTTCTTTCTTTTTGAAATTGTTGGGGTTGGCTTCGACCTGCGCCGGAATAGTGGTTCGGGTGGCGGTCAGGTCGTCAAGCCGTTTTGTCATCTCCGCCAGCCCTTTAACAAGCTGGGATAGACACTCCATGGTGGGACTAGCAGGGGACATATCAGAAGACTCAGCGTGCAAACCACGCTGTTGTTGGGTAGATGGGTGGGGAGGTTGTTGTTGGTGGTGCGGTGGTGCAGGAAGTTGAAGCTGTTGATATGACGGAGGAGGATACTGCTGATATTGCGGAGAGGGGGCAGCCGCGTACTGGTGATACGGCTGCGAGTGGTGGTACTGTGGCTGCTGCTGATACGAAAAGTTCTGCCTCCATTGTTGTGCAAACTGGGGAGGCTGCTGGTACTGCTGGTGCTGCTGGGAGGATTGACCAAAACGACCACCCTGAGGTTGGTGGTACTGCCGGTTGGCAAATTGCTGACCCTGGGGTTGTCCCTGAGGACGGGTCGGTTGTGCATCATTACTCCATACCCCATTAACTTCTTGGATAAGGGGCGGTGGTGGGAAGACTGGATCAGGAATAGAAAGGAACTCTGGCTGGTAGACGACCATCTGCTGCTGCGGCGGGCCCTGGTCGGGTGCCTGCACGTAGTACACGTGCTGGACTGCCGGTGGCTGCTGGCTCGGCTGAGGCTGATGCTGCGGTTGCGGCTCGTCCTTCTTCTCAGCGGGAGCGTCTGATGGTGTAGCCGACTGGACAGAGTTGATCGTACCGACCAACAGCTCGAGGTTCTTGTTGATCTGATCAAGCTTATCCATGTTCTGGGTCCTCTTCTCGATCACAGCGAGTTTCTCAAGGTCCTGTGATTGTTTCTCAATGATATCTACCTTAGAGAGATGTCCCCGATGATGCTAAGGTTGGAGCTCTCATCTCTCTCTGCTTCCTTGGATGCAGCCATGTGAACTTGTTTCTGGAGGATCTGGGGCTGCTTCTAGTATGCTTTGGATGAAGAGAGGGTGGCCTCTCCTTCGGCCATTTCTTCAAAAATCTGCCAGACAACATGTTCATCCTTGTTGAAATGGGAGCCCCCACATGCTGCGTCCACGAGCCTTTGGCTTTCAATGTTCAGTCCCCCAAATAAATGCTGGACCAAACTGGTCTTCGGGATATCATGATGGGGACACTTCTCCTGCAGATCAGTGAATCTCTCCCAAGCCTCGTGTACTGACTCATGTGCTCCTTGGGAGAAATTACTAATACGTGCTCGCATCTGGTTGAGCCGACCGAGAGGGTAGTATTTGTGTAGGAAGGCGGACTTCAACTCCTCCCAGGTCGTTACGACCTTTCCCATATGATTGACCCAATAGAGGGCCTTGTCCTGTAGACTGAAGGGGAAAGTCGTCATCTTGACAATGTCCAGGGGGACATTCGGATAGTGGGTGGTGCGACAAATGCGGGAGAATTGCTGCAGGTGAATGTACGGCTCTTCGTTCGTGTTTCCATGAAAGGCAGGGAGAAGGGCTATGAACTGGGGCTTCAGCTCAAAGTGAGCGTGTACCGGTGGAATGAGAATCCACTCGGTCATCTGGCTGTCTCCCGGGTTGTATGTTTCTTTTAGTGTCGGCTTCGGTTGTGGTATTTCGAAGCCATCATCAGGAGGATCATCACCTCCTCCACCTCCACCTCCTCCTCCTCGGCCTCCTCTACCTCTGCCTCCTCTTCCATCGTCACGGTTCATCATGTCATTCAACATATCCTGGAACGCGGTTTGTGTCAGGGCATGCTCGGTCAGCTGCTGCTGTATGGCCTGGATAGATGCCAACAACTGTGCATTAACTTGATTTTGATCTGGTGCCTGTCCTTCTGGTACGGGTGGCTGCTGACCCTTGCCCTTTCCTCCTGGAGCCATGTCAGGATCTGAGTCGGACGAGATGAACTCCGGAGTAGTCTCCAGGGCTCGCACTGGTTTCTATCTGCAGAATGAGATAGTCCGAATCAAATCACTTGCAATTAACTTTCAGCTGCCGTGATTAAGCTGGAATTCAGGTCAACCCCAGCATGTTGTGAATGGGAAAGGGATGTAGACTGTAATCGACTCCCATTCACAATGGCGGAAGCGGGACAAAAGTGATCCCAGTTTATTGGGTGGCCAAGAGAAAGGTAGAAAACGAGGAGTCTGGAGATCGATCCGCAAAGTCCGGGTCGGTTTCTCGGGAATCGCCTCGAAATTATTGGCGGAGTTGAGTCTATGGAATCGATGTAGGTGTCGGCATGGTCCCGACGAAACCATCCATGGATCAACTTCACGAAGCAAGAGAATGTCGGATTGTTGGAAGAATGATACGATGGTCAACGAAGAATAAAAGGAGTGTAAAACAGTAGAAAGGCTCGGTTGAGCGGGGTGGTCAAAGGGAGAAACAACAAAATGTGCGCAACTGCGCGGGACTTGATCTTTGAACCTTAATCTAGATTCATACAAACGCAATACAAAAATCGGATTCACCAACTCACGCCATGTGAAGCCGTGAAAGTTCGGCTATTTATCATCTTTTCATTTTTAGAGTTGTGATTTTCAGGCATATCTTATAACAAGTCCTTAGTACGCTACCCTATAGGAGAGAGAGTACTGCCGGAAGAGTATCCCGTACTTGTCCTCCTCCTGTGTAACCTGTAGTCTGTACTTTTTGGAGTCCTTGTAACCCTTCCTGGATCCCTACTCAGCCAAAGAAGAGAGAGAGGAAGCCAATAGGCGAAACCAATACTTCAGTTCTCGCTCGTAACGGAATCACCCGTGAGCGTGCAAGAACCTACTCAGACGCAGGACGATGAGACAGACACCCCCGTGAAGGCGTGGCCTATGCTCAATACTTCGGACAGGGTCGATGCTCTCACAACATAGAGTCACCATTGGTGACCAAGTCCTACTCGCCTACGTACGATAGAAGCGCCATTACTTCGAAAATCCAGGCGATACACAAGGCAGTTGCAGACTGGGTTTTGGGCTTTAATCCTTAGGGGTCGCACTCACTCAAGGGAGTAGGGTTTTGGTCCCCCTCCAAGGTACCTGAAAACAATGAGGGCTTTATGAACCTGGTACAATGATAGTCCATTATGAATTTTAATTAAGGTCAAAGTTTATTTAGCAGTCCCCTTGTTTTAAGTTTTTGGGTTTTCACTTTTTTTTGGATCTGTTTCATACCAGCGCCTAACGTTTTTGTAGATTTTCATTTAAGTCCTAGGTGCTCAAAAATCAGAGGGAGATAGCGGAAAAGCCGTGCAAGTGGTTCCATGATGGAAATCTCACCATTGAACCGAATGATGCATGCTGAGTTAGAAGACTTACAGTGCATCCCAGCTCTCTCCATGCGGTATGCAAAACAGAATTTTTAAACCTATCTACATGTCGATATACAAGGCACAAAATCGTCCTAAACATAAGCTGCTATTAGCGTGAAGAACCATAAGCCGTTAATTCATCTCTAGCCCAAGAGAGTCCGGTCTTGGCTCACCCCTCCTCTGCTCAACAAATTGAGGGTAGGAGAAAGCGCTTTACAGGGTTCGCTACGGCACAGAGGGCTAAGAGACAAATTAACAACTTGTTTAAGTTTGACTAGATCCAAGCGAAGTAGACTATAGGAACATGCATTCTTATTAATGTTTGGACCTAGTTACCGAGTCAAGCAACCTATATCTAGGGGCTCCAAGCACATAAAATAAAATAAAAGAAAGGCGGAAAGCTCAAAACTTCGGGAAAAAAAAGGCGATGAAAACTCGAAAAAGCCGCGATGAGGCCCCCAGGTGAATAATCACCCGGGCACTGGACCTCATTATGAAGAGTATAGTCCTGTTTATATACATGCCAAAATAGTCTCTCTCTCACTATAAATTACAAAATAAATAATCCTAAATATCTAGCTCTAACCAATGCACATCTCCTTGCTTCTTTGGTGCACTCTCCAGATGGTCATGAGGAGAAGACCATCCTCCTCCAATCTTGGCTGCATTGGCCTCCTAAGAAGCCATCCTCGCGTGGCGGTCCCTTGCATCAAAGTCACGAAAAGAATGCATTAGTAAAGCTCAATCAATTAAATAGACCAGAGAAAATAATCACAAGACATAAATCAATTAAGCATGGTGATCAATAGCAATAAAAATAGCTGCTCACAAAAATGAATATTAAATAAAGAATTTTTTTATACAAGAATGACAAAATAATTAGGCTATGCTCATTGCTCCCCGGCAACGGCGCCATCTGATAACTAGTTGTTCGCGAGGGTCTCCATGAATAATAAAAAGTGTGTCGTTGAGGCGACCGCTCACAAATCATCCAGTCAACCAGCAATTAACCCACAATCCAAAAAAAATACAACAATCAAGCTCAAAAATAAATGTGAATTAATCTTTATTTACTCTACCATTAAATGTACAGTGACAAGTATGTAGAGGTCGAACCACAGAGAGCAATACAAAATGTCATAGCCTACTTGTAAATCACAGTCGTCCTTGTGTGGGTTTTTTTTTATTTTATATTATAATTATAATTATTAATTATATTATTATTAATATATATTTTTTAATGTAATTAGGTAATATATATATATAATATAAATAAAAATACTTGTAAACCTATAAAGGGTTAGTATAGAGCTAATAATACTTACATTATATATATAGGTATATATAAATGTAGTAAACTAAATATATATATATATATAATTTTTTTTATATTTTATATATTAAGACTAATGGGAATACATGTAAATGATTACATATATATAATATCTTTTTTTTTCTTTTTTTGGGGGAAATACCTATATATACATAAAGTGGTACTATAATATTTACAAAAATACTTAAAAATAGTCAAAAATCAAGGAGTAAAGTCTTTTTGGGTTTTTCATCATTTTTTACTGTTTTTGTGATTTTTGGGGATTTTTGAGAATACTTTTAATATTTTTAAATAGCTAAATAATAGCAAATAGTGGAATAAGGTCTGGCAGTAATAAAAAATGGACATTAAAAATAGTTACAAGCCTCAAAATTTTCCACACTATTTTTCTCATAAAGATAATAAAATATAGCATAAATAGGGCCTGAGTTTATATTTTTCTGATTTTTCTTTGATTTTTAATATTTTTTGAAGTTTTTAGGTATTTTTGCATTTTTAAGGTTTTCCTTTTGAGATTTTTAGGGATTTTTGGACTGACACTAGAATAGGACAAAATACACCATAGGAAATTTTTTTAGAATTTTTCAAGGCATTCTCCTATTTTTCTGGGATTTTATAATCTAGACAGTGAATAAAAGACATGTTTTTTATTTTTAATAAATGCAAAATTGCAACAAAATGCAAAACTAAAAATATAGCGTGCAAGGGTACACTAACAGGAGCTTAAGTCTATTTTTGCAAGATTTTTCGATTCAATATGGAGCACAAAATAAATAGACAAAGCATTCAAAAATTAAATGGCCTGGCAGGGGTCTTTTTGCAAATAAAATAGTTCACAGGGGCATACATGCAAAAATCACAATAAAAATACACTTTAACTTTTATTTTCAGGACCATTTACTAAATACAGAAACTCGGCGGGGTTAGATGCAAAATTTCACGCGCCTCACGTGAGACTGCACGTGCAGCGCGGAAGGACTAAAGTGTAAATATGAAAACATCAGGGGGTCCAACTGCAATTTTTACAATTTATTTACAACTAAAACTTTTATTTTTGGGTTTAAATTCTAAATACAAACAGCAGGGGGGTGAGGTGAAATTTACCCCTAAATACAGCGTGGCATCCAACGGCGCTGCTCTCTTCACTTGCCACGTGTCGTCTCCTGATCGCCCGATGACGCTTTGCCGATGGGAGGCTGAGATTAGATCAGCCCAGCTGATCTGACGGTCGATGCAATGCTCCATCGGACGGCTCCTGTCGAATCTGGGACGACCCTCCTGATCCGACGGCGCTAGAGCTCCTAGGAAGAACTGGGACGAAGCTCGCGCCTGGCGAACTTTGATCGAGGAGATCGGGCTCCTCCGGGGCTCTCCGGTGCGTCTGAGGTGCTCTGAAGGTAGCTGGAAGCCTCCCGCGTCGACTGATGGCGCTTTCATGGCTCCTGGGGGTCCGAGTCGATGGAGCGAGGTCGAAGAAGGAGAAGACCCCCAGGTGCCTCTTCCCGGATCCGTGCGAGTCCAGTTGGGCTCGATTCTTCGAAGTACCTGCACAGGAAGAACCGCGGGCGAGAGAGCTTTCTCCTCGACCCGGGGTTTTGAAGCTACGATGCAAAATGAAGGTGGGCGGAGGGGCTCCGGCGAACGGCGGAGGAGGAGACCCGATTCACCAGGACCTAGAGTCCTGGGTTGGAAAAATGTGCGCAATAGATGGAGAAGGCGTCGAGGAACGATATGGGGTGAACGAGGAGGTCGGAAACAGTCGGAACCACAGTGGAGAAGTCGCCGGAGCTGAGCTCCGGTGAACTTCGAATTTCAATTTTTAAACTACAGGAGTTAACTAAAACCTAATCTAATGGCTGGAATGAAAAACTAACATCTAAGACTAACTAAAAATGCATAGAAGGTCAGCTCTTATACCTGGGGGCCTCCAGGGAGCAGGGCGGACGCCGGAGCTCTGCCGCATCAAAATCTCCTTCCTTCGGCCGAGTCAAGATGCTGGGCTACTCCCCCTGTCACGAGGAACAATCCAGGAACAAGATCTAGGCTTTAGGTTGGAATAAAAGTGGCCAAATTCGAGGAAGGAAGCGGAGCTTGTTATTTATAAACATTGGCAAGGGGCCTTATTACCCGGCGATTATTAACTGATCCAATGAACATCTCGTTGATCTATGATTTTGGCAGGCATCATGGAAGATTAGGGAACAATTCTTGTGAAGGAAGCGTTGTCGATTGATGGATGGTGTGCCCGGGAAAAAGGCATGAAATCGGGGGAATGGACAGTTCAGAGACGCCAGGCGAGGGATGGGACAGTTGACCTGGGAGTCAACGAAGGCCGGCGCCTCATTGGGCCACGTCAGCCGCTACGAGACAAAATAGAAAATCTGAAGGAAGATTGATTTATTTGTCGCCCTAAATGATTTTATTAATTTTTTCTTATAAAATAAAAAATGTGTATTATTTCATCTAGTATTTATTTATGATTTTTATTGAATTTTTCGAGGTGTTTTATTATAGTTTTATTTGAATAATATGTATATGTATGTATTTACATGTGTTTTCATGTATTTTATTTTTAATTTGTTTATTTTCTTTTATTATTTTATTGGCTTATTTTATAAATTTATAATTTATTTTTGTGAGTATAAAGATATTTTTATTTGATTTTTATGAGTTTATGTATATTTTTAAATAAATAGGTATAGATGTATGTAGGTATACTTATAGGTGTTTTATCTATGTATTTTATACACTTAATTTATTTAATATATTTTCTTGATTTTTATTTTGGTGTTGTATTTTTAATGAGTTATGTATAATGTATACATTATTATAAAAATATAGAAGGGCAAAAGAATCAAGGATTAAAACCCTCTTTATTTATAGATAGGTACATATCATAGGTATTTTGTCTATGAATTTGTAAACTTATTTTATTTTACAAATTAATTTTGGTTTTCTTTAGCTTCTCTCATGTGTATGCATTAAGTACATTATTTACAAAATTCTAAAAATATGAATGAATATTGAATAAAATGAATATTTTAGTCAGTCCTATATACAAGGAGGGCCAAAAACCTAACTTCTGCATATGGACTCCAAAAATTATGAAACCAATTTTATAAAATAGTTTATGGAATGCTATATACAATTAAAGGTGAGTTTGGGTGATTTGGAGTTTTTATTTGCAAGATATGGGTCTGTGAAGTTGAGATTTTGGCTTTTTTATTCTGTGTATAAAATGTACACTGGGGATTATTTTTGTACAAACTCAATTTTACATTTGTATTCATATTATTATCTACAACTTTCATGTACAAAGTTTCTTTATTTGATGAATAAATAATTATGTACAAAATAGGTATAAAAAATGCATAAATAAATGCATGAATAAATGAGGTATTTATTGTACACTGGCCCTTATCTCCCCCTACTTTATTCCTTGTCGACCAATACCATGCTGGCCTTGGTCTCGGGGTTTGGGTCATAAAATATTTACAATATTTTATTCCTTTTTCTTTTCTCCTCTTTATTCTATAATTTTGGCAGTAAAACCTTATTTAATGTAAAATAAATACAATGAACAATGAATGCTATTATGTACAATTTGATGCTATTTACATGCATTTGCTGGGGTTTTTGAGGCCAAAATAATAGAATAAAGGTGATGAAATGGAGATTCATCAAGCAGCGAGGCTGAGGGTGCTCGAACCACTAATCCGGCGAGCCAGCGCCGCCGTGCTCCGCCCAGAGCAGGAGCTCGAGCCTCGGACGACGACGGTCCTCGAGGCAAGGACCCAGAGCACCAGCTGCTCTTCCCCAGTCGACTCGACCACCCAGGTAGCTTAGATTCTTTCCCATTTTCTCTGATTTTGATTTAGCCCCACTTCGCCCCGTCGCCGACCACCTTCGATTCCGGTCACGTTCGCCTCCCATTCGATCATCAGAACCCTCCATCGCACTCGCCTTCTTTCCACGCACGTTCTACGCCCTCCGCTCAACCCATCTCGCACAGGAGCTGGGGATTTGAGCTCCTCCGTCCACCCCTCGCTGGAGCTCGACCACCACGCCTCACCGTTCACCATCACCAATGCCTAACGAGGTCGAGGCAGTTTGCCCTCGACCCGCGAGCGTTTTGCTGTGCTTTGCAGGTACCGTACGTCGCGCCATCTGAGAGTCCGACCATCCAGGAGCAGGCGCTTGACCTCCGCTGACCTCGCCGGAGCTCCACAGGGCTCCATAGAGTAATCGGAGGCTACCATTCGATGCGGAGGGCCCGCAGCTCCCTTCTCCGATCATCAGAGGTCTTCCAGGAGAGCCCAGCGCCGTCACGAGCCCGGCGAAGTTCGCCGGAGCCCAGTTCTTCCTCCATCCTTCAGAGACGGTCCGATCGACCTCAACGCTCCAGATTTGATCATGTTCGTCCAATCGAGGAGCAGCACTGACCGCCAGATCCTGTGAGGGTCGATCTCCACCGTCGGTTCAGCGAGGTTCAGCCACCACGCCCGTCCACCGTTTGATCTTCCACGTCGTCGCGCTTGGACCGATCGATCATCGTCGAAGACCCAGTGTTGGGCGCCACCCCCTTCCCAGCCGTCCGATCATTGACGTGGCGCCCATCCGTCGGCTTGCGTAATAAAGGGTAATTTTTACCTTAGGCCCTTAGTTTAGTTTAATTTCAGTTTAGTCCGGTAAATATTTTTAGGATTTTATTTACTTTGGTACATTTGCACTTTGGACCCTGTCTTGTTTGCTTATTGCATATATGCCCCTGTGTGTGGTGTAGCACGTGCATCGACACGTGCCTTTTTGGGATATTTGCATAGTTAACCCTGTAGTTCTGGAGTGTTCTGAAATGAATGAATCTTTTTAGGAAATTGCATTTATACCCCTGTGCATGATTTATTTGTGCATGTGCGCTTATTTGTGGGTAATTTACAAACAGGTCCTCGGACTTTTGGTACCTCTTACCAAATAGTCCCAGAACTTTGTTTTGTTCGCATTTAGGTCCCTGAGTGCCCCAGACACACGCTGCGCGCGTGATTTCGTGGGATTTTTGCACCGAACCCCCCAGAACTTTGGATAATTGCGTACAGGTCCCTGTGCACTGTACCTAGGTATTATTTTTGAATAAAATATCAAACATACTCCAAATTCCATGAAAATTGGACACATGGCTCCTGCCATGTTGTAAAACTTTCTAGAATTTTTGGAGACATTTTTGCTTTTATTTGATATCTTTAAAAAATCAAAAACACCCTTTTTCCTTACTGTTTGATTTTAAAAATCACAAAAAAATATTAAAATTCGTCTAAAAATTATAAAAAATTTATCTACTGTTTCTTGTGTTGTGTTTGATTTTCTGACCAATTTTGGTCATTTTCATTATATAAAACTCTTAAAAATTGAAAAACACCAAAAAAACTCATAAACATTCTATTAAATAATCGAAAAATCCAAAAATAATAATTAATGTGCCTAAATTTTCCTTGTTTCTTTCTCTTTACAGGAAAATTACCTCTAGGCTTATTGGGGACTTTAAGATATTTTATCAAAGTCCCTTAAGCTTGGCTGGACAGTGCCTTCATTTTCTTGCATTGTTTTATTTTTAGAAAATTAAATACAAATCAGAAAAATATCAAAAATTCACTAAAAACAGTAAAAATTATAAAACACATAAAAACATTTTTATTTGAATTTTTGCTTGATTTTTGATGCATTAAATAAATTGTTGAATTGCCTTGTTTCTTTGTTTTCCTTATTTTCTTAATTCTTTACAAATCCAAAAAAATAGAAACAATTAAAAATCCACCAAAAACACTTTTCTTTTGTTTTATTCTAATTTTGAGACTACTTCGTACGCCGCAAGGCCATCACGTGCTCCTTGTGTTCGACCCTGGTCGCTATACCAGGTTAAACTAATAGCAGGACCGCTATTTGATTTTGAGTTGATTTTATCTTATTTGGTGGTCTCTTTTTCTTGATTGACACACGAGCGATTGAGGTCGCAACGACCATTTGAGACATACCTGACCTACCTCGCTTGCTCGATTCATCGTGTCATCAAGGGTCTAGATGTCTCACAAGGCGAGAGATCCAGTCGCTGAGTTGACCACTTCAAAATACACAGTTCAATCAACAATTAACCCACGATAAATATATGCAATGAATATCCAAAAATGTGGAGTTAAAATTTATTATAACTCTACATGTAAATGTGTATAGGTGTAAGTACAGGTAGAGGTCGAACACTGGGAGGCGAAGGGTTGTATGTGTTGTTCAATTATTCAATTCATTGTTCATGTCCAATCTTTATTGTTTTTGTGGGTTTCTAATTTTATAATTTTTTTATATTTTTGTTTTTGTAATTTTTATTTTGTTTTTATATTTTCTATTTTTTATTTTTTTTTAATATTTCTAATTATATAATATATATATATGTACATATAGAGAGGTATATATAAGAGGAGAGAGAGAAGTAATACAATATATGGATATATATATGTAGATATAAATGCTTAAAATATATAGATATATATATATATTAGCTTTTGATGTTTTTCTAATTTTTTGTTACTTTTCTGGAATATTTCTAATTTTTATGTATTTTTAATTTCAAAAATATCCCTAATATGGGACTAATTAAATAGCCGAATATAATTTGGGTCTTAAAAATATAAAATAAGTTCAAAAATAACCCAAATGAATTTTAATACATTAATAATAATATATAGATAATTATAAAAGAGAAAAATGTATTTTTGGTACTTTTTTAAAGGTTTTTCTATTTTTTGTTGGATTTCGGAGCTTTCTGATTTTTTTATTTTTCTTTTTCAAATTTTTAGGGTTTTTCAATTTCTGGACTCAATATATATATAAATACCATATATATTTTTTTGGAATTTTTCAAAGACATTTTATATTTTTGTATTTTTTTAATTTAAACAGTACAAAAATGGCTCCTTTTTCATTTTTAATAATTAGGAAAAATGCAAAAAAAATGCAAAATAAAATATAAGCGTGGAATAGCACTGCATGAAGCATCTATTCTAATTTTTCTAGATTTTTAGAAGTACCATAGGTATTTTTAATAAATAGATAAAAGACACAAAATTTAAACAGCCTGGCAGGGGCATTTTTGCAAATAAAATAAATCACAGGGGTCACAGTGCAAAAATACCTACTGGAATAAACATTTATTTTAATTTTTGGGGCTATTTTACAATTAACAAAAAACCGTCAGGGTGTACATGTAAATTTCACGCGCCTCACGTGGGACTGCACGTGAGGCGCGGGGGGACCAAAATGCAATTCTATAAACTACAGGGTCCTTTCAACAAAAATTACAATTATTTTACAACGTTATATTTTATTTTTAGAATTAAAAATTAATTACAAAAAGAGCAGGGGCTAAATATGAAAATTACCCCTAAAGGCGCTTGATCCAACGGCTGATACGCGTGACTTATCTACGTGGCGCCTCCACGTTTGCCGATGCCGCTTCGCGATCCATGGCAAGGATTAGATCTCCAAAGTGATCTGACGGTCTGAGCACTGGGGGATCGGACGGCGGTGATTAAACCTGGGCCTTCGTCTTCATCCAACGGCGGGGGGCTAGCGTGGAAGAACAGGGAAGCAGGCTCGCCTGGGCGAGCTTCTTCCGATCAGATCTCACGCCTCCGCCAGTCTTTGCCGCTCCTGAAGGTCCCAAAAGCTTCCTGGCAAGGTCCTTTCTCGTCTGGAGGTGTCGGATCGGCCAGAGGTACGCTGGAGCGCCGCCACGAGCTCGGAGAAGAAACGGAGCTCCAGGTACCTCCGCCGGCTTGGGATTCGTCTCCTGGTGCTTTTTGGTGCACCTAACCTGCACAGGAAGGTAGAGGGGCTCGAGGTCTCTCTCCTCGACCCGGGGTTTGAAGCTGGAAGCAAGAGGATGACGATGGGCGAAGAAGCTCCGGTGGAAGGCGGTGGAGGAGCTTCGATTCGCAGATTTGGGGGAGACCTAGTTGGACAGAGGTGGCTGGGTGGTGGAGAAGGCGGTAGAGAAGAAAATGACGGTGAAAGGAAGTCGGAAAATAGTCGAGGTTATGGTGGAGAAGTCACCGGAGCTGAGCTCCGGCGAACTTCAATTTAACTAAATTACGCTACTCTAATAATCTAAATGCAAAATAAAAGACAGAAATGAAATGCTGAACTGAAAATCTACCTAAGAAATGTAAATGCGCATCTCAACTTGGCTGGAGGGCCAAGGAGCATGACGACTGCCGGAGCGCCGCCGTGGGCGCATCTCCTTCCTCCGCGAGCCTCCACGACCTCCAGGGGACCTCCTGCTGTCACCAGGATGCACGCTGGGCCGAAGGCGTGGGCTCTAAGGCTTAGGAAATGGCCAAAAAGCTCGGAAGAAGAAGATGGAGTTATTTATAAACAAGAGGGGGCACCCTTATTGACCGGCTAAAATTAAAGAATCTGGGCTATGTACAAACAAATAAAAGATGCGACGAGGATCATGATTCATCTGGGAGAAAAATCCGTGAAGGGATCGCTGGTGATAGAGCGATAGGTCGAGCGGGAAAAATGGAGTAAATTGGGGGAAGCGACATGTCTGACGGGAGTCAGAGGCGCAGGGGGGAGTTGACCGGAGGTCAACACTCCCTGGCCCCTGATTGGCCCACATCAGCCCGAACTTGACCCATTTATTACACGTAATAAATGAATTAATTAGATTTTGCTTATAAAATAAAAAATGTTTATTAATTAATTTAGTTTTTATTTATGATTTTTATTTATTTTTTTGAAGTATTTTATTATGGTTTTATTTTAATAATGTATTTATAAGTATATTTATATGTATTTATTTTTAATTAATTTATTTTATTTTAGTATTTTATTTTTCTTATTTTATAAATTTATAACTTGTTTTTATGAGTATAAATATATTTTTATTTAATTTTTATGAGTTTATTTACATTTTTAAATAAATAGGTATATGTATATGCATGCATACTTATAGGTATTTTACCTATATATTATATACATTTTATTTATTTAATGAATTTTATTTGTTTTTATTTTGGATTTGTATTTTTAATAAGTTATATATAATATATACATTATTATAAAAATATAAATGAATAAAGAATAAAAGAATAAAATCCCTTTTTATTTATATACATATAGGTAGCATAGGTATTTTGTCTATGTAGCTTATAGACTTATTTTATTTTACAAATTCTTTTTGGTTTTCTTTTAATTTCAATATGTACATGTATTATATACGTTATTTACAAAATTCTAAAAATATAATTCGATAAAAATAATAAATATTGAATAAAATGAATATTTTAATCAGTCCTATGTACAAGGAGGGGCAAAAACCTATCTTTCACAGATGAACTCCAAAAATTATGAAACTCATTTCATTAAATAGTCCTTGGAAAGCTATATACAATTAAAGGTGAGTTTGGGTGATTTGGAGTTTTTATTTGCAAGATATGGGTCTGTGAAGTTAAGATTTTGGCTTTTTATTCTGGGTATAAAATGAACACTGAGTATTATTTTTACACAAACTCAATTTTGTATTTTTATTTACATTATTATTTACAACTTTTATGTACAAAGTTTCTTTATTTGATGAATAAATAATTATGTACAAAATAGGTGTCAAAAAATGCATAAATAAATGAATAAATAAATGAGGTATTTATTGTATAATTGGCCCTTATCTCCCCCTACTTTATTCTTTGTCGACCAATTCCATGTTGGCCTTGGTCTCGGGGTTCAGGTCATAAAATATTTGCAATATTTTATTCCTTTTTCTTTTCTTCTCTTTATTCTATAATTTTGACATTAAAAACCTTATTTTATGTACAATAAATACAATGAACAATGAATGCTATTAAGTACAAATTGAGGCTACTTACATGCATTTGCTGGGTTTTTAAGGCCAAAATGATAGAATAAAGGTGATGAAATGGAGATTCATCAGTGTATCTTCTGGAACTTTTACATAATGATCTCTAATATCTTGTACAATTACATCATAACATCTATATTGTTGCTCTGTTTAACACATGTCTTGTTCACGGATTACGGTATAAGAATCGGTAAGATTACTGGCCCAGTGCGATTACAAAGATCGGGATTTTTTTAAAATAATTATTAAAAAACCATAATTAATTAAATAAGCATGGAGGAAAAAAATTTAAAAAAATAGCTATCGATCGGCACCTGAGGTGCCGATTTGGGGCGCCCCCTCCAAATCGGCACATGAGGTGCCGATTTGGACAGAGGCTCCAAATCGGCACTTGAGGTGCCGATTTGGAGGTGGACATTTTACAAAACACACCTCGTTAATACTGTAATGCAATTTCAGTACTAACGGATACTACAAATTATTATTATGTTCAATAGATGTGAATAATTTAAAAATATTTTGAGGAATTATGAAAATAATTTTACAAAATATTATTTTACAATTACTATTATGTTCATTTGAGGACATTTGAGGAATTATGTAAATAATTTTAAAAAATAAAATAAATTTAATAGGCTTTCAATATTTTCCTTCATCACAATTTTTTTGATCTATCAGTAGAGCTTCGTGGTTTCATCTTCTTCCCGATAACGTTATTGTAAAATGTGAAGTATATCTATTTTTTTATTATATTCTTCATTTTTGATACATACTTAGAATATTTATAATTGACATATCAACAATATTATAGTAAATATAAAGAAATTGAGAGTGTGAACAACATCATTTACCATTAACATATGTGAACTCAACAACGTACAACTTGACATGAATTAATTTAAAAAATTACAAGTATTTTATTAAAATCATAAGAGAAGAAATATGAGTTTACAAATAATAAGAAATTTTTTTACAATAACTTAAACTTTCCATATCTTCAGAAATCCCTTCAGACCTCCTCCTCCACCTCCTGCACCTCCTCCTATGTCGTTTCCTTTCCCTCCATCTCCCAATTTTTTGTGAGTCTCCTCATGTGTTGTCTTCTTCTTCTGCTGCTTGGCCATTTGTTCTGAATGCGTTGGAACGTGCCCTGGAGGATGCGGTCCAGCTGACGACTTCCGTGGCGGTTCGATTGTTTGTGATTCCTGATTTCTTGACGTTCATACACTTGTTGAATGGCGAGGCGGCTCTGATGGAGGAGGCTCAGTGATCCTTACTCCGGGAGAAGGTCTTCAAGGCAGCTCCGGACGTTGTTGTGGTATTATCGTGGATATACCAAACAACTGTCTATCAAAATCAGTTGCCTCCATTTGCCGAACACTATCAAATATCTGCGATTGCAAATCTCCTGAACTATATTGAGTAGACAGTATGAGCTGCGAGGGTCCAGAGTCAAATTGATTCGAAGGTCCAACAAGCGATGGTCCTACAAGATTGAGACATTTTCATTGTTATAAGTATCACAAAATTTAAACATAACGTATTGAAATGAGTTCGTATATTTTATAATATATTTATACATGAACCTCTAAATCCGGCTTCATCGATTTGAGGCCCTCTAAAGCCATACTCGATATAGCTTATACCTGAAAGATGTTAATTACATTATATGTCACATAAGTTAACTAATAAGTAATAGGAGAATGCAATGTAATAAATTAAGTACAGTTTTACCTGTAGATACGAATCCTGGTTGAATTGGTGGAACTTCCTGCCCGCTGTATCCCTGAGTCGAAGGACCAGCAAATGATGATCCTGCAAATTGCGATTGACTGAAAGCTTCTCCATATCCTGCTAGAATGAGATATTCATCTTTTAAAAAATACTACATAAGATAAAAATTAGTTATTCTATTTAGTCATTTTATTACCTGAAGCTCCAAATCCGGTTTGGTCATATTGAGATGCGAGTCCTTAATGACCTGATGAGTACCCTTGCCCGCCATATCCCGCAGACGTCATTTCTGAGGTGCCAAATATTGACTCCTCCATTGTCTGACCCTGGGAAAATGCCTGCTCACCGAGTCCTGCTATATTTTATGAGGAATTGTATTTATATGTCTAAAAATCGATATACAAATAAGAGTTTACTATACATAAATAAATAACTAAAACCTGAACTACGAAACATCGGCGGTGGTTGCGTCCCCTCCCCACCATATTCCGTGCACTCCCTTCTTGTACAATTTACAACATATAATTTTATAAATTCACGATTTTAAGAGAAAAAATTAGTTTACATTTGTAAGAAAGAAATCACAAAACCTGATGCTCCCGAAGTATGATGCTCCTGTGATGGCATGAATTGTTGATGCTCATATTGATGGTAGGGATACATCAAGGAGAACATGTTGAGTGTTTCATCGAACATGTTAATTGCATTTTTGACCGTTGTCCTCATGTTGGTAGGTAAGTCCGTTGATCGTCTAAGTTGTTCCATACTGTTTCTTCCTTGTACAATCGTATCCACCTAGTCCATTTACAAATATAATAAGAATAATTTAATAGAATCTCAGTAGAATAAGTAGACTTTTTAAACATACCAGACGTCTTTCCATTGGTCCGTGTGGTCGGTAAGCTACTACAAGAGGAGGAATCTATGTTTGGATCGATCTTCTTGTTATATTCCAATACCATTGCATATAAATATCGGTATCGAAATCCGGGTGCTCATGAACAACTGCGGCTTCCCTGTCCGCCAACGATCCACGTACTGTCGATGTATAGTAGCCCAGTTTAGGATGTCCCCACTTCGGGTTTTGTTATGTCTAGATACAACATTTATCCTCTCCACGGAAACAGGCAAGTGCTGACGCATCCCAAATTGTCACATCACACGATCAGGTAGGTGCATCACTACAAGATCGTAACAAATAAGTGGAACTCGACTCATCCATATAGACTGCCCACTTCTGCAGATAGAATGCAATTGTGATATCTCAACTTCAGCGTATGGTGTCCAAATCATCTGTATTTTAGTAAAAAAATTAGATATTGTAGTTTACAATAATTTAAAATTAATATGAGCATTAAAGTTTTTTTACCTGATGAGGTTCTTGTGTATCGAGCTCGTTACGATAGAATGCTAATGTTGTCGTATGCACGTTCTCTTTAAAACTGCGCACTCCTATCCACTTCAACGCTAATGAACCTCCAGTTATCTGAGTTATCTGAATACATATGCGCCAAAGCAGCAGTACCCCAAGCCAGTTGAGCACATTCTTGCAGTTCATGTAAGTGTAATAGGTACCTAAAAAATTAATCAAACCTAAGAATACAACAACAATTAATAATGTAATACAGTCAATCATTAACGCATACATTAGAGGCACCATATCTCGGCTGTTGTCTGCAAGTACACTACATCCTATATGATAAAAATGAGTGCTCTAACCACACGGGTCGCTTGTTGTTCGTCATCAATACCTTGCAACGGATGTTCTGTCTTAAAGAAGACATCGCGTATCCTAGACAGCTTCACCTTTCCACTCTTTATCCGAGTGGGTACTACTCCTAACAAACTCATGCACTCTGCATCCCATCCACCAGGCGGAGAATCCGGACCAGTTACAGGCAGACCATCAACTCTTAAACCACTAATTAATCCCATATCCTGAAGAGTAATAGTAGCCTCCCTTAAGTGTAGGTGAAATGTGTGTGTCTCAGGTCTCCATCTCTCTAGTAAGCTGGTCAATAATGATGGATCCATTTGGACTCTTCTCATGTTCACCACACATGAAAAACCCGACGCTTCTATTAATCGGTCTACTACGCCACTCTTCTTGTCAGAAATGGAGTTCAGTAACTCATTATGCTCTACAAATTGAATCTGTAAAATATATTGACTAAAAAATAAGAAACAGTATTACTGAACTAGTAAATTTTAAAAATTATAAAAAGTACTTACCGAACTAGTGGGTTGTGATGATCGATGGTCATTCTGCATATACAATACTGAGGTATCTACTGGTCCAGGAAGTCTATCCATCTGTGCCATCTACATTAATAATTACAAATGTCATGAAAAAAGAATTATAAATTTGTAAAGAAAATGATATATTAACAATGAAATTAAATTACCCTTACAAATCCAAGTGTGCCTATGTTCTGCGTGGACAACTTAATCTATTATGTCCTGGTTGCTTGAAGATTTTACATAATTTCGGTCGTACGCACATTTCGTCCATTTCATTTCTAATTCTTCCCTGCACAGGTCTTCCGACATTTCTCTTTCCTATTTTTGAAGGTAACATAACAGTAGCATCTTCTTCTCCCCAATAATGTCTATCAGGTATGGGATGAAAGTAGAAGTTGTATGCCTGACGGTAATAATTGCTGGAGAAGTACTGCGAACATAGATCGTAGTTATCTACGTGAGTACGAGTATTTGAAGCTGCAGCAATAACATGTGGACATACAAAGTGTTTCATCTGCATAAACCCGCACATGCACTCACTTTCTCGACCATTTAGATTAACTTCATGTGCAAATCCATCACGATCGCAGACTTGAAACTGAGTTAACGAAAATCTTTCAACGTGGCATGCTCTTGCCTCCCTGGTTTGTTTCTCTAACAACTCTTCATATTTCTTAGTCAAATATGTAGTCATTCCTTCTGACTCCTCACGACGATCATTGAAATAGCCATTTATTCTAAAGAATACTGTTAGGATAAGAGAAATAATTGGTAAATCACGTGCTCCTCTAAAGGCACCGTTAAAACTTTCATATAAATTGGTTGTCATATGTCCATAACGATGTCCATCATCTAAACTTAATGCCCAATATCTCTAATCGCCATTATCCTGAGATCCGATCCACTCGAAAGCACTTCTATCTAGAATGAAAATTTCACGCATCATACTGTTGAACTTGTTCTAACATGATTCTTGTCCAACAGCGTAGAATCGACTTAGAACTGTTCGATTTCTATGACCGGCTCTCTGCATGTTTGCATGCATGTGTCTGAGACAATGACGATGCGTGAATCCCTCTTCCGGTGGAAATAAACCACGTACAGCATTCTTTAGACCAGGAAATCGATCACTTATAAAACAAATGTCCCGACGATCGATAATTTGTTCTAATAAATTCAAAAACCAGCCCCATGCCGAAATATTCTCGTTCTTTTCAGCAATGGCAAATGCCAACGGAAAAAGGCCATTATTGGCGTCAATTGCTGTGGCTACGTACAGGTGACCGGCGTATCTCCCGTATAGATGTGTTCCGTCAATAGACAAAACATGTCGACAAAATCTGAACGCTCTACTACACGCTGCAAACGCTACAAACACTCTCTGAAAATGTATAGTGTTATCGTTTTGGCCTTCTACTGTCTTGAACCACGTATATGTGCCAGGATTATGTCGTTCTAAAGCACGAATGAATCTCCGAAGATCACGATATGAGTCAACCTCATTTCAATAAACCATATCCATTGCACGACGTCTAGCATTCCAAGCGGTCATATAGTTGATTTCAGTTTTCAACTCGTCCTTTATCTTGTACATTATCGCTCTTGGGGTCATACTAACTTTTGCTTTAAAGGAAAATAAAATATACTGTGCTACAAAAATAGAAGTGCATTGACGATGTTTTACTAAAAGGACAGGATTTCTGCATGTGTGCTTCCCCCTATATCCTGAAACGTACCAATCTCCTTGTGATTTTCTTTCTGATGCATGTAAACGCCATCCACAATCATCATAAGTACAAACAACCGTCAAAATATTCTTGTTTGACGCCTTGGATTTGTATTGCACATGATTTTCCATGCTCCATTTCTGTAAATCGTATTGTAGATCCCTTTTCGACTTATAACTCGTACCTAACCAATAACTTAGTCCGGAATCATCGGTGGATTATGATTGACTCTCTACAAATACTACATCTTCTGCTTCTGCAATTTCATGATCAAAAACGTGAGGTAACTCCTCCATCGGTTCTTCTTCAGCATCATCGTTATTAGCAGAATATGAGTTCCCCCTTTCCTCATTACCTATGGCTAGAACTAGCGAACCATGTCCAAAATCATGACAAGTATTATCACCAATATTTTCTTCTAATGTTTGAGTATCATTTTCTGTCTCGTCATTTTCGGACTCCTCATTTTCTTTAGATATTTCTGTCACTAAATCATCTTCTATATTTACTTGTGATGACCCTTCTATATCCTCAAACATGGTCTCATTTGTTGGCCTGATTAATTTAAATCTTTGTCAGTTTAAATATAAATGGTGAAATAATTCTATAATTTGAATGTGATTAATTTTACCTCGAAGATGACGGCATATTTTCCATATTAAAGGGAGTAGCTTGTACAAAAAGATGGATAAATCTCACATCTACGATTGAACTCAACATTGCTAATGTTGATTCATCATCGTCAATCGGTACTGCAAAGAAAGTTGATCCCTCATACAACCACTTACAAGTTAATGTAAGTATATACTGGTCAAGCGGGAGATCAGTGACTTCAGAGACTCGAGACAGTAAGCCAATGTATGTTAATTGGCATGGTAATGTAACCATCCGTTTCTTGCCCCCAATATATTCTACGTGGTCATCAAAGACATCAATCGATCCTCCCCAATATATTAAGACATGAGCGGTGTTGGAGGCCATCTATACGAATAAAATAATGATTTAATAAGTTTAATTACACAAAACAATTACTTAATAATCGGATGTAACAATTACTTTAATTAACATTTCAGTCGGATGTTATCTCTAATAATTGATAATTTAATTGATATATTAATCACTCAGATATGGAATCCAAAAGTCCGATAGCGTTGTATAGAGACCCTCTCGGCACTTGATTCCAAATCTAAATGACAGTAATTTTAACATGAATATGTGCACTTTAAATCTAAATGAATGAAATGCTAGTGTAATGTCTAATGTCCCCTATTTAATTATTTTCGATTTTTTTAATAATTATTACAAAAATCTCCTAATAAAATGTCTAACGTAATTGACATTAAAAAAATCCATATTACAATTACAATTACTATTTTTCAACATCTTTAGGTTACTTCATAGACAAATGATTTACCATTAAATATAAACAAGAATTATTTTAAAATATATTTTAACTAAGTATCAATTTTGCACATCTAATTACTTGTTAAATTTAAAAAAAATCTGAGTAAAATTACCTGAAAGATGCGTGTCTTCTACAAGAAATGTTATCCAAAAGATAATAATATAATCCAGTATCCGATGTATATAGCGTCCTCACTGATAAAACCCTGCAAAAAATGCACAAAAAAAGCTACAAAAAAATATCTTATTCTTACTTGAATAAGATTAGCAGATCGAGAGAAGAAATCCCACTTCAGAAAACAGAATGAGTGAAATAAGAGAGGAGGAATAAGGGGAGAAGATGAAGATGGAGAGAGGGGGAAATTGTGAGAAGAAAGGAATGAGGGGGGGGGGGGGGGGGGGTTATATAAGAAATGGGGGAGGAGGGGACCGTTGGCAACTTTCCAACGGCCCTCTCCCAAATCGGCATCTGAGGTGCCGATTTGGGCCATAGCCGTTGGCGCCCCTGCCAAATCGGCACCTGAGGTGCCGATTTGGAGTGGGGGCCAACGGGTATGGCCCAAATCGGCACCTCAGGTGCCGATTTGGAGGGGGCACCCCAAATCGGCACCTCAGGTGCCGATCGATACCTATTTTTTTAAATTTTTTTCCTTTATGCTTATTTAATTAATTATGATTTTTTTTAATAATTATTTAAAAAAATCCCTACAAAGATTAAAGGGTTATGGTGTGGGTTCATTGTGCAAAAATCCCTACTACGCCCCATCTTAGATTTCCATTTAAATTTAGATATGTGAAGAGAAGGCATTATAAGCTAAAACATAAGCTCATCTGGGAAATATATAGCTGAAACATAAGATAAGGGTGCATATAATTGAGAGTATCAGGATAATTCGAATTCGATAAGCTCAACTTGTTAACTGGCTGGTCAAGCCAAACTTCGAGCTCGACAAGATTGTCGAGTTGAGCTCAAATATGGTTATGCTCAGCTTGGAAGAACTGAGCTACCGAGCTGAGCTATCGAGCTGAGCTACCACACAAACTGTCGAGTTGAGTCGACCAAAGGTTAGAACTCGTTTTTTATATTCGAGTTTATAATGTCATGTCTTAAGTCCCCGGATCATATCAAGGAAAACCGACCTTAATAACTTGTCGAGTTCGGCCCAATCAAACATGTTGACAACCACCTAAAATGTTCTAAGGCAAAGTTATGAAGTAGTGATTCCCACCATATATAACCCATTCTTGTAATTTACTAGTTTCAAATGTGGTAATATATTTAAGGTGTTGGAGAGTTTTCCTATGGTGCCTGGATATGAAGATTATCCTATGAGTGCATAGATATGAAGATTATCCTATGTGGTAATATATTCGACTCGGATTTCCCACCGATCTCGATCTCTACAAGGACATGAAGATTATATGAGCATGCAGGATACCAAGCATGATCAAAGTTTTCCTATATCCTATGTGGTATTATATGAGCATGCAGGATACCATGCAGGATACCAAGGAAAAACAAGCTATGTGACAAGGTGAGGTGGGCAAAAATCTTGGGGAGTCAAGATGTGATAGATGCGGTGAACAGATGGAGAACGCAGAATATCTTTTCTTCATGTGTGAGGCCTCGGCGAAGGTCTGGAGGGAGATGGTTATCCCGTGGTTAGATGCGAATGGGTCAATGAACTTCTTGTAGGCAATAAGAAAGGTGGGAGGAAGCTCCTCGGACGATGTCTCAAAACCTTTTGCGGTGCTTTAGACAATCTGGCTAGCAAGAAACGAGCTCATTTTTAAGAATCAGAATTTTTATTCAGAAAATATTGTGTCAAATTGTAGGACTCGGTTGAGTTTTTGGGAGTCTAGATAACTTATGATGTAATCTTGCTCTTTAATGATATAACATTTTTAGCAGGACTCCCACACCCTCTTTGGCATAAAAAAAGGGTGTTGCAGAGTTGGCTCATTAAACAGCTTGCAAGCCATCGCAAACTCGAGCTCGAGTTATTAAGAATGAAACAAAGGAGCGAATGCACTCTTTTTGTACCAATCTGAAATTACAACGAATGTTACAGAGACTGCAAAGAACATTTAATTTGGAAAAAGTAACGACGCATCCGTGAAGCGTCAATTATTAATTGCTCGTGACTCGAAGACCCCACAGGAATAGTTTTTTTTCCATTGGATTTGGGGGCATAAATGCAGGGGGCAAAGATTCTCATGCTGTACCGATTCGTGATTGTTTACAAGAGAAGTACTGCTAACCATCCCAACTCCAACGCATATGACCGTATCTTTTCGAAAATTGTGAGCATTTTTTTACTTTAAAACCTTTCTCAAAGAAGGGTGAATATATATATTATATATATAGGGATTTCTACAAAATTACTCCTAAAATCGTGTGCACTCCCACCACAGCCCCTATAATCTCGCTCTATTTTAATACACATGCCCTGTCCAAAGGCTGTCTTGGTTATTATCTTATAATAGGCAGATTATTTTAAAAAAATAATATGTTTATTTCATCTTTAAACTTCTTATTAAGTAAACTAGTTTTTTTACCCGACAGGACAGACATGTTGAACAGCAAATTTTTTGGGTATGTTTCCCTCCTTGATCACAGGTAGCAGTGAAGCAAACACTTTGAAAGGTTACTGTCTGCATGTTTTTCTATACTTCCTGAGACCTATAATTATTTTTCATGAAGAATATAACATATTAAAAAAATTATAGGAACATAGAACAGTTCATGCATCTAATTCATGTTCCTCTAGTAATGCCATGAGAATAAAGAAAACAAGTACAACTATATCTTTATATGATATAAATGCCTTTTTTGTCGATTTTGAGCATAATGAAAGTTCGATTAGGTCTCATATTCGAGTGTCGTGCCTTCGAAGAATGTTCCCATCCTCTTGATGCTTATACAAAAAGGATGCGCTCTCACCTTAAACTCATTCAAGCATAGAAGTGAAAGATTACACACAGGACTTGTTGAAGACTATTGCATGAAGGAAACATATTAGGGTTTAACATGTTCTATATTCTAGAGAAGTTTGCACACAAAATCTCGAATTGGTTAGAAATCCTTTTTATTTTTTTATAGGAAAAACAGGCGTTCAATCAAGAATCACGATTCAAAGAGAACTTCGGCATGCTCAAAAAATTCTCTAGGTATTGCTCGTTGGTACTATATATTATATTCGAACTTCGCAAGTTCTTTCTTCTTGTGATTTGATCTTGGTAGAATTTTCTCTTGCTTGTACTAGGGTCATTGGAGCTTGTATAAAAGATCAAATTGTATACCTGCCCTGCAGCACTCACTTCGATTGCGGATGAAGGGAAAAAACCTCTAACCATTTTCTTTCCCATATAGTAGGGATTGGTAATTGCGCTAGGGTCATAGCATAGCATATGTACCTTTAAAATTGTAAAAAGGCATGATGCATGTAATACCTATTCAAACATGATTACCTTGTATAAGCTAAATTTTATTGCTTATATATAAGAAAAAAAGTGTGCTACTTTTCGAACATTTTTTTTATTTTTTTAAAGTAGCATTTTGGTATAAAGCTATGACTATTTCAAATGGTAGCACGTAAACCATTTATCCAATCGACGTATATGGGTTCATCGATCTGTCGATGGGACAGTTTAAACACATATGTTCAAGCATCAAATGACTTCTTTGAGTCCATCTATGCAAATTGAGATGTTGATAGCAAGAATAGACAACCCTACCTTGTCAAAAAGCCCCATAGCCCCTTCTTAGTCAAACAAGTTAGGAATCATCAAATTTTAATGCAAAGTTGCAGGTCTTCTTCCTTTCATGCAGGTTCTAATCATCTATAAGAACTTGAAGTGGAAAAGTGGGAGTCATGTGAGGAAGAAAGTCTAGATAGTGGATGGAATTGGATTGTCTCTTCTCTCCTCCTCTCCTACGTCCTTATGTGGTCAGCTCTTGGGCAATTGGTCCTAACGGACATCACCAAATTCAACTACACAGCAAGGCAAAGTGATGGGTCACATGGGACAGAGTGATTACATCATATCCCTTTGGCAAATGATTGAGGATAAATGCCATGTAATTTAAGTCTTTTTTTCTAGACCTTGAACATCTCTGCTTGCCATTCTCTATTTCAATCCTTGATTTGGCTGCAGAATCTTATGGCCAGAAGGTGGGCAATGGCATCCTGGCTCATCAACAGTTGGTCTAAAAATACACCTTGAATAGACCCTACTGCACATGTTGCTGGACAGAAATAAATTAAGTTTGATTTATTTTTCAGCATATATATTCTGTACATGCCTGCCCATTTGTAAAACTTGCCAAAAATATCATCCAAGGAATGTGCTTAACCTTTACTTGTTTTTTTACCTTTGACCGTTTTTTTTTTCATGTTTAAAGCGTTGTCTTCTGTAAAAGCTGTATGCTTCCCTATAAACTTTTATAAATTATATTTTCTTTTCATTTCCAGCAGGAAATAACTGTGGTGATGAATAGACCTGACTCTGCTCAAACAAATGCACCACATCACCACCCAAATTGAAATAAAACTTCTTATTCTGTCTGGAATGCTCTGAGGTGATCTGATTTCCAAATCAGTTGTGAGCATACCAAGGGCCTGATTAAACCTATTAATTAAACGCATGACTTTTCAACAGATAAAAAAATGCAGACAAGTAACAAATGGAGGGAAATGCCAAATACTCCTCACAGATCTACGAGCATATCCCTCCCGTCTGAGAGGCGTTGGCAGCTGTCCTAATTTGGCCTCACATCCATCCCCACCCAAAAGTACCAAACAACATCATACTCTCTCTCTCACTCAAGGTCCGACTCCCAAACCCCCAGCAACATCCACTATATTTGCTTAAAAATAGGTGAATCAACAACAACAACAACAACAAAGCCTTTTCCCACAATTAAGTAGGATCGGCTACATGGATTCTTCGCCTCCATTCAGATCTATCTTAGGTCAATCTCGGGCTTATATCAAAAAAAATAAGATCCCTTCGTATAGTCTCTTTCCAACACTTCTTGGGCCGTCCTCGCCCTCTCTTAGCCGGCTCAACATCCCAACACTCGCATCTCCTAACCGGTGCATCAGCTGGCCTTCTTTGCAAATGACCAAACCATCTTAAGCGGTTTTCTCGCATCTTATCCTCGATCGGAGCTACACCAACTTTCTTTCTGATTGCATCATTTCGAATCCGATCTTTACGTGTATGTCCACACATCCATCTTTGCATTTTTATTTATGCTACAGCCATTCTCTGCACATGTCTATGGTTCACAGGCCAACATTCATATCCATAAAGCATAGCAGGTCTCACGGCTGCTTTGTAAAACTTTCCTTTAATTTTTAAAGGAATTTTCTTAAAAATAGGTGAATAACGATAATTATTTTGAGTAAAATATACACAAGTTCCTAAATTATAATCCAATTTTTATTTCATCCCTAAACTTTTAAGAATTAACAATGTGCTAACCAATCTTCAAAATTTGTTTCAGGTGGTTGGAGACTGTTGGAAATGAAATAATCGTGTTATTTTTCTAGCTCTACAGTACTTCAAAACCAAGGTGAAACAAATTTTGAAAATCGGATGCTACATTATTCCTTTTTAAAGTTTTAGATATGATATTGAAATTACATTCATAGTCCAGAACTTGTCTCTAATTTAGTTTATTGTTTTTATATCCAAAAACCACCATCTCGAACCCTCACCACTACTAGACAAGGCTTCCAGCAGGCAACCGCTGCAACTGTGTGCGTGAAACCACACAGAAGCGAACCCCAACACAACCGTAACCCAGAGATAGAAAACCACAGAGTCACGCAAACGCAAACCAACCACATCAACTGTGCTTGTGAGTGTGTTGTGTGTATGAAGTGCGAGTGTGTGCATGAGATAAAGAGAGAGAGAAATAGCAAGGAGAAAGAGAGATGAGAAAGAAGGCGTACCAGGCAGCGGCGAGGCGGCGGCTCCTCCTGCTGCTGTCACTGCTACCATGCATTTACGCGGCGAGTGTCGGCAGCAGCGGAAGCGGTGAGGGTCTCAACGACGACGTGCTCGGCCTCATCGTCTTCAAATCCGGCGTCGAGGATCCGTCGTCGGCATTGGCGACGTGGGACGAGGACGACGACTCGCCGTGCACGGCGTGGGCCTACGTCCAATGCAGCCCCGCCACGGGCCGCGTTGTCGCGCTCTCCCTCGACGGCCTCGGCCTCTCCGGCCACCTTCCCTCCCGGGGCCTCGAGAAGCTGTCGGAGCTCCAGTCACTCTCCCTCTCCCGCAACAACCTCACCGGAGCCATCCCCTCCCGCCTCGCGCTCCTCAGCTCCCTTCGCCGGCTCAATTTATCGCACAACTCGCTCTCCGGTGCGATACCGAACGTGCTCCCTGCGGTACAGGTGCTTGATCTCTCCGGTAATTCGCTCTCCGGGAGTATCCCGGAATCGATCTTCTCGGAGAACGGTAGCCTCTGCAAGAACCTGAGGGTGCTTGACCTCTCCGGCAATACGCTCGAGGGCAAGCTGCCTGCTGGGCTCGCGCAATGTGGGCTGCTGCTGACGCTCAATCTCCACGGGAATCGCCTCGCGGGGAATGTGGACTTCGTAGGCAGTGTTTACAGCTTGAGGAGGCTGCGGTTGCTGGATCTCTCCGACAATGCGTTTTCTGGTGGAGTACCGGACAGCATCGCGGTGCTGCATAACCTCAAGGAGCTGAAATTGGGCCGCAACGGCTTCACCGGAGCGGTGCCCGGAAGCATCGGGCTCTGCCCACATCTCGTGTCGGTCGATCTGAGCAGCAACAGGTTCACCGGAGCATTCCCACACTCTTTCCAGTGGCTTGCAGCGCTGGAGTATCTCAACATCTCCGGCAACTCGCTGACCGGGGACTTCCCGACATGGGTCGGGACCTTGCGAAGCCTCCGTGTTATCGACGTGTCCAGTAACGAGCTAACCGGCATTCTCCCCGATGAAATTGGCGAGCTCAAGGAGCTCAGTTACCTCGATGCCGCAGAGAACAAACTCTCAGAGGAGATTCCGGCGAGGATTGCGGAATGTGGGAAGCTCTCGATGGTCAAGCTGAGGAGAAACCGGCACACCGGCGGTATTCCCTCTGGGCTCTTCGACCTCGGGTTGGAGCAGCTGGACCTCTCGTCGAACGCACTCGGCGGGACGATCCCCGCAGGTTCTACGCGGCTTTTCGAGAGTCTCCGGTCGCTCGATTTGTCGAACAACCGTCTCGCCGGCGATATCCCGCCGGAGATGGCACTCTACTTCAATCTCCGGTACTTGAATCTCTCGTGGAACGATCTCAGGTCCCGCATTCCCCCCGAGCTTGGTTACTTCCGAAACCTCTCCGTGCTCGATCTCCGCTACAGCGCGCTCTACGGGCAGATTCCCGGCGACCTCTGCGACTCCGACAGCCTCGCCGTCCTTCAACTCGACGGAAATTCGCTCTCTGGTCCTATCCCGGAGGAGATCGGCAACTGCACCTCACTCCATCTACTGTGAGCAACTCCAAATCCATCACCAATACCGCACTCACATTCGATTCAACAAACTTCTAATCATCCGATTCGAATTTGCAGGAGTTTGTCCCACAACAGTTTGAACGGCACGATCCCGCCAACGATGGGGAAGCTGAAGAAGCTAGTGATTCTCAACCTCGAATTCAACAGTCTCGGAGGCGAGATCCCCGCGGAGCTCGCGGGGCTCGACAGCCTCCTCGCCGCGAACATCTCCCACAATCGCCTCGTCGGTAGGCTCCCGACGGGGAGCATCTTCCCGAGCTTAGATCAGAGCGCACTGCAGGGTAACCTCGGCCTCTGCTCGCCGCTCGTCACGGAGCCATGCATCATGAACGTCCCCAAGCCCCTCGTTCTCGACCCGAACTTATACCGCGATCGATCCCATGGCCACGACGCTGCCGTGATCCCGCAGCCGAATTCCCGGCACAAGCGACTACTGAGCGTCTCCGCGATCGTCGCAATTTCCGCCGCGATGCTGATCGTCCTCGGCGTGCTGATTGTGAGTCTCCTCAACGCATCCGTCAGGCGGAGGATGGGGCTGATCGAGCGAGCGCTGGAGGCCTCATGTACAAGCTCGTCCACCGCCGCCGCCGCGGCAAAAACCGGCGACCCTGCCGTGGGGCGCCTCGTGCTCTTCGGCCCCAGGAGCAGCCTCCGAGCGGAGGACCTCGCCGGCGGCGCGGAGTCTCTCCTCCACAAGGCCACCGAGATCGGCCGCGGCGCGATCGGCACGGTCTATAAGGCCACCGTGGACTCTCGGATCCTCGCCGTGAAGAAGCTCCAGACGTCCAGCATCGTCCCCTCTCACGAGGACTTCGATCGCGAGCTCCGGACACTCGGAAAGGCGCGGCACCCCAACCTCATGCCGATCCGCGGGTACTACTGGACACCAGAGCTTCAGCTACTCATATCCGACTTCGCCACGGGCGGGAACCTCCACGCGCGCCTCCACGACAGGTCCAACAACCCCAATCCGCCTCTGAATTGGGGCCAACGTTTCCGGATCGCGCTCGGGGTGGCGAAGGGGCTCGCGCATCTGCACCACTCCTTCCGCCCGCCGATCGTGCACCACGGAGTGAAACCGAGCAACGTGCTGCTGGACGCGGACCTCAACGCGCGGATCGGAGACTTCGGGCTCGCGAAGCTGGTGGTGGGAGGCGGGCGGAAGGCGGCGGGCGCGGTGGCGGTGGGGTACGTGGCGCCGGAGGTGGCCTGCAGGAGCATGAGGGTGAGCGAGAAGTGCGACGTCTACGGCTTCGGCGTGGTGGTGCTGGAGCTGGTGACGGGGCGGCGGGCGGTGGAGTACGGGGCGGAGGAGGTGGAGGTGCTGGTGGAGAGCGTGAGAGCGGCGGTGGAGGGGGGAGGGGGGGCGGAGTGGGTGGACGCGGGAATGGGAGGCGAGTGGCCCGAGGAGGAGGTGATGCCGGTTATAAAGCTGGGGCTGGTGTGCGCGTCGCAGGTACCGTCGAGTAGGCCGTCCATGGCGGAGGTCGTGCAGATCCTGCAGGTCATCAGAACGCCCGCGCCGGAGAAGATGGAGGTATTCTGATGATTGTTGGAGGGGGCTGTTTGTAATTTTGGATTCCGGAAGGGTTAATGTGAAACTTTGTTTTTCGTGTTGTTTGGGGTGTATTAAGGCGAGGCAGAGTACTGGTGCTGCTGTTCTCTCTCTTCCGAGGCAAATTAAGAGGGAGTAAGTGTCACGTTCCCCGGACCTCAAAATATGGGAAACATTGCGGAAGCATCCTAAAACAATGAAAACTTTTTTTTTCGAGTCCAGGAGCGAGACAAAATTCAATTATCCATAAATAACTTTCAGAGTGCCATACATAATGGAAGAATAAAGGAAATTAACCAATAAATAAAGACTCATCAAGTCTGAACTACACAATGAAACTAAATAAGTCTATCCGTACAATGACTCAAGAGGATAGAAAATATCAAAGACTCTTCAATCCTGCCAACGGCCAGCCCTCTTACTTCCCTCTAGGCTGCAAGGTTGTAAATCAATATTAGTCAAACGAAATTGACTAAGTATGCATCAATAATTTATGAGACATACCATCATAACCATATACAATGAGTAAAAGAAATTACGTTGACAATTCCAAATAATAAAGACTATAAATCAATAAACAATGAACTATAAAAGACTTTTTCATGTATGCCCCTCATTATGGGATAACAATGACAATTCAATCAATTTCCTTGAATATCACAAATTTTGTGACCATGATATCAATATCTATATCAAATATAAATTAATATCATCTGCCGACACCGGGCAGCCCGAGCTTGGATAGAAGTCACCCCGTTCCCTTAAATCAAAATTTTAAACTAAAACAAATATCAATACGAGGCCTCCTATCCAAACCCCAATACAATGGACATCGGTACTGAGTCAACCGCCGTAGCGGTAAATTGTTCGGAAGTAGTGTAGGATTACCCGCCTACAACGGTCAATTGGCGGATTTAACCGTCCGCGCGGCACCCGGCCAGGTCAAATCCTCTAATGGGCCAACAATGAACAATGTCTACTCCCTCACAATGATGGTGTCAAAAACAATAATAATTTTCCAATAAAATATTTGAATAAAAATATACATTTTAACCTATATATCAAAATGCAATAATGTATCTATCTCTTCACATTTAACAACTAATCTATGAATAAGCATTATGGCTAAATATCAACTTGGCACCTAATTACATAAATTTGTAACACATAGATATCATCAAAGAAATTGAACAAGATATTATAAAAAATACCATTGCAACAACTAATCAAATAGAAAGTGGGATATAAATAACAACAGTATGTGACATAAATTAATGTACATACCTTGATCAATACAGATAGTTTTCTAGTGCTTTCCGTCCACAGAAATCAGTCTTTACCTAAACGAGAGAAAACTATCTTAACACTATACTCTGCCAAAATACTAGTCGTCCTTCTAACCAATTTCCAAACATCTGATGATTCTGTGGTTGAAAAACGTTATCATTGCTATTAATGTTATTCAAGATACAAAAAGTTTAACATGTTGCAGGCTGATTTATGGACATGGATTGTAATAGTGTCATTGTGATCTTTAATTTTTTTTAACAGTAACCATGGGTAAAAAGATGGAAATAAAATCCGATTGTGATTTGCGTATCCACCAACGTTTGAGATTAATTTAAGTTATTGAAAACTCATCCAAATTGTTTCATAATGTTGTATGTATATATTTAAAGTCCTCTCATCAAGAAAATCTTGAGGTGGAAAATCCACATGTATACATATACAAAGGGATTATCTGAAAATCTTTAATTAAAACACAACTAATCAACTAATTAGTTTGTCCAAAAAAAACTTGGAATATAAAACCAAACAATCGTGATAGAAGTTTCATGTGGGCACGAGATCTGGATTTCAGCGATTGAAACAAGGTATTAAGTGACGCCAATTCTCTTTGAAAATAGCAATGAACGTGTGGATATATACTAAAGAACTTCAAAGTTTCTGGCACTACACCAAAACACGATAACTAGGCTACGAGATGATAGAAGAAACAACTCTAAATCCGATCCTAATTAAGGGGAAAAAAGGATTTACCAAGATGGAGGTCTCCAACGAGATTACTTGATCTGGATCGTCCGTCGGTCTTGGCGATAGAGCCTACGAATTATATGCAGCCAGTCCCCCCACGAAGGAAACGGTGATGGTGAAAAATAGGTCGCCTTGTTGAACGGGAGTGCGAGGATCCGAAGAGGAGTATTGTTTAATCCAGTCGTAACCCGATGAGCGACGTATATATAATAGTGATAGGATAAAAGATAAAATCACAGGACGTCAAGGCCGTTCCTCGTTTTTTTTTAAAAAAAAGAGAGAATGTGATTGTTATTATCTTGAGTTAGTTACAACAAATCTTTCATTTATTAATTTATTTTATTTTTTTTCATGATCGAATCTTATCTTTTTTTTTGTTGTGATCTATTTATTTAATACACCCTAAATCCATTCTAATTCGATAATCACATCTAAAGATTTCATTTTGCAAAGCTTTCCATATTAAAATAAAATCAGATGTTACAACTCTACCCCTCTTAAAAGAAATTTCGTCCTCGAAATTAATAGACATACCTAGAAGTTCAGGATATTTCTCTCTAACTTCATCTTCAAGTTCCCATGTAGTCTCCCTATCCGAATGATTATGCCAAGCAACTTTTACCATCTTGATAATCTTTCTTCTTAGATGATGTTCTTGACGATCAACAATGTGTGAAGGGTGCTCTTCATACGATAAATTTTTATGAACCTCGACAGGCTCATAATGAATATGATGAGATGGATCATGAATATATTTCCGCAACATGGAGACATGGAAGACGTTGTGGATGTGCGAATACTGAGGTGGTAATGCAATGCGGTAGGCCACTTCTCCTACCCTATCCAATACCTCAAATGGACCAATATATCTTGGACTAAGTTTTCCTTTAATCTCAATACACCACGAGTTGGAGAAATTGTGAGAAAAACATGATCACCAACAGCAAATTCTAGTTCTCTGCGACGGTTATCCGCATAGCTCTTTTGTCTGCTTTGAGCTATTAATAGCCTCTTCTTAATCAGATCGATCTTATCAGCACACTTTTGCACAAGTTCCGGTCCGAGCAATCTTCTTTCCCCTACCTCGCTCCAACAAAGCGGAGATCTGCATGGTCTCCCGTAGAGAGCTTCGTACGGAGCCATTCCGATACTGGCCTGATAACTGTTATTATAGGCGAATTCAATGAGAGGAAGATTCTCATCCCAACTTCGAGCATAATCCAAAGAACATGCTCTAAGCATATCCTCGAGAACCTGAATAGTTCTTTCGGATTGACCGTCTGTCTGAGGATGGAATGCAGTATTAAACTTCAGCTTTGTACCGAAAGCCTCCTGAAGTTTTTTCCAAAATCTTCCTGTGAATCTTGGATCTCGGTCAGAAACAATAGAGACAGGTATACCATGAAGCTTCACAATATTATTCATGTATAAATTTGCTAAGCTTGCAACGGACTCCTTTTTCTTCATTGGCAAGAAATGGGCAGATTTCGTCAATCTGTCCACGATCACCCATATGGCATCATAATTAGTGGCATCGGTCTTTGGAAGACCCATCACAAAGTCCATGGTGATGTGTTCCCATTTCCATTCCGGAACCTCCAACTTCTCCAAAAGTCCAGCTGGTCTTTGATGCTCAGCCTTAATTTGCTGACACACCAAACAACGAGAAATGAATTTTGCAATCTTCTTCTTCATATTTTTCCACCAAAAATTCCGTTGGAGATCCTTATACATCTTTGTACTTCCTGGATGCACAGTGAATTTAGAGTGATGAGCTTCATCCAGAATTTCTTGCTTCAACTCTGCCTGCGAAGGAACCCATAAGCGATTCCTGAATCTGATGCCGCCATCTGGAGCAATGAAAAATTCTGAATCTCCCCCTTGACTTTTCTCAGCCAGAACATGATACTCAGGATCTTCTTTTTGAGCTCTCAATACTTTCTCTACTATCTCAGAATGTATCTGGATGCTAGATAAAATAATCTTGTCTCCTTCCTTGAAAGGATTCCAAGAAACAAAGTCATCAATCAACTTCCACTTTTTGATCATCAAGCTAGCCGATGAGGCGTATCCCTTTCGACTCAAAGCATCAGCCACTGCATTCGCTTTACCTGGATGGTAAGTGACGTGTCGCTAGGTACGTTGTTTAATTCGGCTTCGTTGTAGCACGTGTACTTAGCGATTCGGTCAGAACCGAGAGAAGATCTCCGTGAACAGTGTTTCGGCTTTAATTTATATCCCGGGCAAGGCCGGGGTCGAACTCAGGGAGGCAAAGGAACAACTTGGGTTTAATTTGTAAATTTAAGATCTAGATATCCAAACGGTATTTTTTTATATTTTTTTAATGCAAAAAGAAATATCAATGCAAGATGCGGTTGAATTAAAACACTACGAAAGCATACAACTTAGCCAAATTAATTTTAATGAGAAATTAATCCAATTTAGCCAAATTATATTTTTCCTAGAATACTAATCCAGAGATGAAAAGAAAACACATTTTTTTGGAATTTTAGGACTTAAAATGCAACAATGAAAAATGCACACTTTTTAAGGGTCTTTTTGTAAACACAAACAGAAAGCAAAAATCATGAAAAAAATTACTGGAATGAAAACATGATGCAAGGAAGCTACAGTAATTTTTTTGGAATTTTTTGACAAGTTATGATTTTTTATGTATTTTTTAGTGGAAACAGAGTGACAGTGAGTAATTAATTCCTAATTAATCCACGTTATAAAAATAATCAGAATGCGAATTATCTCAGAAAGGTATCTATATCTAGAATCTAGGAGAGTTGAAATTTCGCAAAAAGAATATACGGGGATTTAACTAAAAATCAAAAACTAAAATCACTCTACAATTTATTTAAGGCACAAGACATCTCCAATTTAAAAGAAATTTGGACTGTAAGTTCATCACATATTAAGGCATCATATATATTTTTTTTGGAATGTTTAGAGCAACTATGCGTGAGATATAAATTTAAGAGCACGGAATGGGTAAACTATGCAAAATTTCAGTTATACATTTTTAATTAATTACCCATGTAACATAAAAATCCAAATAAATACTCAGATGATAAAGAGTAAGTTGCTCCACATAAAGATATTTTTCTTTAAATAAAAAGATGCCAAAATAAGGTCCAAATCAAAGTACGAATACAAGGGTGTCTTTGCAACACAGACAACAATATTTACAAAGTACAAGTATGTACAGGGACTGTTATGTAATATTAGAAACTTAGAATAAAAAACGTAATTTTTACATAAAAAATGAAAAAAGAATGGACCTTCTTCCTCCTTCACGGCTATGCACAGGAGGAGAACCCAAAAAGGGTTCGGCGGCTGAGGCGGAGGAGAGGGGGCCGCGCACGGCCGTGAGGAGGTGCGGCGGCCGGCGGCCTGCGGTGGGGAGGTGCGGAGAGGCGGAGGAGGGAGCGGGCGGCGCCGCCGCACAACTGTGTTCTGCGGATGGGGCGGCGAGGGCCGTTGCTCGCGGTGGCCGCGCGCGGGCGGCGGAGCCGCGCACGGCGGCGAGGCCGGCTGGAGTGGGCGGCGGTGAGCCGCTTGGAGGACGATGGGTGCCAGGGGGGGCGGCGGCCGAGCTGCTCCTCCTGCGTTTTTTTTTTCTTTTTTTTCTTTCTTTTTTTTTACTTTTTTTGTTGCTGTAATAGATAAAAAGAAAACTTTTTTGTTTTAGATTTTTTTAATTTTTTTTAAGGTTTTCTTTAACAGAAAATATGTACACAACAAAAAATAGACAACAAAATGGTAGATGATGAGTTGGTGGTTGTGATGATGAAATGGAGCTAAGTGGTAATGAAATAACTTTTTTTTAATTTTTTTTATCTTTTTTTTTAATTTTCTTTAGACAGGAAATATGTAGACAAAAAGGAAAAGGGGGGAGGGGAATGATAGTGGGATTATGGTGATGAAGATGAAGATGGATAAACAAATTATGGATGGTGGGTGGTGATATGATGTGGTAAATATAAAAAAAATGCAAAACTAACAAGATGATAAAAAGTGAGACGAAAAATTACCTACGGTGGAGAAAGTCGCCTATGATGTGCTCGTGAGCACGGTCTTCGCTCGAATCGCCGACGTGCGATGAGCTCGAGCAGCGCGCGGTTGCGGCTGCGATGTTGTCCAAAAAGCCAACGGATCACACCGGAGAGAGAGCCGTCGTCGCTCGACCGCGGTTGCGTCGCTGTCACCGATTCAACTCAGGGAACTAGGCTCTCCTCACATAAAGATGGATCAAAGGCAAAAATGAGGAGAATGGCATGTATATAAAGAAGAAGAAAAACGGAAGTTAGAATTAAGATGGAGTGGGATGGAGGTTAATAAAATGGTGGAGTTGAATTAGAAGTTAGAAAATATGGTGGAGTAATGGAGTTGAATGGTGGTTATTGTAGAGAATGTAAAATAATTAAATAAATAAAATGAAATAAAGTTATCTACTTTAATTACAATAGAATAAAAAAGAATAAAATAGATAGTGGACAATTTACAAGGGAAGACAAACAACATGTACACATTTTTTTTTACTTTTCTAATATGTAATTTTTTTTGTCTTTTTAATAAGAGATATTTACAACAGAAAAATACAATAAAATAGTACAACTAAAATACAACACAAGTATGATTTTTTTGTATTTTTAATAATTAAGAGAGATAGAAATAAAAAAAGAAAGTATGAATATATACATACTGTACAATGTACATCTAGGTCCCAAAACCCAACTTTTGCAAATGAGCTCCGATTTCAATGATACCACTTCCGTTGGATAGATAATTTTCTAACTTGAACTTTAAAAGTGAGTTTGGTGAATTTGGAGTTCATACGGAGCGGGAATTTAGCTTGGAAGTTGGTCTTTACGGCTTTTTCCCATTGGGATCTAGGAGCATTTATTTAAGGTAAAATTTGTTTTGTATTTTTGTATTTTTTATATACATTTTTATAAACAAGTTAGAGAAAGAATTAGGCAAAAAGGAGTTGAAATGAAATTATTAAAAATCCATGAAGTTTTGGGCTATTTACAAGTATAAAACTCCTTTGATTTTGCGGCTTTTTTTATTGTTAATTTATTTTATACTATCTTATATACAGTAATTAGTGAGTTTTATTTACAAGAGGTATTTTGTTAATTTATTGATTTTATGGACATTTTTATGGGATTTCACTCGGGGATTTTGCTAAGATCAAGATATTGAGATGATGACTCGTGGATTCATCACCCCCCTATACTTAAACTTTGTTAGTCCTCGAGCAAATAAAGAATGCATAAGTTGGGTTAACCCCTGACTGTGCATGTGAATACAAGACTTGATCCGTTCAAGAACTCTCGGTTTTAGAGATCCTAAAATTCTAAACTAAACCAAGCTCTAGTCAAAAGGTACCCAATTTCCCTAATCATCAGACTCTCTTTGTATACATATATATAAGGGATATGACTTTAAGTGTTGACTGCAGTTACAAGAGTAGAGTCACAATGTCACCCAAGGTTCCAGTCCAAGAGACTCTCCTATGGACCCAATCCTCAACACTAGGGAATAAATCATTTCTTGCATCCAATCCACCGTCTCTTTAGTTGTCAGACTTGAAAGTGTAGATGAAAGACCAGTCGATGGAGGGCATAGGATTGTGTCATTTCTTCTCTCCCTCTCATTGGAACAAGGATCCTCTCAAGTACCTTATTACGCAACGCATTTTTTTTTTGGTGTTGATCAGTGCGTCCGTCAAGAGAAGTTGGAGCCGTCTGCACTTGTTTTCCTGGGAGTACACCGGGGTGTGCCTTTTTTGAGTACTTATCGTACCTTCTACACCCAGACTTGTAGCATTTACGATGCAGAGCCCTTTTTTGGTGCAAGCCCGACTCCTGGTCCTAATAGCGGTGGTCCAAGTGGACACTTTGAAATGGTTGGGAGCGCTCGCCTTTGGTGGAAGCTCTTTTGATAATTGACTTTGTGGAATGAGAGCTTTTCTTTGACATTTCATTGATTGGTAGTATTTTTTTTGGCTAGCTCCACTGCTTTTACCAAGAGTTGGCGCACACTGATCAACATTTTTTATTTTATCACACCCTGGCACATAGGTAAATATCAAGAGATAGTACAAGAACCATGTTCTCATACTGGCTAAAGATGCTGACACTCAGGTTTCATGAAGCCTTCATTGATTTTATCCCATCCTCGAGCATCATTAAATCAAGTCCAAACTCAAATCCCTCTTCCCAGTTCCTCAAGTGAAATTACAACTCATCTCATCATAATTGCAGTCGTGTATGTGAGGTGCAGATCATATTCTTAAGGTAGAGACTAAGCATGCAATATAGCACACACATCTTTCAAACTAGGGAAATGTGAATAATTAAGTCAAGGACCCTAATGACTAAGGCCGGTTAACTCAAAATCTCAAGACCTCATAAACCAAGTGTTCTTGAACATCACTAGTCTTGTGTGAAGGTGAATTGTGTCAGGGATTAAACCAACTTATTAGTTAGTTTTTTTTAGTATGTTTTTTGTTGTTTTTTTTGTTTTTTTTTAAGTTTTAGAATAAGTTTTTTTTTCAAAAAGTTTTTTTTCACAAATAAAGGCAAAGAAGTTTTTTTAAAGATAGGTAATTAAGAAAATATTTTTTTTTGAAAAGTTTTTTTTATAAAATAAAAAAGATTTTTTTTTGAAAAGTTTTTTTTAGCAAATAAGGAAAAAGAGTTTTTTTTAACCCACCCCATAATTATTGTATAGTATATACAAAAATACGTGAAAGTACGAGGTATGGGTAAAGTATATATGTAATATATACACGCCCCCCTATACTTAGCTTGTGCTATGTCCTCATGGCACTAGGTGACAAAAAGACATAGCTCGTACTAAGCGTAGGAAAGCTAAAATAATAGAAAGTATAGAAGTCGATCCGCCCCCCTATACTTAGGCTCTAGACAGCCTAAGTGTAGAAGAAGAGCAAAAATGGGGCGGACGGGGTCAAGAGGAGAAATGATGAGTAAATACACATGTTGGGCATCGGTCCCCCCTATACTTAGGCTTTGGTCAGCCTAAGTATAGGACAAGAGTAAGTGTAAGAACCGACGTGATCTCGAGAATATACAAAGAAGGGAGAATATGTACAAGAGTGATGGAATCTTCTAAGATGTTGAATCTTGATGCTGCATCTTCATGAAGAGTAATAAGATGTATCTGCTCTGTGCTCACCCTGTATGAAGTTGATGACCTCGACTTGGACTAACTGCTCTTTGGAATCAACAAAATGCTTCAACAGTTGTCCATTTACCACATGAGATTGTGCACCATCTGTGAGATCAGCTATCTCTACACTTCCATTCTCGTGCACTTTCTTAACCACAAAGGGACCCGTCCATTTAGATTTGAGCTTCCCATGAAACATCTTCAACCTGGCATTGAACAACCAAACCTTTTGTCCAGGGACAAAGTCTTTGCACCTAATGTGCTGATCATGCCATCTCTTTACTTTGTCCTTATAAATCAAACTGTTGTCATATGCCCTGTTTCGGATTTCCACGAGCTCGTTCAAGTTCAAGTCTCGGCAAAGTTTTCCTAGGTGACAACTCCAATTAATCTTCTTAATTGCCCATTCGGATTTATGAATCAACTCTGCGGGCAAATGACATGGCTTTCCATAGATCATTCTAAATGGTGAAGTACCCAATGGTGTCTTGTAGGCTGTCCTATAGGCCCACAGAACTTGGTCCAAGAGTTGAGACCAATTCTTCCTATCGGGACGAACCAATTTCTGCAAAATACTCTTCACCTCTCTGTTCGAAAGCTCTGCCATGCCGTTGGACTGTGGGTGGTAAGGACTAGTAACTCTGTGATCAAATCTATAGTCCTTAGCTAAAGATCTCATATCTCGGTTCACAAAATGGCTACCCCCATCAGATATCAAAACTTTTGGCACCCCGAACCTAGCAATAATATGGTCTTTCACAAACTTACAGACAGTCTTGCTGTCTGCGGTTCGGGTTGGGATAGCCTCCACCCACCTAGATAAATAATCAACCGCCAACAAAATATACTCATGTCCATGGCTGTTGGGAAAGGGACCCATAAAATCTATGCCCCATGCATCAAAAACATCACAAATAATCATCGGTTGCATGGGCATCTCATCTCTCTGTCCAACTGTCCCTCCCATCCTTTAACAAATCGGGCACGACCGTACAAAATTAATAGCATCTCTAAACAAGGTCGGCCAATACAATCCACATTGAAGTACTTTGTGAGCGGTTCGCTTTCCCGAATGGTGTCCTCCAGCCTCAAGTGAATGACAATATGTGAGGACACTATGGTACTCCTCCTGAGGAATACACCTTCTCCAAACACAATCCGGTCCTTCGAAGAAAAGGAAAGGATCGTCCCAGTGGTATCTCCTCGAATCCGACTTCAGTCGATCAATGCTGCTCCTAGTCCAACCATGGGGAACCTGCTTGGAGACAAGATAGTTCACCATGTTGGCATACCACGGGAGTGAGTCAATAGCACAAATTGACTCATCTGGGAAGGTCTCTCTAATCCGCTCATGATCAGGAGAATCTTTAAGTTCAATCCGAGAAAGGTGATCAGCCACAACATTCTTCACTCCAGGTTTATCTTTAATCTCCAAATCAAATTCCTGGAGGAGTAAAATCCACTTAAGAAGACGCGCCTTCGCGTCCTTCTTTTCCATTAAGTATCGAATGGCTGTATGATCAGTATATATTGTCACCTTAGAGCCCAAAATATATGATCTGAACTTCTCGAGGGCCCATACTACCGCGAGCATTCCTTTTCAGTCACTGTATAATTTTTCTGTGTAGGATCTAAAACTTTGCTCGCATAGTGAATCGCAAACGGAATCCCCTCTCGTCGTTGTCCTAACACAGCTCCTATAGCGAAATCTGAAGCGTCAGTCATGATCTCAAAGGGGAGAGACCAGTCAGGAGCTTGTAGGATAGGCGAGGCACAAATCTTCCTCTTCAAGAGCTCAAAGGCCTCCAGACACCTGTGATCTACAACGAACTCTATGTCTTTCCCTAAGAGCTCAGTCAGTGGGCGGGCGATCTTTGAAAAATCTTGAATGAATCTCCTATAGAATCCAACTTGCCCTAAGAATGACCGCACTGACTTCATGTTGGTAGGTGGATCGAGTTTCTTGATCACCTCCACCTTGGCAGGGTCAACCTCCATTCCCCTTTTGGAGATGACATGCCCCAACACGATACCCTCCGTTACCATAAAGTGACTCTTCTCCCAGGAGAGTACCAGATTCACCTCTCTACACCTCGTGAGGACTCGGTCCAAGTGCGCTAAACATGTATCAAAAGAATCACCATGGACCGAGAAGTCATCCATGAACACTTCCAGGAAATCTCCCACCATCTCGGCAAATATGGCTATCATGCACCGCTGAAATGTGCCCGGGGCATTGCAGAGCCCGAATGGCATGCGCCTGAAAGCATAAGTGCCGAATGGACATGTGAATGTGGTCTTTTCCTGGTCCTCAGGGGCTATGGCCACCTGGTTGTAGCCTGAGTACCCGTCAAGAAAACAGAAGAACTCTTTCCCTGCGAGTCTCTCCAAGATCTGATCAATAAAAGGCAAGGGAAAGTGATCTTTCTTGGTCGCAGCATTCAGGCGCCTGTAGTCAACACAGACACGCCACGACGTAGGTACTCGTGTCGCGATCTCTACCCCCTCCTCGTTGGTGACCATCTGAATTCCCGACTTCTTCGGGACAACATGAAGTGGGGCCACCCACTTGGAGTCAGAAATAGGGTATATAAACCCTGCTTTGCACCATTTCTCAATTTCATTCTTCACCACTTCCCGTAGATTGGGGTTAAGTCTCCTCTGAAACTCACGGGAAGGTCTTACGTTATCCTCAGTAAAAATATGGTGCGAGCAGAGAGCGGGGTTGATGCCCACGAGATCCGACACTGTCCAGCCTATTGCTTTGCGGTTCCTCTCTAAGACCTCTAACAACCTAGACTCCTGCTCTAAAGTCAAGTCTGAGCTAATGATGACAGGATATCTCTCTTTGGGTCCCGCAAGAAAGGCATACTTAAGTATAGGAGGTAGTGATTTCAGTTTTGGCAATGTGGTATCATCAAGCAGATCTGGATGAACTGAATCTGAATCTGGTTCCGTGCTGCATGAAGGTGGGCTAAGCTGAGTAGTACTCGCCACCAAATCAGAAGTATCGGGAGTCGGATCGTCAAAAGTATCCAAACAATCGGCAAAAGCCACGTCCGACTCGTCATCTATGTCCCATGATTGTTCCGAAGAGAAGGGAACTGACAGATCCGGATGGATCTCTAAGTCATCATGAGAATAGGTTGATGCATCTCTAACAAGATCAGACAACACCTGGCAAACTGCATCATGCACTATATCCTCTCGAGATAAAAGGGTCTCGCTCTGTCTTGAAGGAATCTGTCCCCAAATCCCAACTGTGCTAATCATATTGCAGTCTGCCTCTGAAGATGAGTACTCTGTGCTACTCTCTGAATCAGGTCGCTGACACTTGGTTTGCTTCATCTCTAGGTTCACCTCTCCGCCTGGAGAACGGAACTTCATCATTCTCGTACCATAATCGAAAGTTGCGCCTGCGGTCCTAAGGAAGGGTCGCCCGAGAATGATCTGAGATTCTCTCCAATGATTGGGGGTCTCCATGTCCAAGACTGTGAAGTCCACCTGATAGTTCTGCCCCTCAATCGAGATAATGACGTTCTTCACTTCTCCCTTAGGTCTCTTCATTGAACGATCTGCGAATTGGAGTAAAGCTCTAGATTTGCGAAGTGGTCCCAACTCCAATTTTTGATATAAGGCTAAGGGAAGTAAGTTGATCGAAGAACCGTTATCTAAGAGTGTGCGTGCAAACGCAATGTCATCAATACGACTCTCCACATAGTGAGCACCCATGTCTCTCTTTTTCTTTGGCAAAGTCTGATTCTTGAGACAATAGGTTGTGGCTACTGATAAGACATGTGTCTTTATATTTCGGTTATCTTTCTTCCTGCTAACCCTTGTAGGTGTGCATCTCACCTTAAGGTATTTTTGGAAGGCAGGGTGGTTAGCCACATATTCATCAAATGACACCTTAACTATGATGTTTTCTTTACAAAACCGTGCCATATCGGGGTCATCTTTCTGAATCTTTTTAATGCGCTTTCCTGCCGTAAGAGCACGGGGGAAAGGGATTGAAGCTAAGGAAACAGAGGATGAAGAATCTGAATCATGAACTGAAAGATCATTCTTTGCATTAACGGAAACAGAGTTCTTCATACCAGAATCTTTTTGATGCAACATGGACTCAAAATCAAAACTATCTACTAAAGGTTGTGGAATAGAAGCTGGAGTGGTATCCGCCACAACCGGAGATGCAAGGTCCTCCGTAGACTCAGAAGAATATCCATGCTGACGATGCTGCGTACGTGCTCTCCTCCTCCTCTCGGCTCCCTGAGTAGAAATCCTCGAATGGTGCTGATGGGGCTCTGAAATATGATGCCTCTCCTCCTCGTCCTCTGAAGACTCCTCAGGTAGAGCTCCAGAGATGCCCCTCCTCGTGTCCCTCGCCCGGTCAGGTACGACCGCGGTCCTTCCGCTCCTGAGTGACATGTGGTTAGCCTCGTCACACGAAAGAATCTCATGTTCAGATTTAGGAGATGCTGAATAGTATACCTGACCAAAGTGCTGTTGAGAACTAGAACGGTTCAAGCTATTGGGGTTAGCCTGAACTTGGGCTGGGATCGAGGTAGAGGGTGCAGTCTGCTCGTCTCACCATCTTGACAGGCGGTTGACATCCACTCGTAAGTCCTGAACCTCGTTCCTGTAGGAACGTAGCTCGTCGAGTATCTGCTGCTGAATATCCATGGGACTAGACGATGAAGGAAGTGGATAAGACTGGGAAGAAGAACGGGAAGACTGGCCCTGCTGGCCAGTGTACTGCCTCTGCTGCTGCTGGGGTTGCGGGCCCTGCTGGCCCGCCTGGTAATGGCCCTGTCGGCCATACTGCTGGTACTGCTGCCTCTGCTGCTGGGGCGGATGGAATCCAGGGCTTTGCTGTGACGGAGGTGGTGCGGAGGTGAATGCCGTGTTGTGAAAGGTCGGGGGATGCTGATAGGTCTGTCGGTCTCCCGTACTTCCCTGCCTGGCAGGGTCCTGAGTATACCATATCCCATTCACCTCCCAAACTGGTGGAGGCTCCTCCTGGACTGTCTCTGCTACTGGAGGTGACTGCTGGAAAGAGTGGGTGTAGGATTGGTCCTGCTCCCACGGCTGGGGTTGCCCTGACATCAACTGCTCCTGAACATGGTGAACTCGGTATACGGGAGCAGAGGGTGCAGTCACGGCGGGTATCCTTATCTTAGATACCTTCTCAGTCAACTCCTCCATCTGTTTTGGAAGTTTGGAGACGCTCCGGTCTAACTCATCAATCCTCCTGTCGATCTTCTCGACTACAGTAAGCTTGTCAGCAAGAAGTCCCATGCTAGGGATCACGTCCTGAGAAAGATCGACTACAGCTGATTTTTCCCCTCCAAATGAGAGTGAATTGGGGGATGGTGTATAGGCCCTGCTGGCCATCTGTGAGCGGCTAGTTTCAGCCATCTGCTCGAATACCCTCCAGACGGTATCCGCTCCTCGTGATGTATAGCTGCCTCCACAGGCAGCGCTCACTAAACCCTGCATCTCAGGGTTAAGACCAGTGAAGAAGGATTGGACCAAGATGTTGTCATCTAATCTATGACAAGGACACTTTTGCAGGATGTCCTTGAATCTTTCCCAAGCATCACAGAAGGCTTCATTGGGTAACTGGGAAAAACTCGTAGTTCGCGTCCTCATCATGTTAGTTCTACTCAACGGGTAGAACTTCTTTAGGAATAGGTCCTTGAACTGGGCATAAGTGGTGACGATGATTCCAAGATTCTTCACCCAGTAATCGACTTTTCCACCCAAGGCAAATGGAAGGGCTTTGAGCCTAATATAATCCTGGCTAACATTATTATGTTTGAGGTTAGCACAGATGAGCTCAAAGTCCCTTAGGAATGCATATGGTTCCTCAGAAGCATTCCCATCAAAGTGTGGCAACAGGTTCAGAAAATGCGGCTTCAATTCAAAATCAACCTCGGGTTCGGCCGGACTCAAGTAGTTATGAATTTGATATTGTCCGGGGTTATATGCCGCATCCATTGGTAGTTGGACCCCAACATTTAACTGTCCCAACTGAGCTCTCAGTAATGCTTGTTGTTGCTCAGATGCAGCTAATCGGGCAAGTATCATTTTCATTGGGTCTTCATTGTTCTCTTCTTCCTCTTCTTTCTTCTTTGGAGGCATTTTACTTGTTTCTTCTATATGGCCTGAATTAGTAATGTGTTCTTTATTAGAAGAGGATTTATGAATCAAGATATTCTCATCGAGGCGAAGGTCTTCCTCGGTGAGGTGGGAAGAGAGAAAGGGAATGGTTTGAGAGTAACCATCCCGAGAGTGGGTGATCCTGGGCTCAAGAGGGTCATGAGTCCAGGTTGGTCCAAGTTGCGCTTGGACCTTTGAAGACGTACTTTTTGAAGGGTTCAACGAGAGATTCGCAAAGTCCGAATAAATATCCCCCCAATTAGTCATCTTCGATGTCAAAAGAACCGATTAGATCATGATAATCAATGAGGCGCTAGTTCTACGGTGCACATAAATGTGCGGAGTGAACTCACACAATACAAACGCAATTCAAACCCCCAATTTCACCAACTCAACACGTGATGGCCGTAAGGGTTCGGCCGATTTATCTGGTCAATTTTAGTTGGCGAGAATACAATCTTGGAAAGATTAACGAGCTGTTAGGTGCCCGTATTTTCCTACAGACTGGCCCGGTTCTTACGACTAGTTTGACCTACTTTCAGCCAGTATAGGAGTAAGTACGGACCGTATAAATACGGCTACCCGTTCCTTGAGGACTAAGGCATCCTCTAAACCTCCCACTCTGTTAAGGAAGTCCGGACCGTTTACCGGCTACCCGTAAATCCTCACTGAAAAGTAGCTAATCGCCTAAAAAGAAAGAACCAGTAGTAAGTAAGAAATCCAGACTTGGCTCTATCCTAGGGTCGTCTCTCTCTCACTTGCAATTAAAACAAACAATGAGGGCTTTATGCACCCGAGAACAAGGGTTCTTTTTATTCCAATTAATTAGATCGACCTGCTCAATTCAGTCCCAGTTTTAGAGTTAGGTTATCACTTGAAATTTATGTGAACACACAAGCACGTCTACCGTTCAGTCCCAATTTCCTTTTGACCTTAAGTTGTAAAACAAGAGGGGAATCGGAAATCAGAATGCAAACGAGAAACTATGATGCATGCTCAGAAGAAGGCATACTTACAGTGAATCCCAGCACTCTTCATGCGTTATGCAGAACAGAATTTGTAAATATTACACTAAATGCATGCAGATCGAGAAAACCGCACCTAAACAGTATACTATTAGCGGGGAAGAATCGATTGAATTTGAGCTAAATAGTACGTGTCTATGTGCGTCTCATTATGAATCTTATAAGATATGTGAATCTTCTAAGATATGTGTGGCCTAAATTACGATGGGCACAAGCAAATTTGAATCTAAACTACCGTGTGCCTAATCCTTAAGTTCGCCACTCAAGTCAAGCCCCACCCTCGCCGGAGAGTGAAACAGGCTCGACACACCACAAATAATGTCTAAGTCTTTTTACATGCGCGAGCTCTCAAACAAGAGCCGCTAGAAATGAGCAACTACCTAAATAATTACAATAATTTACAAAATTCTCTCAAAAATAAATTGCTTTATCCTCGCACTTCAGCAGTCGGCGCTCCTCGCGTCCGTCGACCTCCGATGCACTCCAAGTCCACCGAGCCCTCGCAAGGAAACAAAGATTTATGTTAGAGAGATAAACAACAAGATATATACAAAAATATGAAGAGAAATAATTGCAAAAAAATGGAATAAATACAAGTGGCTCGGGGGTCAGACTATCCTAGTAAATGGAAAACTAAATCTAAATTTTTAAATTAGTCCCTAAGCCGTTTGCCTCCCCGGCAACGGCGCCATCTGACGTGTCGCTAGGTACGTTGTTTAATTCGGCTTCGTTGTAGCACGTGTACTTAGCGATTCGGTCAGAACCGAGAGAAGATCTCCGTGAAGAGTGTCTCGGCTTTAATTTATATCCCGGGCAAGTCCGGGGTCGAACTCAGGGAGGCAAAGGAACAACTTGGGTTTAATTTGCAAATTTAAGATCTAGATATCCAAACGGTATTTTTTTTATATTTTTTTAATGCAAAAAGAAATATCAATGCAAGATGCGGTTGAATTAAAACACTACGAAAGCATACAACTTAGCCAAATTAATTTTAATGAGAAATTAATCCAATTTAGCCAAATTATATTTTTCCTAGAATACTAATCCAGAGATGAAAAGAAAACACATTTTTTTGGAATTTTAGGACTTAAAATGCAACAATGAAAAATGCACACTTTTTAAGGGTCTTTTTGTAATTTATCACACAAACAGAAAGCAAAAATCATGAAAACATTACTGGAATGAAAACATGATGCAAGGAAGCTACAGTAATTTTTTTGGAATTTTTTGACAAGTTATGAATTTTTTATGTATTTTTTAGTGGAAACAGAGTGACAGTGAGTAATTAATTCCTAATTAATCCACGTTATAAAAATAATCAGAATGTGAATTATCTCATAAAGGTATCTATATCTAGAATCCAGGAGAGTTGAAATTTCGCAAAAAGAATATACGGGGATTTAACTAAAAATCAAAAACTAAAATCACTCTACAATTTATTTAAGGCACAAGACATCTCCAATTTAAAAGAAATTTGGACTGTAAGTTCATCACATATTAAGGCATCATATATATTTTTTTTGGAATTTTTAGAGCAACTATGCGTGAGATATAAATTTAAGAGCACGGAATGGGTAAACTATGCAAAATTTCAGTTATACATTTTTAATTAATTACCCATGTAACATAAAAATCCAAATAAATACTCAGATGATAAAGAGTAAGTTGCTCCACACAAAGATATTTTTCTTTAAATAAAAAGATGCCAAAATAAGGTCCAAATCAAAGTACGAATACAAGGGTGTCTTTGCGACACAGACAACAATATTTACAAAGTACAAGTATGTACAGGGACTGTTATGTAATATTAGAAACTTAGAATAAAAAACGTAATTTTTACATAAAAAATGAAAAAAGAATGGACCTTCTTCCTCCTTCACGGCTATGCACAGGAGGAGAACCCAAAAAGGGTTCGGCGGCCGGCGGCTGAGGCGGAGGAGAGGGGGCCGCGCACGGCCGTGAGGAGGTGCGGCGGCCGGCGGCCTGCGGTGGGGAGGTGCAGAGAGGCGGAGGAGGGAGCGGGCGGCGCCGCCGCACAGCTGTGTTCTGCGGAGGGGGCGGCGAGGGCCGCTGCTCGCGGTAGCCGCGCACGGCGGCGAGGCCGGCTGGAGTGGGCGGCGGTGAGCCGCTTGGAGGACGATGGGTGCCAGGGGGGCGGCGACCGAGCTGCTCCTCCTGCGTTTTTTTTTCTTTTTTTTCTTTCTTTTTTTTTACTTTTTTTTGTTGCTTTAATAGATAAAAAGAAAACTTTTTTTGTTTTAGATTTTTTTAACTTTTTAAGGTTTTCTTTAACAGAAAATATGTACACAACAAAAAATAGACAACAAAATGGTAGATGATGAGTTGGTGGTTGTGATGATGAAATGGAGCTAAGTGGTAATGAAATAACTTTTTTTAATTTTTTTATCTTTTTTTTTTAATTTTCTTTAGACAGGAAATATGTAGACAAAAAGGAAAAGGGGGGAGAGGAATGATAGTGGGATTATGGTGATGAAGATGAAGATGGATAAACAAATTATGGATGGTGGGTGGTGATATGATGTGGTAAATATAAAAAAATGCAAAACTAACAAGATGATAAAAAGTGAGACGAAAAATTACCTACGGTGGAGAAAGTCGCCTATGATGTGCTCGTGAGTACGGTCTTCGCTCGAATCGCCGGCGTGCGATGAGCTCGAGCAGCGCGCGGTTGCGGCTGCGATGTTGGTCAAAAAGCCAACGGATCACACCGGAGAGAGAGCCGTCGTCGCTCGATCGCGGTTGCGTCGCTGTCACCGATTCAACTCAGGGAACTAGGCTCTCCTCACATAAAGATGGATCAAAGGCAAAAATGAGGAGAATGGTATGTATATAAAGAAGAAGAAAAATGGAAGTTAGAATTAAGATGGAGTGGGATGGAGGTTAATAAAATGGTGGAGTTGAATTAGAAGTTAGAAAATATGGTGGAGTAATGGAGTTGAATGGTGGTTATTGTAGAGAATGTAAAATAATTAAATAAATAAAATGAAATAAAGTTATCTACTTTAATTACAATAGAATAAAAAAGAATAAAATAGATAGTGGACAATTTACAAGGGAAGACAAACAACATGTACACATTTTTTTTTACTTTTATGTAATTTTTTTGTCTTTTTAATAAGAGATATTTACAACAGAAAAATACAATAAAATAGTACAACTAAAATACAACACAAGTATGATTTTTTTGTATTTTTAATAATTAAGAGAGATAGAAATAAAAAAAAGAAAGTATGAATATATACATACTGTACAATGTACATCTAGGTCCCAAAACCCAACTTTTGCAAATGAGCTCCGATTTTAATGAAACCACTTCCGTTGGATAGATAATTTTCTAACTTGAACTTTAAAAGTGAGTTTGGTGAATTTGGAGTTCATACGGAGCGGGAATTTAGCTTGGAAGTTGGTCTTTACGGCTTTTTCCCATTAGGATCTAGGAGCATTTATTTAAGGTAAAATTTGTTTTGTATTTTTGTATTTTTATATACATTTTTATAAACAAGTTAGAGAAAGAATTAGGCAAAAAGGAGTTGAAATGAAATTATTAAAAATCCATGAAGTTTTGGGCTATTTACAAGTATAAAACTCCTTTGATTTTGCGGCTTTTTTTATTGTTAATTTATTTTGTACAATCTTATATACAGTAATTAGTGAGTTTTATTTACAAGAGGTATTTTGTTAATTTATTGATTTTATGGACATTTTTCTGGGATTTCACTCGGGGATTTTGCTAAGATCAAGATATTGAGATGATGACTCGTGGATTCATCAGTAAGCAATGGAGAAATCATAGTCTTTAAGAAATTCCATCCATCTTCTTTGCCGCATATTCAAATCTTTTTGAGAAAAGATGTACTTGAGGCTTTTATGGTCAGAGAAGACCTCAAATTTCTCACCATAAAGATAGTGACGCCAGATCTTCAATGCAAACACCACAGCGGCAAGTTCTAGATCATGCGTAGGACAGTTCCTTTCATGAATCTTTAGCTGCCTCGAAGCATAAGCTACAACGTTTTCATTCTGCATCAACACACAACCCAAGCCATTCAGGGATGCATCAGTGTAGATGACAAAACCTCCACAACCAGAAGGTAAAGTCAAGACAGGAGCTGTGGTCAACCTTCTCTTCAATTCCTGGAAGCTATGCTCGCAAGCAGAAGACCATTCAAACTTTATCCCTTTCCTAGTCAACTCGGTCAAGGGAAGCGAAATCTTTGAGAAATCGCGAATGAATCTGCGATAGTATCCTGCTAAACCAAGAAAGCTTCTAATTTCTGTCACGCTCTGTGGTTGCTTCCATTCAGCGACTGCCTCAACCTTGGCTGGATCAACGGAAATCCCATCCTTGGAAATAATGTGCCCAAGGAACATGACCTTTTCCAACCAGAATTCACATTTGGAGAATTTAGCATAAAGTTGATTCTGCCTCAGCGTCTCCAATACGATTCTCAAGTGCTTTTCATGTAGTTCAACACTCTGAGAATACACAAGAATATCATCAACAAAAACAATGACGAAGTGATCTAAGAATGGTCGAAAGGGTTCCCTCTGATAGTGGAAAGGGCTACCCAAAGGGAACTAAGCCGGGAGCGTGCAGCCGCCACTGTCACTGGGAATAAGTGAATGGACCATGTCGCAACGAGGACGTTGCGAATATAAGTGGGGGAGGTTGTAACATCCCAACCCCAACATAGTACCATACCTAAAACTCACGAAGTGTGGGAGTGGTTTATAAGTGGTGGGGATTACTACTTGACAACTTGGGCTTAAGCATTTTGGGTGGTTGTCAACGGGTCCATCTGGACACGTACCCAACAAGTTGTTAGGGTCAGTTTTCCTCGATAACAGACCGGGGACCTAAGCCCGGGACGTTACAGTAAGTCTAATTTGGGGTGTGAAAATTGTGCTCGTATTCTTACAAAATTCACGATAGTATCAGTCACAAGTCTAATTGCAACAAAAAATGTTGGGGGCATAAGTATTATTGGAAACACTTCTTGTATAATTATTTGAAAGCCTGGTTCTAGCTTCCGTGACGGTGTGATTAGTTGCTTCTCATGTCTTGCCTCAAACTAATTAGCACAACGGAGAGTTGGATTTGAATTGGAAATCAAATCCTTTTTTATATGTTAAGTGTTCCTTTGGTTGCAGGGATGGGCGGAGTTGAGTTGGATTAGGGTACTATTCACAGGGGTACCCTCTCCTCATAGTTTACTATTCACCCAGCCCAACTCAACCCAACTCTGCACAACCCTGCAACCAAACAACCCTAGGTGTGTTTGGATAGTGGGTTTATGTGGGTTAACCTGGTAGCAGGTAACCCATTTTTTGATTTTGGTGTTTGGATAGAGTGTTAAACTGTGGGTGGGTTAGAAGTGGGTTTATTATGATATGATTGTATTGGAGTTTGAAAAAGTTAGTAGTTATTGTGATGTGATTGTATTGGAGTTTGAAAAAGTGAGTAAAAGTGTAGTAGTTTATAATTTTTATATGATAGATGGTATATATATTATTTTTTTGATGGAATTGATGAGGGAGAATTGATTTATTTATTCTTTTGAAAAGATAAAAAGTGGGGTCCACGTAAAATTGAGAAGGTATGGGGTAAGGAAGGTAAACCCCTCAAAAGAGGGTTTAACCTTGGAGCCGAACGACACCTAAGGGTGTGTTTGGATAGAGGGTTTAGGTGGGTTAACCTTGTAGCAGGTAACTCATTTGTTGGTTTTTTGTGTTTGGATAGAGGGTTAAACTGAGGGTGGGTTAGAAGTGGGTTTATTGTGATATGATTGTATTGGAGTTTGAAAAAGTGAGTAGTTATTGTGATGTGATTGTATTGGATTTGAAAAAGTGAGTAGAAGTGGAGTGGTTTATAATTTTTATATGATATGATGGTATAGTATATTATTTTTTGATGGAAATGATGATGGAGAATTGATTTATTTAATTTTTAAAAAAGATAAAAAGTGGGATCCACGTGTAGGGAGAAAATATGGGGTAGGGGAGTTAAACCACCCTTGGGGTGGTTTAACCCGTTACACGAACGGGGTCTAAAGGTTATTGCCCTCTTCTATCTGGATGTAATCCTTCTATTTATATAAAAAATAATTTTAAAGAGAAAAAGCTTGACAACCAAATTGAGGAAAGTTGAGAAGTATTAAATTTATTAACATGCCTAAGCAGAGCTATTTCCCAGAATGGAGAGAGAGACAAAAGTATCTTCCCATTCTGGGTATCGGTTGAAAATATTTCCCGGCCTGGGTATATATCGGCAAATGGTTTACCGCTCGCCTATGTGGCGCGGCAAACCATTTGCCGTGCTCACGTGGACAGAGCGGCAAATGGTTTGCCGCCTACGGCAAACATTTGCTGCCAATATTGCCATTCCCGCCCAAACTTAAGAGCTTACAAGTTATAAGAGCTTACAAGTTTACTTAACTTAACAATTTACATGTTTATATTGTATTTATTTTAGATTAAAGTTAAGATATTAATAATAAATATTATGTAACAATAAAAAATACATTTCTAAAATTGTGATTTTCTATTAAATAATGCTTGTATAATTTTTAAATTTAATTCGTATAGTTTTAGTAATTAATATATTATGATATAACTTAGTAAGAGTTTAGTAGTGTAATTGGTATTTATATGAATAAAATTAAAATATTAATAATAAATATTATGTAACAATTAAAATTACATTTATATAAATGTGATATTTTAATAACTAATATTTATCTAATTTTAAAATATAATTCGTATACTTTTAGCATTATTATGTTATGATATAACTTATGTGAGACTTTAGTAGTGTATTTGGTATTTATTTATGAGTAACTTTAAAACATTAATAATAGATATTATGTAACAATTAAAAATATATTTATATAAACGTTATGTTTTATTAAGCAATTATTATTTAATTTAAAAATATAATTCGTATAGTTTTAGCGATTAATATGTTATGATATTTATAATTAATATGTTATGGTACTTATAATTTCTATATTAGATATTTGTATACTATTATAATAAACATCTTTATATGTAGATAAATGTTGGATCTTTTAACATGGAGTTAACAATAAAGTTCTTTAACTTATATTAAAATTAAGTGAACATTTTTAACATGGAATCTGAAATATATTTAACATGTAACTGGGACGCACATACATTCATAAATTCTCCAAGTAGTAGAAGCTGAAATATTTCATTTACTTGAAAAAGATACATGCAGAATACATACGCAAGAGACCCTTAAAGTTGACATAAATATCACTAGATTTCAAACAAAACAACAAAATGTACTAACTCTACTGACGACCCGACCTCACTCGCTCTCCACACAGCGCACTCAGACGTGCATACTTCAATGCGATGGTGTAATGGAGATCAGCTAAGTCAGCGTATAAGGCTTCTTCCTCGTCCACAGGTTCTGAAAGCGGTGACGTCTCGCCATGGGATGAACTGGGGATCGGACTGGCTTGCGGAGAATACGGGTGAACTGTGACTCGAACTCCTCCACTGGTTCTGTTTCTGATGCGGTTGGTGCCCTGCTTGGGGTTGTGATTGGCGGTGGATGCACTGGCCATGGAACGTGAGATGGTACACGGCTGGAGGACCGACTCGGTGGAGCACGTGCTGCTAAGAAATGATTGTCGGGCAGACGCACCGACTTGCGAGCTGTGATACGTGTCTTGGCCATGTCCTGTTCGGATGTTAATTCATTTGAAAAAGTAATGTAGAAATCAATATTAATACCATCAATAATCATATAATTAACAATAATTTGCAGCCATTTGCATAACAACATTAAAGAAATCAATGAAACCAAAACATCATATTTTATTACTTAAACAGGGATAACATAAGGGTCCAATTAATGAAACCATTTTTTTGTATGTTCTACAATATGTGATAGTGGTCCCTTTGATGAAGATGCTTTCCCTTTTCCCTCCTCCTTTGTTCTGTTGTCGCTGAGACTGCCTCCCCCTTCCCGATGTTGCCGTCCTACCCGCATCACCCCGACCCCTACCATGGCTTGCAACGGTTCTTCTCTCAGGTTCAGTCACGGTTGAGCGTCCCCTTCCGGTCGTAGATCTACCACCCCCTCTCTGACTTGATACATTTGAAGCACGAGGTGGCTCCTGTATTGTCACCGGTAACGATTCAGTGGATACCCTGGGAAGATCCGTTGCTGATGGTTGTATACCCCAAGTGACTTGTTCAGCACCATAACCCGGGAGCCCAACGAAAGAGGGCTGGCTTTGACTTGGCCCCATGTGCTAGAAGAATTGATGTGCTTGAGAGGGCTGAGCTTCCTGTGTGGAAAGCAAGTCAAATGGTGGTAGTGCGGAACCCATCTGCTGCATCTGAGGCATGTAGGGCTGGGTGTAGGACTGTGTCGCCTGATACAACGGTCGAACTTCCTCTGCCCCGGAAGTGTATTGATCACCCCACTGTTGGGAAGCAAACGTCGTGGGCTCGGTATGAAGTGTAAGATGGGGGGGACATCATGTATTCCCGGATCCACCAGCGACATATTGTGGATGGTGTAATCCACATAACCAATCAGTTGTTGCAATTCCGTGCTCCTTCGATGTTCCGTCATTAGTTACCTCACACGAAACAAGGAGTTCACCTATAGAGGAGAAAGTTAAAATTGTAAACTACGAAGAAATTATTTTTATTTTGTATTAGGTATGAAATTACCAGTTGGTTCCACCTCGGCCCGTGTGGTACATACGCTTGGCGGGGTGGTGGTATGGCCGTAGCAATCCAACATCGCGTAATCTGCTAATACCCAAGTAAGTTAGTCGGACAAGACATCAGCAGGTGTCTTATCCAAATTCCTCTCTTCAACGACATCGTTCAGTCGTTGTTGCCATTGAGCCAGACGCTCTTGGTGGTGTAGCCCCCAATCGTAGGGCTGATCGTCTCGTGCTCTAGCCCGTCTGTCCTCTGAGGGGAGTTGCGGCATTACATCAGGAATGTGTTGTCTCAATCCAAACTGTCGCATTACCCTATCGGGTGCATGCATGACAACGACGTTGAAGTATATAAGTATTGTCTGCGAATGCCAGATAGCTTGGCCCTCACGACAAATCTCTGGTAATTGCAACACATGTTGGGCCTCGTAGGGTGTCCACCGCATCTGTTATCGGGAGGGTGTTAATATTGTTCAGACCCAAATTTCTCTTGAGGAATTATTTAGGTTACGTACTGGACTTCATCTTGTTCATTATTTTCATTCTCATCATGTTCGTCAACTTCATCGTAAAGAGATACATTAAGGTCAAAACCTTGCATCGATGACGATCCCACATCTCGTTGTTGTGAAGAAATCTCTACCGCCTTCTATTAATAGTTCCACATCCCCAGTTGTCGACATACTTGCAACATCATCTCGTTATTTTATCCGATCCAATAACGATTGACGGAATGAACTTGCATTGGTGGGCCACTTGCAGGTCACAGTTATCTCGAACAAGTCGGGTGTATATCCCGTAAGACCGTATATGTAAGCTAGCAAATCATTGTAGCTACATGATACAGGTACTCCGATCATATCACTCTTACCGCCTTCGTAACCGACCTCAGAGTCTATGTTGGTTACTCTTCCGCCCCAGAACACATAAAGGGCAGCGACATCACCCATTTCCTATTCACAACTAAAAGTTAATGCCATTTTTAACTACAAAAAATGAAGTTCTAATAACTTCTTTAATTGTAAAAAGTAGTTTAAGTTTAATTAGGAATCTTAATCTATATTATTATAATCATTATAATTAATTAATATTTAATTTTTTATTTAATAACACTATTTCATTTAATTATAATCTATATTATTTAGGAATCTTAATCTATACTATTATAATCATTATAATTAATTAATATTTAATTTTTTATTTAATAACACTATTTCATTTAATTATAATCTATATTATTTAGGAATCTTAATCTATATTATTATAATCATTGTAATTAATTAATATTTAATTTTTTATTTAATAACACTATTTCATTTAATTATAATCTATATTATTTAGGAATCTTAATCTATATTATTATAATCATTATAATTAATTAATATTTAATTTTTTATTTAATAACATTATTTCATTTAATTATAATCTATATTACTTAGGAATCTTAATCTATATTATTATAATCATTGTAATTAATTAATATTTAATTTTTTATTTAATAACACTATTTCATTTAATTATAATCTATATTATTTAGGAATCTTAATCTATATTATTATAATCATTATAATTAATTAATATTTAATTTTTTATTTAATAACATTATTCCATTTAATTATAATCTATATTACTTAGGAATCTTAATCTATATTATTATAATCATTATTTATTACTAATACACATTATATACATTATTTAATACTAATATGCATTATTTATTACAAACATACATTATTTATTACTAATCTAAATTAGTTATTAATAATAAACATTATTTAATATTTAATTTTATTATTACTAATACACATTATATACGTAATTTCTAACTAATATACATTAATTATTACTAATATACATTACTTACTACTAATATAAATTACTTATTACTAACAAACATTATTTAATTTTTAATTTTATTATTACTAATACACATTATATACATTATTTATTACTAATATGGATTACTTATTACAAACATACATTATTTTATTACTAATCTAAATTAGTTATTACTAATAAACATTATTTAATATTTAAATTTATTATTACTAATACACATTATAGACATTCTTTATTACTAATATATTTTATTTATTTCTAATATACATTTCTTAATTATTTCTAATATACATTACTTATTACTAAACAACATTATATACATCATTTATTACTAACATTATTTATTGGTCTAAACTTTAAAATCCAATTTTTGTACTATGTGCCTACAAATTTGAATCTAATGTATAGGCAAAATAAAGAATCTAGTGAATAAAAAAGCATTATACTACTATAAGGCAAATGTTGAGTTTCTAGTCATATTGACTACAATCTACTGAGTTTAGGAAACATTATAGCACTTGTTCAACCATCTAAGTGCAAGGTTTAGGAAACATTATAAGGCAAAGTGCAAATGTTGAACACTACACATATTAAGTATCTAAACTATGATAAACAAGTTTAACTACACAAAATGATGCATCTAATTAATATAACACAATTCCTAAAATTAATTATTTTTTTAACATAAAAATGAGTGAATAGACTAAACTATAAAATGACATTATTTAGAAAAAAAATAAAAACATACCTTGGGGTTGAAAGTGGTCGGATGGAGAGAGTGGGAGGGCAAGGTTGAAGAGAGAAATGAAATGGGAGGAGAGGGCTGTGTGAGGGAGAGGGGAGCCGCGACCGCATATTTATACTGCGGCCAGCGGCAAACCATTTGCCGCGGCACGACAAATGAATTGCCGTGTATGGCGGGTCGCCGACCGGGCCTGGCGCACCCGTCCCATCTTCTGCGCCGAAGACCGCGCCCTCGTAGACCGTGCCACTGGGCACGGCAAACCGTTTGCCGCCCCATCCACGTAGACACGACAAATGTTTGTCGTGCCACATAGGCGCGCGGCAAACCATTTACCGATATATCACCATATTGGGAAATTTTTTGAATACGTACCCAGAATGGGAGATATTTCTTTATCTCTCTCCATTCTGGGAAATCTCTCGCCTAAGCACTCTGTCAATCATTGATTCTAATAGACTAGATGTATTTTGCACAGATAGATGTCGACAACAAAATCATCGATTTTGCGCCAAACTTTGCTGCCTCGGATCTTTTGTATGTATCACAAAGGAATGCAGATACATATTCGGCACAAAGAATATCATAATACTTTCTAAATTAGCTTAAATACAGATATTTATATAAGGGTTCAATAGGCCGTCTCATTTTTGCGCTTTTTTTATTTTTTTATAATATCACCGTGTATATTCATCTATATATCCCTCCTATATACCATTCAAATTTCGTTAGAAAGAGTCTCCTATGTACTTCATCTAGAACATGTAGATTAAATCAATGTTTATACCGTTAAAATTAAATGTTATAGATGAGAGCATAGGAGTCTTTGTTTTTGACGAAATTCGAATGGTATATTGGAGGGATATATAGAAGAATATACATGGTGATATTTTTCAAACAAATAAAAAGAATTGCCGGAAAATAGTGACGGTCAGCCCCATTTTTTCCCCTTTATTATAATGGTTTACAGGTTTATATACAAATAAATATATTAATTTATTTATTTGGATTTTTTTAGTTGTGCTCCTCCGAGATATTCCAACATCAGTTATGCCCCTCCCTTTTTGGAATATCAGTTATGCCCCCGACTTCTTACCATTCTATCACATGTGCCCTCCGTTACTTTAACTGTCAAGAAGTTGAACTTAATGATGTTTTTTTCCAAACCATGGTGAGGTTAAGAGGGGCATATCAGTCCAAACAGTCCCCCACCTATCCTCTTCCTCCGGCCCATCCTCCTTCCCTGCACACGACCTCCGGTCTCCTCCTTCGTAGGCTCAAATCCGTCCAAGCATACGCAAGAGGCCAGTTTAACAAAGCAGTTGCAGAAGTTGAACGGCCCGCAGGAGTTGTTGACTTCGCTGGATCACTGATAACTGGAGATCAACATCAGAGATCCTCTAACAGATCTGAACGTCCGCACAAACTAAACGCCCAAGCTCCGAGCAGATCTCGTTGACAAGAGTCGAACAGCCCGCAGAATTTGAACGCTGCTCCGAGCAGATCTCTAGGAGACCGACATATGATCACTTGAGCACAACCTTACATACATCAGAGATCCTCTAACCGCATCATCGGGCGAGCTTTTCCACCGGAAGTCACTCGTGATTGGGTTCCAATCTTTTTGCAGTTGAACGCATGAGGGTCCAACAGTGTAACTTCAACCGGCACTCTCGGGCTAAATCGAGCATGTGTCGTCCATTGAAGCCAACAGCATGCATCAAAGGAGAAAAAGGAAGTTTCGCCCTCCCATTCAAATCCTCTCGCTGTTACATCTACCTCATGCATCCTGCTTATCTCTGCCCAAGTCATGGCTTGAGCTAAGGTCGAGCTGGGGATGGAGGAGGTGGGGCCGGGGTGGGGAAGCATGGGGTGACAGGAGAAGGCCGGGCTGGGGATGGAGGAGGGGCCGGAGGTGAGGAAGCAGAGGACGTCAAGGGGAGGTCGGGGTGGGTATGGAGGAGGAGGGGTCAGAGGTGGTGCGTAGGTGGGGGTAGCAGGGTAGTTGGGGGAGGTCAGGCTGGATTTGGACTTTTTTATCTTTTTATCTTTATTTAATTCCTCTTATATCCTAATGTTAACATCCATTTAGGTTGAGATGGACGGCAACTAACCCGAGGAATATAAATGATTATTGTGGAAGAAATTGGGAGCACAACTGATATTCATAAAAAGGAAGGAGCATAACTAATATTGCAATATCTCGGAGGGCACAACCGATAAAAACCTCATTTATTTCATAAAAAATTTATCAAAATATAGTAAAAGAAGCCATAAAATATTTTTAAATATAGTTATTTTTATACAAATATGGATACGATATTTTATCTAGGGATATTTACCCAGCAAACCCTGAAATCTTTCAAAATTACCTCTACGACCTTTGAAAACATCGATATTCCTCCCTAGACCCCGTAATCTTGCTCCGTCTTACCACATGGATCCTCCGTTTATACACCGTCTCCTTCTAACCTAACCAGAGTTGTCTGAGTAAACCACGATACCCCCGTTCCCTGCTAATACCGACAAATCGAACAATATTATTCGTATATTTCAAGTGACTGCAGAGTCAACATCATCCACCGGCGAGACCCTTGCCCGCTCCGGTCAGCCGTGCATGCTCCGCTTCCGGAGTGCTCCCGTCCGCCTCATGCGCACCTTCATCATGGGCATCCCTCTCATCCTTGGCCTCTCTTGCGAGACGCAGACACTGACCGTCGATCTCCTTCGTCACAAAGAGCGGCTTTCGAGAACGGAGGCCATCAAGATCACGTTGAGGCCACGGCAGGAACACTGGATCTTCCCCAGCTCTACGCGGCGGACCTCATCTTGAAGTCTCAACAGGGGAAGGGAGGTGTGTTGGGTGCTTTGCGGGGGGCTACAGGCGCGGAGGGACCTCGGGTCAGCAGGGGAAGGAGGTCGGGGGACGGGGGGGTGGGGGGCGAACGGGGACGGGAGGGGGGAGGGCTACGCGGGGGGTACCGGGGACGGGAGGGGGAGGGCTACGCGAGGGGGTACCGGGGACGGAGGGGGAGGGCTACGCGGGGTGGGGGGGCTACAGGCGGCGCGACGGAGGGACCGGGGGGGGGGGGGGGGGGGGGGGGGGGGGGGGGGGCTACGCGGGGCTCGGGGGGGCTACAGGCGGCGAAGGGACCCCGGGTCAGCGGGGAGGGAGGTCGGGGGGTGGGGGGGCGATCGGGGATGGGAGGGGGGAGGGCTACGCGGGGGGTACCGGGGACGGGAGGGGGAGGGCTACGCGAGGTGGGGGGCTACAGGCGGCGCGACGGAGGGACCGGGGGGGCTACGCGGGGATCGGGGGGGCTACAGGCGGCGAAGGGACCCCGGGTCATCGGGGAGGGAGGTCGGGGGACTGGGGGGTGGCGGGGGACTACGGGCGGCGGGACGGGAACCCCGGGTGGGTGGGGAGGGGTGGGCGGCACGACGACGACTCGAGCTAGGGGAGGTGGTAGGCACGAGATCAAGCCGCAGGGGGCCTGTGGGAGGCAATGGCACTTGCGGTAAATTTGACCACTAAAATGGATATAATATAAAGGAAGATAACAGAGTTTGGTTAGTTCTAACGGTTAAATGGATGGGAGTTAACCACAGGGTTTGTAGAGTAAGGGTTAGTAAGATTACGGGGTCTAGAGAGGAATATCGATGTTTCAAAGGTCGTAGAGGTAATTTTGAAAGATTTCAGGGTTTGCTGGATAAATATCCCTTTTATCTATTATTTATCATAGTAAACTGTGGACCAAATGGACTTGAGCCCAACTTGGACCGGTTAAGATAAGCACCAATCTATTATCTTGACAGCAGTCTGATGAAGGATAAACAATAAGGGATAATTGCGGTTTATAAATACGGTAAACATTGACATAATAGATTAGATAATATAAGTGTGATTTCTCTATTTTTGTTCAGTTGATTTTATAGATGAGGAATGTTCAAATATTGTAGCCAAACATAATAGATAATGTAATTGTGTTGAGATAACTTCATCCCAGGATAGCTTATTTAGAAATGGTGTGCCCTTGTCCTCTCATCCAGACAGCATGCATGGGAACAAACCATCTTCCTCATGAATCCTCGGGCCAGAATTGCAGCCACACCATATCTCAACCAAGGTACATACAATAAGTTTGCAAACAATGATATTTGAATGACATAATCGATAATTATAACTAAGAATGGCGGTCGATTAGGCAAAAACTAAATCAGTAGATCAGTTAGAAGAATGAAATGAGGAAATTTGCCAAAACAGAAAAGTGTTGCTAGTCCCACAATGTGTTGCAATGTTGAACACCCGATTATGATGGCCACTGAAGAAATTATCATAACGGCATAACTCACGGAGAAGGTGGAGTCTCGCTTACTCTGCACATCAATCTCAAAAACCATGGTCTGTTAGAAACAATATCCGCGCTCGCTGCTGTTCAGATAACCGATCCACGAGGTCCTTTCACTTCAACAAGCTTGGCTTCTCCACCATCCAAATCTCCACCATGGATGTGCCATAGGAAGAGGTCAGGCATGCCTCTGGACCAACTCCTATAGTCTTGGGCCAAGAGATGTAGAAAGGATGCCAAGCAGGGGCCACCGATAAAGGAAACTGCAGCTCTAAAGTCCGGCAAGCAATTGGCGATCCCAATCAACACCTCGACGAGCCGTTCCCATGTGAGATTCACATGATCAAAATGAGGATCTCTTCTGCCTGCCTTCAGGATCTTTTCTAGATGAGATACAATTAGATCTTTCCTTGGATGATAAAAGCTGTCCATGTCAACGTACAGAGGATCTGTCTGCAACAGCAAATGAGTTGAAGGGTGAATATATGTTTCGCAAATCATTCCACTATGTATTAAATCATAGATAGACAAAAAGCAGACCAATACTTGTTTATTATCTTGAAACAAAATTTTGAAATGCAAGCGTGCTCCCGCAACAATAAAGTTTGAATAAAGTGTACTTTAACACATACCTAAAATCGGGTTTGAAAAACATCTGGAACATCTGAAAAAGATGACATGAGAAGCCCGAACAGATGCCGGTTTCCATATGAACACCCTTCCAATTACCACCTTCCTCCGCGTAGCACTGCAGGGCCAACTGTTCAGCGTTGCAATGCATGTTATCATAACCATAATAGTTATTTGCACCAATTTCATAATTCAAAGGCCTTCCTTGAACGCGAACCTGTAACGATTATTAAAGGAACACATATCATAGTTACCATGTCGACGTAAAATTCTGGAAGAAATATACGTACTTCTTTGATCTTCTTACTAATAGAAGTGGAAAAGATTGATACTGTCCAGAGTCTAGGTGGCTTTTCCAAACGCAGTACCCTTCTCTGCAGTGCAGTTTTAGAACCAGCTCTGACCCAAGAGTCTAGAATACCTTCTTCATCAAGGGAGAGACACTTTGATAATTCAACCCATGTGCTCCAAATCAACCGAAAGTCTTAGATACCAATAACCCATTTTCCCTCCTAATGTTTTTTATCCGAGAAGCCCCTTCAAGAGCTTCTATGGGCGGCAAGCTAAAGGAAACAATTCTCATAAACAAAGTCTCTCAAAGACGGTATCCCTTGAAATATATTCATACATCAGCTTGCCTTGGACCTATGTAACCCTCTACGGCTACAAGATAGGGTCAAACATACCCAAGGATATATGAGGACATGTGAAAGGGAGGACAGGAAACCTCAAGCATGTCTTTGACAAAAGGAAGGAGACGGCAACCAACAAACATCTCCTAAATATCACAATAAAAGCCATACAGTTCCTCTGAAACCATAAACTCGTGTCGTGACCTGACCATGACCTGACCATTCAAAAATACGGGAAGAATAGTATAATAAAGATGATATATTGTGTATGTGCCAAGGTATTGCCATGTCTTTGACACAGAAAATACGGGGAAAACTATAAAGATATTTTCTAGCTAGCATACCGACGGTCGCGCTCACAAATGGAAATGCCTAATGCGCGTTGGAACTAATCTTCGATTGGCCAAGTCTCCTTTCCATGCATTTAAGGTGTGAGTACGTGAGTCTTTGTTTGTTGCATGTATCGTGCAGTTGCACGAGTCTGAGTCCATAGTAGATAGGATATTTCCTAATTTCATGCATTCTATTGTTTAGCACATTGAGATGCTATAAATACATGTAGATGCACTCGGCAGAAAGCATCGCATAGCAGTGCACGAGCACTCCGTTTGTTCTCTTCCAAATTTGAGTGTCACTATATTTACTTGTGTGTGAGGTTCTCTTGTGATTTCTATCAATCTGGTATCAGAGCCCATGTCGATCGTGTCTCAGGACGAGGCATCGCGGGAAAACGGCGGAGGGTTGTTCTGCTACCCGCAGTTAACGGCAACGAACTACACCAGTTGGGTGATCAAGGTGCAGGCCATGATGGAGGATCAAAGTGTTTGGGAAGCTATCGACTCGGCGGATGGCGTGGCCGTCGATACGAAGAAGGACAAGAAGGCGAGGTCGCATCTTCTCCAAGCTCTCCCGAAGGATCTCCTAATGCAAGTGACGAACAAGAAAACGGCAAAAGAGGTATGGGACTGCCTCAAAACTAAGTTCATCGGCACAGATCGCGTCAAAAACGCACGGTTACAAACGTTGAAAAGTGAATTCGACGCCATGCGGATGCAAGAAACGGAGACCCTAGACCAGTACGTCGGTAAACTAAACAACATGTCTGCTCGGTATGCGAACCTTGAGGCGACTCTCAATGATGCCACATTGGTCAAGAAGTTTTTCGACACCTTGCAGGATTGCTTCATTAGCGTGATTGTCGGGATCGAACAATTTTGCGATCTCAACACCATGCCATTCGAGGAGGTTGTGGGACGCTTGAAGACCTATGAAGAACGAGCGTGCCTGCAGAAGCCTAGCAACAATGGCAACGGTGAAAATCAGCTCTTGCACACTCAAGCCGAGTGGGAGATGCGGCAAAAGAAGGTTGGTGGCGATTCAACGTCGAGCAACAAAGGTAAATCTCAAACTCCCTCAGATAGAAATAACCGTGGCTGGGGAGGACGCGGAAGAGGACGTGGCAGGGGAGGCCGTAATGGGCCATCACGAAAGGAGGGTGCATGTGGCTCTAATGGCAGTGGCCGTGACAAAAGTCACATCCGGTGCTTCAACTGCAACAAGATGGGCCACTATGCATCTGAATGCAGGACTCCGAAGAAAGAGGCATAGGCACACTTTGCTTGTGTCGATGACTACGAGGCAACCCTACTGCTCGTGACATCAAGGAAGGAGCAGGAGGAAGTCATCCTGCTGAACGAAGAAAAGACGAGGCCGGAGCTACGTAGCACGAAGGAGGCGGGTGCCCCCTGTCACGTCTGGTACCTAGACAACAGGGAAAGCAACCACATAACCGGTGACAAGTCTAAGTTCCATGATCTAGACGAGAATGTCATCGGTAATGTCAAATTCAACGACGGATCGAAAGTGCAGATAATGGGCAAGGGGTCCCTACCCAATCTTGTTCAATTGCAAGAACGGAGATCAGTGGCTCCTACATGAAGTGTACTACATCCCGAGACTCCGCAGCAATATAGTGAGTCTCGGACAGCTCACCGAAACTGGTCACAAGGTGATTATGGACGAGGAATCTCTACAAGTCTTTGACAAGACTTATGCGCAACTACTCATGAAGGTAAGACGCACTGCAAACAGTCTTTACCAAATTGAGTTGCATCTGGCAGAGGCGGTGTGCCTCCTCACGAATCTCGAAGATCCAGCATGGTTGTGGCATGCAATACTTGAACATGTCAACTTCCACTCAATGAAGATGCTCGTTGAAAAGGAGATGGCGGTAGGAGTGCTGCCTATAAAACACCCAAATCAATTGTGCAAAGATTGTTTGGTGGCAAAGCAGGTAAGACAACCATTCCCGGTGGCTACCAATTATAGAGCCAAAAAGGCGCTCGAGCTGCTGCACATGGATCTCTGTGGACCAATCACTCCATCAACTCCCGCCGGTAACAATTATTTCATATTAATTGTTGATGATTATTCACGATGGATGTGGGTCTACATCATCAAGTCGAAGGACCAGGCATGCTCCACCTTTGTGAAATTCAAGGCACGGGTTGAGAAAACGAGCGGGTGTCGCATAAAGACGTGACAGGACCGATCGTGGTGGTGAATTCATCTCTACAGAGTTCTCTAAGGGATTGTGCGACACCTCTCCGTGCTATATACACCCCAGCAAAATGGTGTGGTGGAACGGAGGAACAGGACCGTGATGGAAATGGCGAGGTCGCTTCTCAAAAGCATGAACGTGCTAGGAAGACTTTGGGGGAGGCAGTTCGGCACGCGGTGTATCTCTTGAACCGTTTGCCGACAAAGGTGCTCGGGAAGCGTACTCCATTCGAGGCCTGGAATGGAAGAAAGCCACATCTAGCACACCTTCATGAAGGATATGGGGAGATTCTTAAGCGCATCACGGAAGCTTAAGGATCACATCGTAAGCGACTAGTCGCACTAGTTGCTCGAGGCAGAGGAAATTAAAAAAAATCATGCGATGAAACCACATGATCCAAGAACACTTCTCGGATCATTTCATCTATACCACAAACAAGTATTAGGGTTACCTCTTGAAGCGTGGTTGCGATCGAGTCTCTAAACGAAGAGACCTCCTGTCTCAAGTCCGATCCGACGGAGGAGACGCTTGCAAGCGTGTTGATGAAACACATGCTTCTCGCAATCCATGTTGATGATTGATGAAGGAGATTTGGAGAGGGTCTAAAGTAGTCCACACAAGGTGGGACCACAGTGTCGCTGAGCGACCGCTCACGAAACCTCGATCAGTCAACAATTAACCCGCAAATAATGTCAAGCAATGGAAATCAAAGTGTGGAGTTAAAATTTATTATAACTCTACATAAAAGATGTGTATAGAAGCAAGTATGTAGAGGTCGAACACAAGGAACAAGCAGGACAGATTGGGCAAAATCAATGCACAAGAGTGAATGAGATGTTTTTGTCTATAAATGCTATTTTCGTGGGTTTTAAATTTTATATATTTTTGTATTTAATTTTTAATTTTATATTTTAATATATTTTTTTAATTTTCTAAATTTTATTTTCTTTTTTATTATATATATATTATATTTTCATTTTCTTTTAAATAATAAAGTATATATACAATAAAGAAAAAGAGAGTTATAATATATATAAAAATAGGTAAAAATAAGCAAAATTCAGGGAATATTTTTTTTTGCTTTTTAGATTTTTCTAGTATTTTTTTATTTTTCTATATTTTTGAAATTTTTTTTTGTATTTTTCAAGTCCAAACTACTGATAACAGTGAATAAACTACAAATCTGAAATTAAAATGGAGAAATAAAATATCAAAAAAGAACCGAAATTCTCCAAATTAATTTTAAAAGAAAGATAATAAATAAAAAAAATTCAGAAACAAAAAATAGTTCTCTATGATTTTTTAGGAATTTTAAGTTTTTATGAAGATTTTAGGGGTTTTCTAATTTTTAGGAGTTTCCTTTTGTATTTTTTAGTGATTTTTGGTCTGAAGTTAAAACACACAGAAACAAACAAAATATGATTTTTTTGGAAATTTTTCAAAGAGTTTTTTAAAATTTTATGTATTTTTTAATGCAAACAGTGAAGAATATGCACGTTTTTGAATTTTTATAAATATTAAAATGCGATAAAAATACAAAATAAAAATATGGCGTTAAAGTAGAATGCAACAGGAACTTATGCTATTTTTTGGGGAATTTTTCGAATTTTATAGATGCATAAAATAAATAGAGAAACAAAAAGAAATTACACTACTAGCAAGGGTATTTCTGTAAAACTACAAAAGTATCAAGGCTCAAGTGTAATTTTTCTAGAAAATATATACTGCAATAAAAACTTTGTGGACTAAATAATAAATCCAAGAACCACATGGCTGGGGATGGGCATGGGCCGGGCTGGGTCGGGCCCTGAAGGGCCCGGGCCCAAGCCCATCTAAATATTTCGGGCCTTGGGCCGAGTCTAGGCCCACAAATTTTGGCGTTGTTTGGCCCAAGCCCAGGCCCGGCCCATTTCTTTTGGGTCGGGCCGGCCCAAGCCTTGGCATGTTCTGCGGGCCTGCGTTAACATATCTTGGGCTCGTTCTACGACCCAAATAGAACATACTATCCAAGATATAATATAATACATTAAGCATTAACCAATAAAATGAGAAATAATATTATATCACTTATGAACAAATATGTAAAATTACAATTCATGATTGGTCTGCATCAAGAGGAAAAGCTCGACCATATTTCTTGAATCATGGTGATTTGGAAACAAGCAGAGCTAACAAAGAAGATGCCTTTCATTTAAAAATAATCAAAGAACGGGACTTACAACTAATATCATTTAGCTCCATATTAGCATTATTTTTTACTCGTCAACAGGTATTGGTGGTTCAATTGAATACATGCCTTATATCTCTACAAAATAATGCACGGATGCAATATATGAAGCAACATTACAGGATAACAGACTACACTCCACAGGAGAGGGATCCACGCATAACAATGATATACCTTAGCAGTTAAGCTTGGAGGAGGGCAGACCACAGAGGGGAGGTCGTAGTGGGGAGGGTGTTGCCGTGGGGATTGTGCTCAAGCCTCTACGGAGGAGCGAGGAGAGAGGTGGAGGACTTGGGCCATGGCTGGGCTTGATTATGGAAGAGGGTCGCATGGTGGAGGGGGCGTGCAGATGGGCGGGAGGGATACTGGGTTGGAGGAGGGGGAGGAGTCGATGTCGTTGGTAGGTCAGCGAGCGGCGGAGCCTCGGAGGACTTGGCTGCTGCCTAGGGAGGCCATCGACGATGCCTAGACTTAAGGTGAAAGGGGGCACACGGGAGGAGTCTGGGAGTGGGAAAGATGGGGTATGCGCTATTGGGATTGGGGTTGGGGTTCTGAAGGGGAGTCGCATGAGGGTAGGGGCAAAATGCCTTGGCTAAGGCCCGTGCCCAAATTCGGGCAGGGTCTTGAGCACCAGTTTAGGCCACTTCGGGCCACTACTCGGGCCTACTTCGGGCCAGTCCTCGGGCCCCCAAATGGGTCGGGCCTCGGGCCGGGTCAAGTTGGGCCGAGCCAAGCCCGAGCTCGGCCCAAAAAAAATTTGGGCCGATATTTTAGGCCCAGGCCCGGCCCAATACCCTATTGGGTTTGGGTTGGGCCAGGCTTTTTGGGTCGGGCTTCGGGCTGGGCTAGGCCGGCCCAGCCCAATGCCCATCCCTACACAGGGCTAAGAGTGCAAAATTTCCAAAGTCACGTGCGCTAGGCACATGACTAGCAAGGACTAAATAGCAATTATCAAAAAGCCAAGGGTCCGAATGCAATTTCACCAAAAATATTATAATTGAAATAAATATTTCCTGGACTCTTTCGAAATACAAAAAGACAAGGGGTTCCTGGTGCAAAATGCCCGCCCTCACGTGCGCAGGTCACGTGAGGTGATGTGACCAGGGACCCGTGTGCAAATATAAAAACTACAAGGGTGTTTTTGCAATTTTCACAAAAATAATAAACTATAGATGAATTTATGTCTCAATTAATAAATATAAAAATAGTCAAGGTTAAAAATACAAAATACTCAGGCCTAAGCGTGATCCAAAGGCGGGTCTTTCTTCACTTAAGCAGGTGGCGCGCTCGCAACGGCATATACCCCTTCGCAGATGAGTGGCCAAGATCAGATCCTGGCCCTTGATCGAACGGCTGCAACTGGGCGAGATCGGACGGTGGCAGCTCTCCAGGAAGAACGTGGCGGATCGAACGGCATAGAGGGGTGCAGGACGAACGGGGAAAAACCGCCGGCGAGGTGAGTTTTCCCTGTCGACATCTTCCTTCTCCGGACTTCTTTGGAGCTCCAAAATAGCCTGACGGCTTCCTGGGGAGCCCCTCTAGAGGGTGGAGGATCCAAAACACCTCGGCGAAGGCTGAGGCTGACCAGCGAGGTCGACGAAGCACGACAGCTCCAGACCCCTCCGACGAGGCACAAAACGAGCTCCAGGTGACTCTTTGGCACAAGGACCTGCACAGGAATGGTTAAACCATCGAGGGGAAAATGCCTCGACGGTTGGCGGTGAAAATGGGTGCGGGGGATGACGAAATGGAGGACGACCGGAACTAGCTCCGACGAAGTGGCTGCGAGGTGAATCGACAGGCGAAACGCGAAACGGAGGATGGGTATCTACTCTACGACTACGGCAAATAGAAAACGCAGAGAAAAATGAAGAAAAGAAGGGGTCTCAAAGGTGGAAGTATCACCTGAGATGAAACCTCAACGCCGATGTTCGGCGGAGGTAGGTGGAGCTGCCTCGACCCTTCCTCGATCCACCTGACGCCCTGAAGACGTAGCTGCCACCTCTTTCTTACGAAAGAGGACGAAAAGCGGAGAGGAACTGGTCCAAAAAGGGGTTCGTATCGGGACTTGGAGACTCGATGGAGGCTATATAAGAAGCCACACACCCATTGTATCGGATGAGAACAGGGATAAGAAAATACAAGTCCTTTGAGGCATTCTCCCATAATTTCATCCCACTCCTCAAGGAATAGGATTCCACGTAAAATCATGATGTTCTTCATATTTATGCTATTTCTCTGATATCACGCTTCCGTATTCTCGATTTCTAACAATAAGTGAAAAATGATACTGAAAACCGTTCTAAATATAATGGAGAATCCCATCGTATAACAAGAAGACCTATATTCATAAGAAGAAAAAGTTACTTGTATTATACACAGTAGAAACTAAGGTGGCCCTCCTCTAGAAGACCACAAGCATAGCGGGAGATATGTACACCTTCCCTTCTACCTATATCCCTAAGAAACTTTATTGAAAGTGCAACCAACAAAGAACAGTTGGACAACTTTTTTCAGAAATGCAAAAGTGGAAAGAATATCTTAGTCAGCATTAAAAATCCAGACGTGAATCTGTTTGGTAAGGGAATATGGAACGGAATAAGCCTTTATTTCCGCTCTTCTCTTTTCCTCCTTATCTACTCCCTTATTCCACTTCTCTTATTCATCCTTATCCACTCTCCTATTTCTCTTCCTCTCTTCCCTTATTTCTCCTTATCAAGTAACTTATAACACTTAGTCCTTATCATTTATGTGCCGATCAAATGGGGAATAACACTTACCTACCTTCATTCTGTTTTATTCCCCCTCATTCTTATCCATCTAGTCGAACATGAATAGTGTTTATTCCAGCTTATTCTCCACCTTTATTCCTGCTTATTCCCGAACCAAACACCACCTAAGCAAGAGTCTGTACTACACAGACGAAGCCAAGAATTTGTACTGGGGGGAGGCAACTATTAAGCCATAAATTTCTACTTAGAGAATAAACTACTGAGGCATTATTGCTTATTTTATTTTGCAATTAGTGGTCATTTTAGTTACAAGTATTTCTTGATTTTCATTGATTGCATAATTTAAAACAATAACAATAATATTTTAAAACTAATAATTACAATATTTTTACAGAAATAACCTATAAACTTGTGATTTTACATAAATATTTGAACAAATATTATATTAACAAAATATGTATTATTTCTAAGATGAATAATCTTTTACGTGTTTTCATTGATGCGGTAGTTGTAGAGATATACAAAGTTGTGAGTTTACATGGATATTTATGTTAAAAATACTTTTTTTTTTCAAATAGAATTTGTTTGAATCATATCTATTATTATCTATATTGTTGTTTTATATTCTTGTCTACTTTTAAGGAATCGGTAATATATTTTTTTGTGATTCACTAAGACATGTATCTGCACACATATTGATATATTAAAATAAATAAATATATGGTAACTAGGGGTGCAAAGAGATATGTTTATATATGTATATGATCCGCCATTATATCTGTTTTATACATATTTGATGTCAGTATCTATATTCTTTTAAAATAGATATTAACACAACTTTGATATCCATGGCTATCAGTATACCTATACTTATACATATATATATACACACACACACTTGTAGATTTTCTTCTAACTAAATGTTAGATAATTCAAAACATTCATTCACTGTTTTTTATATGAGTATTACATAATAAATATATTTTGTACATTTATATCAAGTATCAGACATCTAATGCATGCATGTTTAAGGTAATCTATAAATTATTTCTAACTCATCCAAATCTACTCCATATCTATTTTATCACTACAACACAATGGTTCTACAATGTCTTTTTTAAATCCATCCCTATATCGTATGTTATATGATATTAATTATTGCAAAATTATGTTTTACATTTCAAATGAACAAAGAGTGTATCATTATTGAAGATTCATATATCAACGTTTTTTGTTATTATTTTTAAAATTTTACATGCTCATCGTTAAATTTTGAATTAAAAAATCGACAATGATTAGCTAAATTTTTTAAAAACAGCAATGTAATAAATATTTCTATAAACATTGTTGTCTATTATATAACAACGGATATGACATTCATCACTACTTTGAAGTGCACAAAATAATTTCACAACAAATATTTTCATCATTATATATTCAACTATTGACGATATTTTGATGGATTTTAAAAGAACGTCACTATAGATCCATTTCATTGTACTGTACACATTTGGATCCGATTTTAAAGGGTATGGGAACATATTTTTCGTATATGTTAATACCTATATATGTTTCTATGTTCGTATTTGAAGACGGATAAGAATATGATGAGCCCTAAATCGTTATCTATATATTACTATTTACATCTTTAAGGGTAGGATATTTATCTTTGCATGTAGATATAATAGCATATAATTGATTTTAACAATTTTATGTACGAGGGAGTTGTCGGGGATGAAGGAGTATCGTGGGTGCTTGTTCGTTCTAGGCGGCGAGCGAGGAAGCCTTATGAGTATGTGGGTGCTTGTTCGTTCTAGGGACGAAGGGGTGGGGGTTCCTCTCGGTGGCCAGCTGCAGGGGCAGAAACGAAAGCCCTTCGGTCGTGGGTACTTTCGATGCGGATCTCTGCGTCACTGGGCATCATCGTGCTGGGAACCCATGCAATGCTTCAGATGCCACGGATGTCCTTCGTCCGTTTACGAGGTAATGACGGTGCTGGGAACCCATGCAATGCATCATCGTCCTTGGTGCTGGGAACCACAAGTCTTGGGCGGAGGTGGTGAGTCAATTGAGCGGCCGTCGGATGTGGGAGCAAGCCGGATACTGCGGGATTTCGGGTCGTTTCGAAACACCGCCTCGATTCTCGTACGAGGAATGTGGCATTTCGCCCTGTAACTGTAGGCCACATTCAATTGGGATGTTTCTGATTCTGTGGAAGATAAAGTGCTAGAAATTTACATAGAGGCCAACGATAAGGGCTAGAGATTGACTCGCAGGGAGGGAGGGTGGTTCTGGACGTCGTTGGGAGGACGGAGGGAAGTCAGTTGGAGGGTCGGTCCGGTCAGGTCCGGAGGGGGAGGCCGGAGCTCCTCATAGCTGCTCGGGGTATGCCAAGGAAGCTGAGATTGGCTCAGAAGGGTTGGAGAATGGGAGGGGTAGGGGTGGCTCGGAGGGAATAATTCAAAGGGGTCGGTAAGGTTGGACCCTGAAGGTCGGGTGGAGAGGTTGTCGATAGGGGTGTTGGAGTTGGGCTCGGAGGATCGTGAAACGAGGAGTTCAGCTATGGAGGTGGGAGAGCGTGGAAGTTCGGAGGGCAGGAGAGTTCAGAGGCTTGGAGGGAGCAGTGGTTGGCGTAGTTTGGCTCGAATGCTTGGCAGTTCGGGGGGTCTGGCGCAGGAGGTGGCTGGCGGATGGAAGGGCTTTGGAAAGGAGGGGAGGTTGGATTCCACCTTGCAGTCAAGACTGGAGGTGGAGAAGACGGCGTTTAGCGATCGGGCTTCGGGGATGGGGTCTGAAAGTGGGACCTCACGGACGGTTAGTGGAACAAGAGGCATCGTGTTATGTGAGAAAGCAGGTGGGTTGAAGTTGGCTAGAAGGAGGCGAAGGGTAGTGATCTTGGAGGGAGCAGCAGGAACTCGTGAGTATAGTTGGTTTTTTCCATGGAGAAGGGCGAACCGTTTTAGCCCGTTAGATCGTGCATTTGCATAATGTTTGGGGATGGTTCATCCACAAATCATTAGGAGGAACTCAGTGGTTGCTTAACGAAGCTGTTATCCTGGAATGTTAAGGGTCTTGGTCGACCCGAAAAGCGCATGGGGGTTGGGACTTTAATCCGTGAGGCAAAAGCGGACATTTTCTTGTTGTAAGAGATGAAATTGTCTCGCAGTCTGGAAAAGGTTGGCTACGAGCTGGGCATTGGCCGTGGTTTTCAGGCCGCTGTCATGGAGGCACAGGGAGCGGTAGGAGGAAAGATCACGGGATGGAAGGAGAGTGATTTTGAGGTAGTGGCAAAGTGGAGGTCCACCTTTTCTCTCTCGGTTCGTCTTAGAAGGCGGGCAGATGGCTTCGCTTTTATGGTGACGAATGTTTATGGGCCCAATGACAGTGGAAGGGGTTCTTTAGTGGCAGAATTAATGGAGAGCATGACGATGAGATTTGGCTAGTAGGGGGGAGTCTCGACCTTACGATATTGTCAGATGACCGCCCATGGGGGGAAGGATATAGGTTCAGCAGAGTTTATGGAGATGGTACATTCTTTGGACCTATCAATTATTGATGCGGCAGGTTGTGCTTATACTTAGCACAACACGAGGTCGAGATCAAGACTGAACATATTTCTACTCTCCATTACGGGGGTGGAGAGGTTCTCGCTCTCACGGACTTGGGCTCTTCCGCGGGCTCACTCAGATCCACCTATTATCTGGTCTTCTGGTGAGGAGGAAAGAGGCAGGTTTTTCTTCTGATTTGAGCGGTCTTGATTGCTGGAAGAGGGTTTCAAGGAGTTAGTTATAGAGCAATGGAGGAGCTGGAGTCCGGGGGGTGTTCGACAGTATCTCGACTGGCAGCTAAATTGGTGTTGCTTAAGTCATTCATGAGGAATACGGAAGAATGGCGTGAATGAAAAGGAGGGAAAAGAGAGGAAAGGCTCAGGAGAAAGTGATCCATCTGGATGACCTCCATGATTTGAGAGGCTTGGACCAGGACAGGATGGCAGAGAGGTCCGGGCTCTTGGAGGTGATTCTGATGGAGGACCGAAAAGAAGAGTTGGAATGGAGACAGAAGTCCATATAGAAATGGCTCAAAGAAGGCGATGTGAATACATGATTCTTTCACTCTGTGGCTTCTGGAAGAAGGAGGAGAAACCACATTCATGAAATTGAGGTGGAGGGAGAAGTATTCAGGGGAACCACAAATTAACAGTGTGCTGAGAGGTTTTTTTGTGGAGGCGTCATGGAGAAGTCAAGGGGATGGGTGGGGGTGGGTGGGGAAGGGGGTGAAGAATTTGACATCGGGGCATGCGGAGACGCTGGTGAACCCCTTCTCGGAGAGCGAAGTGAAAAATGCAGTCTGGGGGCTAAATGCAGATGGGACGTCGGGGCCGGACGGGTTCCCCATCTTCTTTTACAAAGAATTTTGGGACTTTCTCAAGGGAGAGATCGCAGAGATGCTAGAAGAATTCAGAGAAGGGAACAAGAGTTTTGAGAAGGTTAATAGGGCTTTATTGTTTCTGCTCCCAAAGAAAGATCACATGACAAGAGTAGAGGACTTCAGATCATATCAATTCTTATCTGTATCCACAAAAAAATCATATCTGATATATTTTATCCATAATAAATATGTTTAATATATATGTATTCATATTCATTGGAATATCTTGTAACCATATCTGTTTCTATATAAAAAATGAACAATATCTATATCTGTATCCGCAAAAAAGAATCCCATATCCATGTTAGTATCTATATATGCATATATTTGTAACTTATCCGACCTTTCGCATCCATATAATTGTATCCATGTTAGTGGTTATATATCAATGTCCAAAAAATCATATCCAGGTCGGTGTCTAAAAAATATCCAAAAAAATACATATCCATATCGATAATCATATATTTGTAACAATAATTTAAAAATATTGAAGAAAGGATACTTTCATTAGCATTTGTAAAGAATAAAATCTCAATTCCTAAGGGAAACCTAGGAATAACAGTTCTCATGTATGAGGGAATCTGATTTCCTTTGTAATAGTTATTCTTGTTTTAATATAATCTAACAAACATAGGAATGAGTCGAGAGAGGACGGTGATTCCATTCTCCCCTACATTCTTGTATAACAAATGGGGCCTACAAATGTTAATGAATGTATTCTTCTTCAATATTATTTAAATAATATATCATTGTTACAGATATGTTGTTACCGATATGGATACGTATTTTTCTTTTTTGGATATTTTTTTGGATACCGACATGGATATTGTTCTTTTTGGACATGGATATATGGATACCGACATGGATACAAATATACGGATGTAAAAAGTCGGATAAGTTACAACTGTATGTATATATGGATACTGACATGGATATGAGATATTTCTTTGTGGATACACATATAGATACGGTTCAATTTTTTAGGATACAGATCATATGGTTATAAGATATTCTAGCAGATACAAATACATATTTATTAAATATATCTATAATATAGATAAAAATACATCAAATATGATTTTTTACGGATACATAAACAGACATGGCTATATTTTTTTATTTTTTGTGGATATGGATATGGATAGGGATATGGGATTTTTTCCAATATGGATATTGATATGGATGCAATTTTCTTTTTTTTTAATGGGGATATTGATTATATTCTAGTGGATACATATACGGATATGGATATAGATTTTAATTTTTTTACGGATAAAAGTATGGACATCAATAAGGATTTTTTATGGATATGGGAATGAATTGTTATTTTTGCAAATATAAATATGGATACGTATACCATTTTTAATTTTTAGGATATGGATACTGGTTACATATTGTGTATACGTATACGGACATGGATATGTGTTTCTTTGTGGATACGTATACCCACAACATTTTTAACTTTTTTATGATATGGATACATATGTGGAAATAAAATATTCTAGCGGATATGTACATGAATATATCAAATCTATCAATTGTTATGGAAAAAGACAAAGTAACCTCCATTTTAATTTGATTATCGATTCCTTATATGAAATATATCAATTATATGAAAAAAACTTAAGGATATTAATTATTTGGGTTTTTATCACTTGTGCCCCTCCGAGATATCGCAATATTAGTTACGCCCCTATCTTTTTGAAATATCAGTTGTGCCCCTCACTTCTTTCTCCATCATCACTTGTGCCCTTCTGTCAGATTGACCGTCAAAAATTAAAATAACCATGATTTATTCAAACCATGGTGTGGTTAAGAAGGGTATTATGGTCAGAACAAAATCAAGGGCGAAGGACAGGCTCGAGGGAGGAGCTCGGAGCGGACCGCGGCAGAGAGCAGGGGACGGGGCGGGTCAGGGGGCGGCGCGGGGAGCACGGGGCAGGGCAAGGGGCGGCGCGAGGAGGGGGCGGCCCAGGGGACGCGGGGCAGTGCGGGGAGGGAAGGGAGAGCAGGGCGACGCGAGGGAGGGGAGGGGCGGCCCAGGGGACGCGGGGCGGCGCGGGGAGGGGAGGGAGAGCATGACGACGCGAGGGGGGGAGGGGACGGCCCAGGACGATCGCGAGCTCGGGGAGGAGCTGGGGCAGGCTGAACGGAGAGGGAGGAGTAGGAGGTTGGAGGAGGAGGAAGAGGATGGGGGAAGAGGAAGAAGATGATGAGGAAGATGGTGTCAAAATGACCACTAAACCATTTTTTAAATAATTCCGCTTATATCCTCAAAGTTAACGTCCGTTTGCACTGTGGATGAACGACAACCAACCTAAAGGGCACAACTAATAAAACGACAAGAAGTGAGGGGCACAACTGATATTACCAAAAAGATAGGAGCATAACTAATATTGCGATACCTCGGAGGGGCACAAGTGATAAAAACCGTAATTATTTTTCTACTTAACAAAGTATGTCAACACGAATGTTATTTTCTTTCTATTCTTTTCCCTTTTAAAATATAAGAAATAAGTACGTCCTCACAATAAAACTTTCAATTCCTTATATGAACCAAACAATAGAATAAACTTATTCCTTTCCATTGTTAATTCCATTCTTGTCTTGATTCTATTCTCCTGTAATTCCTGTCCAACTAAATAAACAGGACTTGAGGCATTTGTTTTTTTAACAGCAGCGGTCCTTTCTTAAATGTTACAAGGTGAAAAGATAGAATAAAGATGAATGACCACATAAGGCATTTGACATTTTCTTCTCGTGAAAGATCAAGATGCTCCAAATTTCAGATCCTACTGCTAATAAAAAAGTTAAAAAAAAGATGCTCCAAATTTCAGATCTGTTCGAATTCTTAGCAGATATCAGACTGTTCTGTTGCTGACGCTGGAAAAACAGTACCTGGCCAAATTAAAACAGCCAACAGGACATTCCATAAATTATTATTCCAAAATAACAGAACGCTAGCATATCTAACTGCATTGTTAGGCAACAGTCCGAAACAAGAGCACATGGCAATCAGCATATTTCAACATCCACCAAATTGATCAAAGTTTCGAATTTTACCAGAAAAATTAAAATCATTGGTACAATTTCTTACGCTGCATACCTGCATATCCAGTAACACAGCAGGCATGTTTTCTCATCATCAGGAAATAATGAAGACAATTATCATCCAAGCAAAACAATGACAGATGAAGTGAAAACAAAAATTGATGGAGGTTCCAAAACACATGATGATGTGTACTTCCACAGGAAACATCGAAAAACCCAGTGATTCCAACTAACAGAACATATTGATAGGTGTGGCAAAATGCAGGTATGAAAGCAAGGACAACTCTGCCAGTGATATGTCCTAGATCCAGAAGAAGCCATAAAAAAGGCAAAAATCCCATAATTGAGGGGGAACCAAGTAACATGGATTGTGTTCCCTCGTGCATATAAGACATAGCTGAGTACAATCAATACGGATGAAGCCCACAGCTCTATGAGACATTAACCAAAATTGTCAGCTACACACTTATCGTCCATAAGGATTGTACCGGGCGGCTCCTCCACCGTAGCCGCTTCTACCTCCATAACCACCAGCACTTCCATAACCGGTCCTGAGTGAAGGATCGTAGGCACTTCCGTAACCACTTGCTCCTGCCCCAGCACCACCATATCCACCATAGCTATCAACTGCTCGACCGTAGCTGCCAACTCCATAGCCCCTACCATAGCCACTGCCATAGCCACCTTCACTGAGGCGATTTGAGTATGCTAGTGCAGGATCTCCTCTATATGGATCTAAACCACGACCACCATACCCTCCGTAGCTGTTGCCACCATATCCACCATATACTCCTTGTCTACCTGCGTAAGCACTACCACCTCCATAGCTTGCACCTCCATAGGCTCCTGCATATCCGCCATAGGAACCCCCATAACTAGGTTTCTTGCTTGAAGGTTTGGAAGACTTGGGAGGTGGTGGATTGGCACTCTTTGGCTGTGCCTTCTTGATCTCCACCTGTAGCCAAAGAAAAACAGGCTTAAGCAACTCCCAAGTCAATAATGCAGCACTTGCATTCAACTTTAAAAAATAAGATGTATTCAACTAATTGAACATTATAAAGCATAATAAATGCTCATTCTAGTAAAAACATCACGTGATAATTTTAGCTGGTGCAATACTACTATATCAAATTAGCCATAAGACCAACTATGTTTGGCCAAAACAACTATATCTTCAAAGATGCCTGAATTTTGCAGCAGAAATTATGCGAAAAGTGCCTTCTTGAAGGAAACTTTTTGGATGCAGACAGCCATTATATGTCCAGAGACCTAAATCCCTTGCTCATGATACGGTTATGTCAATCTAGTTGATTAAAAACTTAGTTTTAATTAATGAGGAAGTTATTTATGTAGGAACATTCAAAAGAAGTAATGGGACAAGATTATTAAAGAGAATGACAGAACATGCACCGTCAGCAAAGCATTTGAGTAACTCTACGAAAACAAATGCTAATCCACACGATTCTAGTTGCAAAAAGGACAACCATCTAAGTATTGTAATTCAACCAACAGTACAAATTAGTAAGCCATATCACGATTAACGGCGATACCGGTGATATATAGGTATCGATAGGTGGCCGATATATCATCAACATTTGCCCTTCCAAGGCCATTTTCTTCACGATTGGTCCAATTTGGGTGATATGGCGTCGATATATCGATGATATATCGTATCGACACGTATCGAAACCAATATTACCTACACTGAGTACAATTGTTTATCTAAGAAATTAAGGACTCATTTTTTCTGCATAACAATTCAATATGCAGGCTTTGATGGACAGGGGAAAATCATCTTAAGATTCTTAGGAGACACTTTTCATTCTCAAGACATGTTTCTAATTGACAAAAGAAAAAAAACAAGATGAATAAACACCCTGAAAGCAGTAATAAAGTCGGTTCTGTCACGCACATACATACATATAAAAGCAGACAGCTAAGTTGTTAGCAGAAGAGACATGTAAGAGGGTTCAATAATGTGTGCTTTAGTGTAAACACGTATGCAGTGAGCACATGCAACTAAAATTTGCTTTACAAAGAGCACGGGGCTGACCTGTACACCAGCAAACTCAACCCTGTTCCCCTTAGAAAGCAAGTTATCAACTGCTTCTTCTGTCTCAAATGTGATAAAACCAAATCCACGAGACCGCTTGCTGGAGTGGTTTTTCATAATTTGGTGCTCTTTGATGGTGCCATACTTTGAGAAGAAGCTTTTAAATTCATCTGAAATGCCAGGAAATATATATCAATTACATGACAATCTGATCATAATAAAATGCAAAAGCTTTTTGAACACATGTCAGTGTTGTCAAAGGTGCTCGCTTAGGCACCAAATAAGACTGAGACAAGGCCCTAGCACCTTGCCTCAGTCACCGCTCAGGCAAGTGCCTATACCAAGGCACCATGCAATAAAGGGGAATACTCAAAGCAAAAATATACTTTTGCCCACTTTTGGAACACAGAGGGCATATACATGGACGTGTGTACACACACAGGCACGTACAAGTATATATGTGGGCACACACACATGTCACATACTGAGACATGCACAGGCTTACATGCATATACATACATGTACTCCGACATATGCTGAGGCATGCATGTATGTATACACACACACACACTTACATATGCATACATGTACTCAGACATGCACTTATATACATGCACACACATGCACATACACATACTTGAATGAGAACTTATATTGTAATTCAGGTTGTATGTGTATAGCGATTCAGGATCACCTTCATCTATTGCAGTTGGAATTCCACCAACAAATATCTTCTTTGTCTTGAAGTCCTTTGCACCAGGAATCGCTCCTTTGGAATAGTACGTTTAATTTCCACCTAGAAAATAAGAAAAAAGATATTCAAAATGAACCAAACAAGCATAGCAACATACAAATCCCATCTTAGGTACGCAACCACGAAAGAAGGAGAATACCGCACAATTTAGAACAAACCTGTTTCCCATTTATCACATGATTTTCCTCTATAACCTTATCGACAACCGAGGAATCGGCCAAAAGTAATGAAGCCAAAGCCTCGTGGATGACCCGACAGCCTATCCTTCATTATTACAAAATCAGTGATCTTTCCATACTTCTCAAAATATTTTGCAAACATTTCTGCAAAAATACAAGTCACAGCTTGTAATTTCCATTATTTGGTTTACCCGTATATCAAATTCTTGAATAACTGAACACAGATGCTAGAAGATAAGAAACAAAGACACTAACCAGAAGTTGTCTCCTTTGATAATCCACCAACAAAATATTTTCCTGTGAAGGAAATGCCAACAAGGTCGAATAAGAACACAATTTAGAAAAAAAAAATGACTTTATTTTCAATGAGGCAATCACGCAATGACTAGAAGTTCAACAGAGATATATGTATCAATCAAATTA